>QRDG01000446.1:201557-518205 GCA_012064385.1 Puccinellia tenuiflora | reverse complement strand
ATTTGCTCTCTTCTCTATGTTTTTCCTGTTTATTGCAGGTCACTGAATATGGTTTCAATGTGAATTGCTGTCAGGTTTATAAGGTGTCTTCTGTATTGCACGAGGTGAGCACTACCTCCTATCAGAAAACATGGTTGATATGCTGGTGCGGAATCAGCATCAGTTATCATTCAGTGGTGAAGAAATTGCTTTTTCCATATTAGTATGTGGATAATACATGGAAACTTAGGAATTTCAGTAACCTATTTTGTGTTCTACATGACTGTACAATGCGAGACTTCATCTGGGCTCATTGATCCGTAGCTTTAATTAGGGATCAACACTGGTGCAATGATGTACACCCAGCTTTTGGGGTCTCACTGGGATCTCCCTCTGAACTTATAATAACTTAAACTTGTAAGTCCACTCGAGTTGCTATTTGATATATCATTATAGTACAAGTTACTGGGGTCGGATTTCTCACCAAATATTTTTCTCACCAGATGCTCCCAATCTGCAAGCAGAAGCAGCATCTGATTCAACTTAGATGGGGTTTAGCGTCAATTATGTTATGTGTCAGATCCCAACAAGGATTATGAAGAGTTAGCTGGGCTGACTGATTTTGGTTACCATAGGCGTGTTTGGATGATTATTTTGACTCTGGTCAATTTGGTTAATTATAATACAAATGATTTTGTGTTCCTTGAGAACTGGTGAAGAAAATCCATCACCATTGTCATAAACCTGGTGCAGATGAAGGATATAACATATTCAGTTTATAAGAGCAAGAAACATTGCCAGTTTCTGTACTAATTTCAGATGAGCTAAAATGGCCATTGCTGTACTGTTTTGAGCCTGCTGCGTTACTGCAATGAATTGTGTTTTGCCAGTTTCTCATGTGTAATGAAATATGTCACGGTGTAGTTTTGTATAGAATCAGTGCTTGGTTCTATCATGTTTTCAGTCATATAGGTAAAATGAAAGCACGCCTGCTCCCACCATTATGGCGAAAACAGAGTGCGGCGTTTTGGAGGCTGAGCTCCATGGAGCTCGGTTTTCAAAAAAAATTAAAACCGCATTGTTTTGTTTCAAAAAATTCTGAAAAAAATTATGGTCGTAGATAATATTGTGATCCACCATTGTGAAAATTTTCAATCAGAAATTCCGTGTATTCCGATCTAGGTAAAAAAGAGAAATTTGCAGATCTGAATCGGTGAACAGTGCGTAATCTTAAAATTTTGAAATCCGGTCAGATTTCTCTTTTTTGCACAGATCAAAATATAACGAGTTTGTGGTTGAAATATTTCACATTAATGGATCATAGTATTCTCCACCACTATGATTTATTTCATAATTTTTTGAAACGAAAATTTGCGGATTCAAATTTTTTTTGGAGACCCGAGCACCATGGAGCTCGGGCTCCATTTGCATTTTCCGCGAAAACAGGCCATATAGTTGCCGTATTTATCTGCAGTTTTGTGTGTGGTTGTCGGACTATCTGAATGTCACTGAGGTGAGCATTGATGCCGCATGACACATTGTTGTCGTTGACCCTGTTGGTTTCTTGACTAGTGACAGTGCTGTCATCCAGTCCATTTGATATGGACAGCTCTGCTATAGTATCCAAACCTCCTCTTTTCTTGTTGCCATACATTCCGATATTATGCTCGTTTCATTCGGGACAAATCCATTAAAGTAGAGGAGATGTCACCACTTTGAAAGATACGCATTTCAACGGACGTTTCAAACCCGTGGAAACTTATCAACTGGGTCTTAAAATTTACATGTGGGAACTGCCAACTTTATAACTGGGTTTGGTTCTCGATGGGGAGTGATCTGTCAGGACGAAACCATTGCCGTTTGGTTAGCTATGGCTGGGTCAATGAGCAATGTCACTGACGCCATCCAATGCTATCCAGGCGGCAGACCATATGGGAGTTGGACGAGCTGTTTTTGAAACGGATTCCTGATCTGAATGCGGCCATGAGTACCTCTGATCATGACGCCCTTTGGGTGTTTTGCCGTGTCTCAATGGAATTCAAGTATTCCATGTAAAAAAACCTATTAATCGATAAGGAAACTAGTTCACTCACAAAACTATATGAACTAGTCTAGGATACGGTTTAGAAAAAAAAAAGGGTCTAGGATACGGTTAATCAAAAAGTTACCATGAAGACAAACGGCTACTATGAGAACGACTATTAATCAACAAGGACACGTGCCGGTACAGCATACAAGTTACAACTCTTTTTCCTTTTCCGCATACAGAAGTTACAACTCGTACACGGATTCCTGATATATTCGGCAAGTTCTGACTGATGCCAACATCGATCATCGTCATGGAGGCCGGCGACTTGACTTTGATGGTCAGCCACGGCGGGAAGATTCAGCGCTCCGCGGAAGGTGGCCCGCTGAAGTACGAGGGCGGTGAGCACCACCTCGTCAAGGTCAGGCGGTCCGTCTCGCTGCGGGAACTCCACGACCGGCTGGCGGCGGTCGCGGGTTGCTTCAAGGCCTCCCTCCACTACTTCCGTCTCGCCGACCCCCTGCACGAGCTCCGCGACGTGGCGACCGACGACGACGTGCGGCACCTGCTAAACTGGGCGTTCTTCCGGGAGCTGCAGGACGAGCTGTACCGCGGCAACCCGGAGAAGAAGCCCGTCCTCGTCCCCCGTGCCCGGGTGTTCCTGGTCAGCTTGGACGTCCGGCCGCCGCTTCCCGAGTGGCTATTTTCTGCTCCAACGACGCCGATCGCGGCGCCGTCTTCGTTGCCAGCGCCGCCAGCCAAGGCGCCATCCTCTGTCCGGAAGCGGAGCGCGTCGGCGCCTTCACTGGCGCCGTATTCGGCGAGCGACACGTCGGAGCCGCCTTCCCCCTCTCTCCTCCAGCGGAGCGCGTCGGCGTCCAGGTTGACACCTCCGTCGTCGAATCCGATTACGACGACAACTGCTGCTGCAGCAGCAACTACCCAAGAAGGTATTCTGCACTTCACGGGGCCGTTCCCGGGGATGCAGAGTGGCCCTGCTGATCCGGTGCACCTTGCTCCGGTGTTCTTGGTGCCAGTGGTGCCGGTCATGGTGTACCAGCCGGTGATCCCAGTGTACCAGGGGTTCCTCGTGCCAGCCGGGTGTCGTAACGTGGTTGTGCTATGCGCCGCTTGAAGTAGATCAAATATTTATAGATTGCTATAGATCGGATAATTCAGTATTTTAAATTGTTATAGATCGGATAATTCAGTATTTTAGATTGTTATAGATTGGATATTTCAGCAATTAATCGCCATGTAAAGAGTCTAAAATACACTTTATTAGGTCTTTCCTGCATACTGCTATTAAATACTCTCTACGAGCTTTTCCTTTCCAGCTTACCTTTTTTCATTTATTTTCCATACTCGCAGATATGCATGGTAATTAAGTAGGTTGTTTGTTTTAGCAGCTGGTTTCAAAACGAGGCAACTTAACGTAAACTAGTGTGCACGTAATAAAAAGTGTCATGGAAGTATAAGCAGACAAATTATATCAAACCTCGGACCATATGGAGATCGTGAATTTACTAGATAAATCGCATAATGAAACAATTATCCTGCTCACTGCGATTTGAAATCCTTGTCGAGCATCGAGATTTTTTAGTTTCTGAAAATCTTATGCTAAATACAACAACGGTATTTTACCACTATATATCTACCATTATTATCAAGTTTCAGCTTACAAAGTTACTGCATGTAGATCAATAGTGCCAGTTTGCAGCGCTAGGAAATAGTTCCGTAAGATCTTTCCTCAGATCACTAGCAAATCCCTTTTAAATTTCATCCGTAAAGCCATCTGGTCCTGTGTTTTTATTTTCTGAAGCTCTAGAGACCGCCAGGAAAATTTGTTCCCAGGAGAAAGATGGTTGCAATGATCGTAAATCTTATTGATAGGTGATCCAGATTTACATTAGGTGACCAAATTCATTGCTCTGAGAAGAAATTTCTGAAGAAGTCTGTAGCAATTTGTAGTTTGTCCGTAGCTTGAAAAAGTCCTCCTCTGCATGCCTTAATTAGAAACTCATTTTATTCTTTCGAAATCTGTAAGTTGACATGGTGTGACAAAAGTCACACAAAACTGTGTGTTTTCATCTCAGAAATTTTATGAAGAAATCTAAAAAGAGCATTGGAAATGCAGTGTGGGTGCGGGGAATAGACAGAAGTGGCAGAGCATCAACATGATATTGACGATGAATATCGTTTTGTAGCCGAGGGTGAGCTGCTTCCTGCTTGTACTTTGTAGGCTGCCATCGGGTGGTTTTTGCTTCTATATCCACTACAAATTAACGAGTGATGGTATCACTTCCCTTTCCTCTCCCTTTCCCTCTCCCTAACCCTAGCTGCCAACCTCCCCATCTCCCCTCCCGCCGCTGCCAGATCCCAGCCGGGCAAAGCCTGTGTGGGAGGATGATGGCGGCGGCGGGGCGTCCCTCCACTGCGGCTCAGAGGCGTGGCTGCGGTGGTGGATCTTCAGCGGGCGCCTCGGGACGACGTGTGTGTGGCCATGACGCCGGTCACGCGAAAAAACTCTACAACACTACAAGAAATATGTCAACTAGTGACCTTTTGTCAGTGACCCTGAAAAAATTGGTCATAGATCTGTGACCATTTCGAACCACTTGGTCATAAGCTGTTTTGGAGGGTGTAAACCCGGAAACATAACGACCAATTTGGTGAGAAAGGTCACAGTTCCTTTGGACAAGAAAGGTCATAATGCAAATGGTAGTCATCTACGACCAAATTCGAAATACATTGCGACCAATTTAGTTTGGTCATAACATTTGTGACCAATCATATGGTCGTAACCTGGAAGAGTGGGCAGCCACCTCAGCAGGTCTCGCCTACGTGTCACTGTGGGTCCCGCCATACCTCACCTGACATGTGGGTCCTGCCACACAGGCTACCCTTTTTTGTATTTAATATTATTTTCGGCCCCATTTGACATGCGGGTCCCACTCGCAAGAACCTGACATGCGGGTCCCACCCAACCCCACCTCATGCAGGTCCCACTCGTCAGAACCTGTGAATATATTGGCAAAATACAGGATGGAGACTCGAACCCACGACCTCTCCTCTATGGCGTAGCTAACCACTAGGCCACCAATTCGTTAGTGTCCATACAGCACATCGGACGTACTTAAGACTTTCCCGGCGTCGACTGGGATTGGGCCCAGTGGGCTATTTTGGCTCGGCCGGCTAGGTGAATTGGGCTCGGTTGGTTCACTTTTTTTTCTTTTCTATTTATTCTTTTCTGTTTTCTTTCATAACTTTTGATTTTGCACTCCAATTTCAACCAAATAAATTTTGAAAATTTTGTAAATATGTACTCTATCCTTATAGATTATAAGGGACTGTTTTTAGTCAACATATGATACAAAATACCACTAATATTATATATTGCTTTACATAGGGTTTTGAACAATTTGATATAAAAAATTGGATTATTTTTAAAAATTCAAATGGGAGACTAAAAAATGTAGGATTTTTTCACGATGAAATGCAAACATACACTTATAAATTTTTGGTTTTAAATAATGCCATCGTATTTTTTGAAATTTTAACACCTATTTGACCCGCTTCAAACTGAATAGGCAGAAATTTGTCTTTCTCACGAGAGGTGGATAAAAAACTCTAAGAAGGCAACCATCTGTTTATTTGTACATAAAACATGGTCTAGGATGTTTAGAAATTGGTGTGGTTTAAATTTGCAGCATATATTTGGTAGTTGCTTCACAAAATAACCCATTTTATGCACTCAGAAAATGAAAAATGATTGTTTTGTGCAACGAAAATGAAAACTTTCTTCACCAACATTGTTCTCCATTACAAGAAATGGGAAACATTCAAATTTGGTTATTTGTGCATTAACTATGGTCTAATATTTTTATAAATTGTCGTGGTTCAAATTTGTAACATATTTTTTGTAGTTGCTCCACAAAACAACCCATTTTTGGGACTTGAAAAATGAGAAATGATTTTTGTGTAACGAAAATGAAAACTTTCTTCAGAAATATTTTTTAAATTTTGTGTGGTACAATTTTGCAATAAATATCTGGTATGTTCTTCACAAGAAACCCCATGTTTTGCATCTGAAAATTAAAAATGAAATTTTCGTGCAGATAAAATAAAACTTTATTCGGTTTCTCTGCGTGGACGGTGGGTCAAGAAGCACAGGTCCCACTTGCAGCTACTTCTGCGTTAAAAGGGTGAAATAAGGAAAAATTCTCCCAGCTTGTTTGGCAATCGTATGGAAGGGGAATGGGAGTTTAAGACCTATTCCCTATCCCACGTACGAATTACCAGGGCTCCCCAGGTAATTGATTTGTGGGAGTTAACACGTGAATTCTCTTTCCTCTTCCCTTCTTAATTCCCATTCCACCCAACCAATCAATGGATTAAATGTCTCCCTACCTTAAACTCCCATTCCCAATCTCTAACTCCCCTCAAACAAACACGCTGTCCATATAATCTCACCCCCGGTCGAACCCCTAACCCTAAAAAATCCCCAAACCCAGACCCCGCCGCCACCTTCTTCCTCTCTCACTCAAGAGCCGCAGTGAGCAGTGGCGGCCTTGTGTCCTCTCCTCTCTCTCCACCGCCCGACTACCCCGCCTCTCCCTCTTTCCTCCACCTCCTAGCTGGCCGCACCAGCCACCGCCGCATCGTCACCCACCCCACCGTGAGGCAGATCCGCTCGTCCTTTACACCTCGATCCGGATGGCGTCAGCAGCGATGGCGTCGGCGGTCTTTCTCCGGGCGACGCTGCTCCTGTCGGGCCTCAAGGACGTGTAAGCCGCCGTCGAGAGGCCGCTCCAGATCGTGCAGACCGTCGCCGTCCTCGAGGTACGCATCACCCCAAACCCACCGGATCTCTCTTCCCACTCTCTCCCGATATGTTAGTTCTGTGTCGTGTTTCAGTCAGATCCTCTACGGGCTCGAGGGCTGGTGCGGTCGATGGTGTCGGCTACGTCTCCATTGATCGGGTTCAGGCGGATCTATGTCGCCGGCCTGTCGGGTTCCTCCTCCAATCGCCGGCAGCTGACGACGCCCACGCCCACCATCTGGATTCGTAGAGCAAGGCGACGACTCTACAACCAGGCTAGCTTGTCCTCTCCGGGCGGTTGACCACACGGCTGCTTCCAGAAGGACAAGACACGGAGCCCTCGGTGGGAAGAGGAAGATCATGAAGGTCTACATCGTGTCCCGGAGCGGCCGCGAGGTCGGGGCGGCAGCCAGCTAGATGACTCGGTATGTGCCCTGTGCGTTCATTCTCCTTCCAGACCTCGTCCTTGGGCGTGCTCTTGATCAGTAAACTGGATGTGCTATATTTTGTCATGCTGCTGTTATAGGTGTGTAATCTTATTTTGGAGATGTATGTTAAATATAGGCTATAGAGAGACTGTGGCTAAAAGGCTTGCAAACTAATGAGCTGGCATGGCTACAAGTTGCTCACGGACTGAATTCTTCCGTTATGTACGTTGTCATAAGTTAACTCCAAAGTGATTGAAATCTGATTTCTACTATACTTGACATGTCTAGCATTATTACTCGACATCACATCAGTGCAATGAATTTACTTGTTGGCTTGCTTGCTTGCCCTAGTGTGGCAGTGGTATCCTTTTGGTTGCTACAGATCAGGTTCTTAGGAATTTCTTGTTCAGGTAGGAGTTACCCATCCACATGGATTTGCTCACAAGCTTTGTGCACACATGGTCTTTATCACATTGCCTTTATCACTGTAACTATCTTGATTTGGATTTTCTGTTCATGATTGTAGCTTCTAGTGTTTTATCTGTAAATCTAGAAACATGTTACTTGATGTCTAGACATTCTGATAGTTAATTCTGTGCTTCTAGTCTTGACATGGCGGCGACTCCCGCGACGTGGGCCGGGGCGAGGTGGCCACGTTGGCTTCGTGGGTCACTACCTCGCCAACACCACTACACCAGAGGTGCAAATCAACACATCCTGGGCTCTTCGATTGTTTCATTGATTTGTGCAGATCATGTGCTTGTCAAACTGCTTCCCTGATGGTTTTCTTGATTTTGTTTCATGTGAGCAGTCTGATATGCAACAATTTGATGATAACCATATAACAGGTTATCTTAGCCTTTTAATGTGTGCTTAATGAACAATAGGAGTTCTCACTGCATTTTGTATGCTCATACATTAAAAATATCGACTACACATTTCTTAGTTAAGATCACGTGAGTCCTGTTTGTGTTGAAACCATTATTATTAAGTTTAAAAGGCCAGCTGAAACTAGTTGCAAGCATGGGATCTTAACAAGTATAATATTTCAACTGTTTTCATACCCTCAAATTGCCCTTTTCTCCCTCACAACTCCTGTTTTCATAAATATATTCCCCATGATGTGGTTTGTCTTTGAATAATGCTTGCTTTTGAGCTACTGCCACTTTGAGCCATTGTAGGCCTATAGTTTATCTATTACATATGGGCTTCTATATTACATTGCTGGACCATTCAATTGCCAATTCTAGTTTCCATGTTACAATCTCAGTTTAATGCTTCTGGTTGGTGCAGGGGCACATTTGTATTGTTGATTATTTGGTCTCGTCTTCAGCACTAAGCGAATGGATCTGCCAAGGTTAGTTATGTAATATCGTAGATCTTATTTTGTGAAAGCAGATCATGGGATATTCTATGGTTGCATATTTTCTGATTGCATGCCATTGAATCACTACATGATGTTCTTGCCAACATTAAATGTTGTAAGTAGCGGTTAGAAATGCAGAATTGTGATGTTGTGCTCGGATCACTCTTGCTACAGTCACGAGTTGATTTCAGCTTTCTAAGTTTTGGAATTTGATCGTTTCTGTGAACTCTAGCCATGCTTGCATGTAAATTTGTTTGATGCTTAAACAGTGACTTGTGCTAATGTTCAGTTGTATGTTGTTTTTGTCATAAAAAATTGGGTACTGCATTACTATAGCTAAAAAACGCACGTCAAATTATGTAACTTAAGTGAAAATGTTGGTATGACTTTAGTTTATTTGTTTTAGCCCCACCTTGCTTGGTTGTTCTCGCAGACTATGAAGCGGCTGCCCAGGTGGCGCGTGACAAGGACCATGTAAATTTGTTTGATGCTTAAACAGTGACTTGTGCTAATGTTCAGTTGTATGTTGTTTTTGTCATAAAAAATTGGGTACTGCATTACTATAGCTAAAAAACGCACGTCAAATTATGTAACTTAAGTGAAAATGTTGGTATGACTTTAGTTTATTTGTTTTAGCCCCACCTTGCTTGGTTGTTCTCGCAGACTATGAAGCGGCTGCCCAGGTGGCGCGTGACAAGGACTAAGAACTTCTGCGCCAAAATACTCAAGAACATGATGAGAAGTTCGCCCACTCATGGGTGCTAGAGCTACTGGGAACTAGCTTCACCTGGTTGTTTTGGTTGATCCTGAGATGTGTAGAATTGCTTTGAACCTCCTGTGTTTGATCCTGGGTTCTTGTAGCATTGTCATTACAGGTAGCATTTTGGTAGAATTGCTTTGAACCTCCTGCGAAAGGCATTTTGGTTGATCCTGAGAATATGAGATGTGTTGAACCTGAGAATATGAGATGTGTTGAACCTGTGAAATGCACTTTGATTGAACCTGATAATCTGAGATGATAAGTATTTCTATTCTTTGTGCACGTCATGAATTCGAATTTGAATATGAATTCGAATTTTCAAAACAAATGACTGTTAAAAGGCTGAAGCCCAAATAATAATTGGACTATAAAATGGCCAAGGGCAAAAAAATGGACTGTAAAAGATATGAACTCTGAAAGCCCAGAGCCCAGAAAATAAAAGCCCAAATTATTGGATTTGGCCCATTTAGCCGACCAGAATTAACAGAAAAAAACAGGTGAATGGGCCGAATTCTTGGGCTCAGTCCATTTAAGGTGCCAAACTGGACCGGGCTGAATCTGATCTACGACCATTTCGATTGGTCACTATATCGCCACGTCAGCTCTGCCACGTTGGATCTGACGTGGTCTGATCAGTCAGCTAGTGACCAAATTATTTGGTCACAAAATCTGTGACCTTTTTTTTTGGTCATAGACGGTTATGACCAATTGCTAAAAAAGGTCACTTAATTTCATTAGTGATCCTCATCTTTTGACCAACTGTTTTTTGTCACAAAAAGGTCACAAATAAAATTAAGTGACCTTTCAGTGACCAATATGGAGGGTCACTAGATAGCATATTTCTTGTAGTGCAAGTCAGCGACGGAAGAAAAAACTCCTTCCCGAGTCGCCTCCCTCCCAGGCGACTCTGGAGGCGCCGCCACCCACCGAACCCTAGTGCCCTCCTCGTCTCCGTCCCCTTCCACCGCTGCCGCCGTCACCGGCGGTGGTGGCGGCGCCCATCCCGCCGCCAACGGGGGCAGTAGAGGTGTGCCGCTGCGCTGTCCCATGGGGGCGGTGGGAGGCCGGCGGCGGGCATAGGGCGGCGTGGCCTTCGGCCGGCGCCTGAGTCTCCCACCGGAGTGGAGGCGTGGAGATGGTGGGGCGTTGCCGACGACCGACCAATCTGGAGCTACGCGTCCAGATCGATCCTGCTCGGGGCGCTGGGACCCGATGCCTCGATCTCGCCTTCATGTCGATCTGGGGATGTCGGATCCGGCCATGGCCGGCTGTGGTGGTCTGGCTGTGACCCCTGGTTACGCCGGCGACCTAGTGTTGGGCAATGGTCTACCCCTCCGTTGTTGCCGTTCTGCTGGGAGTGGCCATGCGGCATCGGGGCTTGCGAGGCTGAAGATTAATGGCGGTGGTCCTAGGGTTCTTCTCATGCCAAGATGAAGATCTGCCGGATGCCTATCCCCATCGATCTGGCTGGACGGTCGTGTTTTGGAAGGCTCCGCCGGCGAACTCCATTGGGCGACTCATGCCTGGAGATTGCTGGATCGGATGGTATTCGATCGTGCGCACCCATGTTTTTCTCTGACCGTTTGGTTTCAGAGGAAGCGTTTCGAAGCTCTGCTGGCTGTTTTTATCATGGAGCACGCTTTCTCGTTCCATGGTGCTGGCAGAGAATGTCATGGAAGGCGAGATCTGAGGACAAGCAATGGGAGTTTTAGTATTTGTGGCGATGAGGAATTGGCTAGGTGATTTGTGACTTCGAGCAGCGGCATGTATGTGGGGGCGACTGCATAGGAGAAGTACTAAGTCTTATCTTTCAGGGTGAAAACCCAAGGTCTGGCCTTAATTGGTTGTACCTGGCAATGGCCTAGATGAAGGCATTGTTTTGAGAGCGAGGACTGTCTCCCAGGTGAAAACCTGAGATCTATGATTGGGCGACGAGCCGACGACAGCGTTGTGCATTGTTCCTTCTTGAAGGCGTCGTTTTTGGAGAAGCTGGACTTCTGGTGCTGTCTTGGTGGTGCCGTTGATTCAAGGATCTGATCACTATAGCTGGACTTTTCTTTTTTGTAATTTTTCTCTCCCTTTTCGGCTGTGTGCTTGCGTTGTTGCAGAGGCTGGGTGTAATTGGTATCTCCGCAATATTAATATATACTCTTTATCTAAAAAATGACGCCGGTCATGCAGCGATGCGACCTCCTCCACCTTTGGCTGTCTTCATCGCCGGTGCAAAGGGATCTTGCCACTGAGGGTGCTGCCTCGCGGTGGCTTCCCGGCGGCGGATCACTTGGCTCGTGGGATGCGGCGGTCCATGGTGAGGAGGAGACGGTGGTCCAACTGCTGAAAAGAGTGAGGATGCCACCATCGACGGTGGCGCCCGTGGGTGTCGTATTCCTCGTTGGAGGCGATGGGGGCGTCTCTTGGTCCATTGTTTCCAAGGGAAACCTCAGATCTGGGGGAGGTCACCATTGATGGCGGCGCCCGTGGGCATCGTAGCCCTCGTTGGAGGCGTTATGGGGGCCTCCTAGATCGGATGCTGGCGACATGTGTGTTGTCACCCCCGTGGGGCATCATCTTTGGAGACATTCATCGGTTGGACGGACGTGTGGACAGCTTGGTGGCTGGGCGTCGGTCTCCACGTGTTTCTCGCCTGGAGAGCAAGGTGGAGCGTCATGTCATCTACCATCTACAACGACGAATCTTGGCGGCATGGCGCGGCAGGGTCTCGGCGGCCGGTGTTGTGACGATAGACGCGCGCAGGGCGGTGGCGCTGTCTGGCGTCGTGGCGGCGTCGACAACAGTCCTAGGAAGGTCAATGCATTGATACTCATTCTGACGATGGTTTGACAAAAGATGGTGGCGGCGAATTCTCGAGCGGGTGTAGTGGAGCACGTTGAGAGTCTGCTGGTCCGGTTTGTGCTCCCAACCCGCCGTCGGGTGGCTTGTTTGAGGCCTCCGATTTAGATGATGTGCGTTGGTGTGAGGTCTGGGTAGACGGCCCCGATCATGTCCATCCCATTTATCAAGTTGGTAGGAGTAGCGACAGATGTTGCTAGAAAAGTGGCTTCAGACTTATTGATGTATTACTTTGTAAGCCTTTGTTGAATAATTAATAAAAAAAAACTGTATTTCGATACAGAGGCTAGGGGACACCTTCCATTTCGAAAAAAAAAAAAACAAATTAACGAGTCCCGTTGTTGTACATACATCAGTTATAGCCTTATAGGGCATTTTTACGACTACCAGGATAGGAGTAGTATAAATTGATCCAACGATGAAAACATATGGTTTTTTTGAGCAACTATGAAAACATATGGGTACTTTGGACAATTCCCTCTGTTGTTTTTTAATGTGCACCGTGATGCGGCCCAGGAGCCCGTTAGGCTGTCGACCATTACGGGAAAAAAATAATATCCTCGGCATCCATTTTGGTATTATTCAGACAACTTTTTTTTTTGGAAAGTGTATGTGCTCATGTTTACAGCGATGACAGAGGAAGAACTAACAAACAAACTGTGTTCTCTATGTATGGTTACTCCAGCTCTTTGGCAAAGTCAATATTGTCGACAAAAACCTGCAGGAAAAATGGACGAAGAGGTTTAGTCTCTGAACGGTTAGCAAGCAAGCAATTCTCTGTCCATTGAAAGAAACAGAACGTCTGAAGATGAGCATGAGGGGGTGATACCGATTTCCAGCCATCAGGGTCCAGGATGGCTGTGATCTTGGTGTTGAGCCCCGGTAAGGGACCTGCCTCCCGCACCACCTTCCCTTCGGACAGCTTCACCACCTCGGCGGTCTTGTACACATCGTCGGTGCCGATGGCCATCTGCATAAAACACATCACAACATGATTCAAGATGCCGATTCGTGCCCTCGAGTTTTACCGAGTTTCAGAAGTTGATGCCGTGTATTACCTGACCATACGCGTTGCCCTTGTCATATTCAGTGACGCCGTAGTTGTATGTCAGCTCCAGAACTGCATTCTTGTCTTCAGGGCCGTACCCCATCATCGCTACTGTATACTACACAAGAACATATAAAGCTTAATGCATGCCGCAGTACAAGAAGCTGTTAGAGGATGCATTTGAATCACCTTGTATTCAGGGTTATCTCGCTTCCGTAGCAGCTCCATGCCACAAGCCTGCAATTTGGCGAGAAGAAGAGCTTAGTGTGGTGAGACGAAAGAAGCCGAGACGTAATTGTCATGAGCAACAATGTTGAGCTCCGTACCTTCTCATAGAAGCTTATGGCTCGGTCGAGATCGCCGACCCGAAGCATCACCTGGCAGAGTGGCTCTGGTGTCCCTGGCCTCTCGAGGATCTCAAACTTGTAGCCGTCGGGGTCTTCAATGAAGGCGATCACGGTGTTGCCACCCTTGACGGGGCCTGCCTCCCTGGTCACCTTGCCTCCCTTTGCTCTTATGCGTTCAACCGTCTTCGACACCTGTTTGTGATCAACCATCAAAGTCCAAGGCACAAACGTGTTAACATCACCATACTTCTCTGAAATGGATGGCAGCAAATCCCTATGAACTGGTGTCCTACATCATCAGTTGCGATGCCGAAATGACCGAACCCCGCTCCGATGTCGTACTTGTCGACCCCGTAGTCTGCAGATGAATCTTCCATCAGCAACGGCGAGATTTTGAAGAAAAGTATGCTTAAAACTAATATGTGTAATGTGAGTAACTGTAGGTGAGCTCGACGACGAAATGGGCGTCCTCGGGGCCGTATCCAAGGAAAGCATTGGTGTATTTCTCTTCAGGTATGTCGCGCTTCCTCAGCAGCTTCATGCCCAGGCATTCGGTGTAGAACCTGCATCGGCCAGGTCAGGACGACGGTCACCCCGTCAGAGACTTAAGAGTCCTCTGCTACAACCTACAAGAACAGCAGAAGAATATTCTACTACTGACTTGATCGTTCTGTCGATGTCGCCGACGCGGTAGACGACATGGAGGAGCCTCCTGTTGTCCTTCTTCGCCCACGCAAAGGCCTCCTCTTTGCTGACGAAGGCGGTGGCCGCGGCCTGCGCGGCGTCCGCCGAGGCCCGGAACTTCGGGGTGCCGCTCCGACTGCTAAACCTGATCGGCTCCGACTGCAGCGCTGTTCCGAGAAGCAACAGATGGAAGAATCGACGAAATGCAATGCCAGAGTTATAAGCTCGCTCTTTGTTTTGCTGTTCTCGGTTGGCGTGGAGGAAGGAGCATAGCATCAGTCAGTTTACCTGCACCCGCGGCGGCGGTGGAGAGGAGCAGCGATCTCCGGGGGACAGCCGCGGCCGGGGTGGCGCAGGCGACGGCTCCACGACCGACGGCCATGGGGAGAGTCCTCATCGTTGGCTGCTCAGTGTCCGATTTGGTTGGCGGCGCTTTCTCGTGCTATCCTTAATTCCTGGTTGCATCGCGTTTGTAACCCCCGCAAACGGAGCCGATGGGCTCCCGGGCAGGTACTCTGGTTTGTCCCGAAAACTTCAAAGTGAGCCGAGCTCACCTGCTCCTGCACTTTTTGAAAAATTCAAAAAATAGTAAAACTTTATAAAAATTCTGGAAATAATTGGAGCCATATGTGTACAAGTTCTTCATATTCGTGCAAATTCTCAGAATCAAATGACATTCCATGTGCTCTCTGAAAAAAAAAGACAAAATCAGCATTTGCAAAAATGTGTATTCACATTTTCTCTAACAACTCATTTTGTCTTTTTTTTCACAGAGCACATGAAATGTCATTTGATCCTGAGAATTTGCACGAATGTGAAGTACCTGTATACATATGACTCCAATTTTTTCTAAAAATTTTCTTCATGTTTTACTATTTTTTGAATTATTCGAAAACAAAGGGAGCAGGTGAGCTCGGGCACTATTCGTCCGCATACCGTTTGTCCATATTTTTTGCTAAACTATCCGGTTCTATTCAAAAAAAAATTATTTTTTTCAAACAAATTGTCGAATGTGCAAACTAAGCTCTTTTTTCTTTCTTTCCAAAAGGGGTATATGCCCTGCGCTCTACATCAATCAATGCACATTTATCATTTTTATCGCAGCGTTAGAGTTTGCGGTTCATTAGTCACTGAAATGGATACATAAATTAACTATCGAAATAAGAAGAACATAAAGCTCATAATAGTCCGCTAGCAATGTCGGTCAAAAATATTACACGGTGGCGCACCGAATCCATGGTTTTCCGCCGCTCCACTAGTAGAAGGAAGGACTACATACGAATCCAGTGATCTAGTGTGTAACCCTTTGATAACATGTGTTGTGTTGTATGGAGCTGACATGGCAATAGCGTAGTATCGGCAGGAGCAGGCCAAGTCCCGTCACACGTGCGGGGAGCTAGGGATCATCCCATCAGGAACAACCCTAATCTGGGATGACCAGATTAGATTGGTTTCCCGGTTCGCTAATTTTCTATATGCACGGCTGATGTCTACTACACGCTTCTATTCTTGTAGACTTGTTGTGCCTCTAAGCGCAGAGGTTTGTAGGACAGCAGCAAATTTTCCTTAAGTGAGTAACCCAAGGTTTATCGATCTCAGGGAGGTGTAAGGTGAATGTATCCTCTCTCAAACAACCCTGCAATTAAGATACAAGAAGTCTCTTGTGTCCCCAACACACCTAATACAATTGTCAGTTGTATAGGTGCACTAGTTCGGCGAAGAGATATTAAAATATGGGTAATATGGATGGTAAAACAAGGTTTTGTAATTCTGTAATAAAAATAACAGCAAGCGAACAAGTAACAAATGTGACTAAAAACGGTGTATCAATGCTTGGAAACAAGGCCCAGGCTTCATAATTTCACTAGTGACTACTCTCAACATCATTAACATAATTAAACACATGATAGTTCCCACAAAAATAAATGCATGTTAGACGTTACTCGGAGATCATTCTTTCATGGATCAAAAAGGACGAGAATTGCGTAGTGCTACGAAAAGCACACCTTAAAGTTCGTATTCCACATCTATGGACACTTCATGCTGTCACTATCCGCATCCAAAGATAGTACTAACAAACACCACAACCTATTTCTTGAATAGTCTCTTTCTTCAATAACACAAGCATCAAGAAACCTCATGATCTATTCAATCCAACAATAATAAAGAATAAACTCATGATGAAGATCCCTCTAAGCTATTATCTTTAGAGTCACACACGGCACCCACACTGTCACCGAGATACCATAATCACAACGGTGACTCCCGAACTTATACTAGATGACACCACTTGAGCTAAATCATATCTATTACACATAGGGAAACAACATGTATTCAACTATACTAACAAAGCTCATGATCACAACGAAGATCACATCATGGGAGAGAGAAATAACCACATAACTACTTGTATAAGCCTCAGCCCCGGTGAGGGACTACTCCCTCCTCATCACGGGAAGCAGTGGTGTTGATGGAGATGGCTCCGGCGGTCGATCCCCGTCCCGGCAGGGTGCCGGAACAGGACCTTCTGAACCCCCGAAACTTGTCGGCGATGGCGGTGGAGCTCTGTATCGTATTTCGGAAAATCCTTCATGGGTTAGGATTTTCTCTCCGAGACTTAATTTATAGGCAAAACCCCTCGGGGAGGCGAGTCCCGAGGGGCAGGGACGGTCGGCGGCTGCGGGTGCCCCCTGGGCGGCGGACTAAGCCCGTCTATGCCCTGTGGGCTGCCCCCAGGGTCGCACTTTTGGCTAGTGTCTTCATTTGTCCAATAAAAATTCTCCGTAAATTTTCGTCCAATTCCGAGAATATTTCCAGTAGTAAATTTCTGCAACAAAAACATTACAAAAACAGAGAACTGGCACTGGGCATCTTGTCAATAGGTTAGTCCAACAAAATTCCTCAAAATGATATAATATGATAGTAGAAACATGTGACAACATCACAAAACAAGCATGGAACAATCAAAAATTACAGATACGTTTGACACGTATCAGCATCCCCAAGCTTAACTCATACTCGTCCTCACGTAGGTAAGTGATAACAAAATAATTTTTGATGAGACATGCAACCAATACAATCTTGATCAAGATAGTAATGTAAAGCATAGGACGTGAATGAAGTGATACAAAACAATTGTCTATAGTTGATAGCAAGAAAGCAATGAATAACCAAGTTGAATCATTAAAGCAAAATCTTTCGTAAATAGTACGTTAAAGACATAAAAGCAATGTGACCCACATATTTGACTAATTTTCAAAGGTAATGGTTCCACGACAAAAGTGTTTGAGAATCAACATAAAGAAAGATGTAAGTATTAGCAAAAAGCTTCAACTTCCAACGGCTTATCTTATAGATAAAGTCAATATAAAGATTCATGTTTAATCTGACGATGCAATATGATCAATGATACCCAGGGTCAATGTTGTATGTTTGCTTTGGTGTAGATAGAAGGAAAAGGAAAACTGACTCAACATTTAAAAGTAAAAGAAAGGCCCTTCGCAGAGGGAAGCAGGGATTAGTCATGTGCTAGAGCTTTTTGATTTTGAAAAACAGAGATAAAAGCAATTTTGAGAGATGCATAATTCCGTCAACGATTCCATAGCTCAGAAGCCCATTAGTCCTCTATGTCAAGCAAGGTCTTTAGAGTTGTGAGAGCGGCTGGTTTTAGAGGAACGAGTACATTCCTCTTTCTCCTTTGTTTCACCACTAACCAATGTTTGAGCTGATTTCTCAGATTTTCATTGTGCGGAGGAGAATGGTGAGTTATATTTATATTTTGCTTAAGCCGTTCACGGGTTGATTCAAGTGAGGACGTAAACCATCAAAACCGGGTGAAATAGAGGGGGGAAAAAGAAAAACCTTGCTCGACATAAGCTATGACAAACCCCCTCCTTACTTCCTCATGAGCTTGAAAACAGAGGCACCAAAGCGAGAATATTTTGAAGGTTTTAAAGGTAGCACATGACAAATTTACTTGGAATAGCAGAAAATACCATGCATAGGTAGATATGGTGGACTCAGCTGGCAAGATAGTTTGGCTTTGGGATTTGGATGCACGAGTGGACATCACACTCAGTACAGAGTTTTTTTGGCTTAGCAAAAATGGTATTTGAAGCAAACATCCAACATTAACCGGTAATAGAGTAACATAAGACATCAGTCAATCATAACCATAAAGACTCCACACTGTCTCCCTTGTTGACCAAACAGTTCTTTTGATGGAAAGATTAGCTTTATGAATTAACAACTACGAAACACCACACAGTTTCAAGCTTTTAACTATATTTCTTTACTAATCAATTTCCACTCAAATAACCAGCAAGTTTAAGCATTCATCTTAATATCTCAAAACAATTGAGAAGCATCAAGTATCCACACAATGATCTAAAAGACTATGCAGGCTTTCATTTCATTCCAATATCACATGGATAGCATTTTGTCACTTTGACAATTCAAGCAATTTATCAATAACAACTCTCCAACAAGTATAAGTGAAGGACAAGAGAGTTTAACATCAACAACTAGCAGCTCTAAACAAGATAAAAGCTAAAAGAGAGAGCTTACTAGCAAACAATTAGTAGCTAAGAATACTCAACAAGATATAAGCGAAGCAAAGGAGTATGCAAATGAAAAAGCGGAGCGTGCCTCTCTCCCACACAAATAAAGCTAGGATCCAACAAGGATATGACCAGCAAACAAACAAAACAAAACTGAAAGCAAAAAGACGCTCCAAGCATAGCACATAATATGTAAAGTGATAAAAACGTAGTTCAACGAAGACAACTTTATGATAGTCGATGAAGAGGAGGGGATGCCTTGGGCATCCCCAAGCTTAGACGCTTGATGGTTCTTGATATTCAGAGGGGGTGTCATGGGGGCATCCCCAAGCTTGAGATCTGATCCATCTTCAATTTCTTCATTATCCTGTCCTTTGAAACTTAAAAACTCCCTTCACACAAAATTTCTCATAAACTGATTAGAGGGTTAGTGCTCATAAATTAAAATGCACATGTATTCAACTCAAGACAAATTGCAAACAACTTTATTGGGAATTAGCTACTGTTTACTAAGCCTCAATATGACACTCCACCTCTAGAGTATCACATTTGACGATAGTAAAAGAGACGAATACAAAAAAAAAGCAGAATCTGTCAAAAACTGAACAGTCTGTAAAGATCGAATTTTTCAAGGCACTTATGTAGCTCAAATCAGAAAACTCAAAACTAACGAAAGATAGATAAAAGTATCAGGCTTGCTGTCTACAAATATCAGAAAAATATAAAATTCAGGGATTGTTCGAGATTTTCTGCAACAGGCGCATAGAATTTGTTTCTGGACAGCAAAACAATACCTCGCACTTTCAATGCATTAGAGGCTAAACTTGGCACAAAAAACCAAAACAAAAAGATACAATGAAGTTTCTACAGAGACAACAACTTCATTACTCAAGAAAAGCAAAAACAAAACTGAAAGAAAAAGATGGGTTGCCTCCCAACAAGCACTTTTCTTTATAGCCTTTTAGCCAGGCTTAGTCGTTTTAATGATGCTCTCATAAGAATAAGAGTTGAAACATAAAAGAGAGTATCAAGAAGCAATATCAAACACATTTAAGTCTAACCCACTTCCTATGCATTGGAATCTTATAAGAAAATAAATCATTGGAGCATAAAGCTACTAGCATAGGAAGGCAAAGCAAATGCAACATTAAAACCTTCAACATAAATATGGGAAACTTCATAAGATGAAAATTTATATAACCAAGTTTCCCTCTATCATAATAACTTTCAGTAGCATCATAAGAAAACTCAATAATATAGCTATCACATAAAGCATTTTTCTTATGATTCACATGCATAAAACTATTATTACTCTCCACATAAGCAAAATCATTATTATTAGTAACATCGAGAGTAGGACTATCATATAGAACTTGGACATGATAGACTAATTGTATATTAGAAAGATGATGTTCAATAGGAGAGTAATAATTATGACAAGTTTCATAAAAATGATTAAAATTGTTCTTTATGGCATAGTTATCATCACAATAATCATCAAAAACTGGAGGCATAATATCATCATAATCAAGGGGATAGTCATCTTTCCAAGCATATATTTTTGTAAACAAGTCATTATAACTCTCAATACCAAAAGGATTTTCAAACCCATCATCCCCAAGCTTGGGGTTTTCCACATTATGATTAGAAGAAACATGAATATTACCAACAGTATAACAATTGTTAATATCATCATTTTCAAAATTGGTACCAAAAAGATTTTCAAGATCATAAGTAGTATTATTTTCCCAATCATGATCATCACAATAAGCAACATGATCTTCTTCAATAGTGACTATGGACTTAACATCAAGATAATAATGAATACAATCAAGCGGATCATCTTCAATACTTTTTGATTCATGCTCATTCGGAACAACTAAGATGGGAGAAATATGTTTAGGGGATGATACCGTTTCCTCTTTCTTTTTATTCCTCCCTCTCTTATTCTTCTTCTTCACCACCACCTTAGGAGGGAGTGGTTGGATAGGAAGCTTCTCCACATAATCTGGTTTATTATTAGAAAAGATAGGAGAAACTTGGGAGAATTTCTCCCTTTCATTATTGGCAACATAAGAAACATTTTTCCTTTCATACTTTGGTAAAGTACTATTCTTTCTAATTTTTGCTATGTACGCATTTTCGCGTCAATTCACAACACAATAAAGATAGCATCCCCGAAGAATGCTATTTGTCCCCAACGTACTCATATCTAACCAAGAAGTTTTTTCTGATAACTCTTCATACCCCAAAAATAAATTAAGTTCATCATAAAGACTAGCGGTGATCATGTTATCACAAAACTGGCTAATAGCTCTATCATGAAAGTACGAGCATTTGAAATTAAAATGACCTTCTTTATTGCAAATTTCACACATAAAAGGATAGAGGTCATTTAATTCTCTAGCAAATTTATATAAATCCTTAAGCCATTTGCTAGTTCTTTCATGCTTATGTTTCTTACAATATTTATCTTCTTCAACCCGAGTGCTTTCACAAGGTCTATGCACTCCACAAAAATTAACATGCTTATATAAAATATTATTTGTAGAGATTGGATCATGTCTATTGCAATCATCATTAACAATTTCATTTTGTTTGCAAATGTCTTTGAAAGGTTCATGATGCTTAGACCATTTCTCTTTAGGAATATTAATATGAGAAGCAAAAGATTTATAGATATCAACAACTATATGAGAGTCAAGTCCAAACTTAGCACTAAGCTTATTAAAACTATCAGTTTCAACAAAAGACTTAATGCAATCATACTCATAATTTATACCTGACTCTTTACCTTTGTCGATCTCCCAATCTTCAATGTTGTGTTGAATCTTTTCAATAAGATCCCATTTAGCATCAATCTTCTTACTTGTAAAAGAACCCATAGAAGAAGCATCCACTACTACAGAATAGGTTACTAGTGACAGGCTGAACAGGCTCATTAGTGACGGGCAAAGCGCCTGTCACTGATGACAAGTCACTCGTATGAGGTTACTAGTGACGGGCAAGTGCCTGTCACTAGTATGTTCACCAGTGACAGGCATTTGCGCATGCCTGTCACTAGCATGTGTAAACTAGTGACAGGCAAAAGAAATGCATGTCACTAGTTGAGATCAAAGGCTGCAGCCTTGTGGGTTTTGTAGTGACAGGTCCATTATTTTGCTTGTCACTGGTTTAAATTTCGGTAATAAAAAAAATTTAAATCCATGTATTAGATCTCGAATTTGCTCACAAAATGTCAACTTAACATTGCAGCTAGCACAACACTACACAATATTTGAGCAATCCTAAAGACATACTAATTGATTCCCAAATCGTGAGTTGAAAGAATTGATAAAAGAAAAGTCAAATGTACAATAGTTTATAATAATCACTATGTTAGTGGCATTCCAAAATAATCTTCAGTTGCATTAGCCCAGCACGTCCGAATGGTTAGTAGGTGCAAGTTCTCCAAGCAGAGTATTACCAGCTTGCTCCTAAACTTCAGTCCGGTCACCTAAAATATGAAAATGATACAAGTATGAAGTATATGACTATATATGCTAGCAGTAACTTGCACGTCACCGTACATGACACATTAAAATCTATTTAGCTACAAGTTTCTTCGCAATTAGTTGTCCTAAACAGATGATTCGAAGTATCAAGGGTAATAGACCTACATACCACATCATTGAAAGAAAAGATAGCCTAGATAGGAAATCAAAACCAAAAGCATTATCATACATTTAGCTATACTATGCACAGCACTCAGAATCTGAATCTGTTGGAATATACATGCACCATGATACATTTAGCTAGCCGAGAGTGGATGATAGAACAATTGTTGCCCTTTCGCATGCAAACATACATTTAACAGTAGAATCAAATGCACAAAAGAAGTTGCAGTGTACCTTGTACTACAACAGCATTAATTGTGCAAGTGGAACTAAATTCTGAACCTTGTACTGCAGCAGTATTAAGCTTGGAAAGTCATCAGTTGGCAAAAGAGCTGATATGCTGATTGTATGCAAGCCAAGATTTTAAGCAATTAGCACCTGAGAACATGAAACAAAATATTCAATCAGAAACTAAAAATCAAGTGGTATGCATGAGTTGAAACTAAACTAGCCATGTCATGTAAAGTTTGGGAAGGGCCTCAAGACGTACCCAGTTTTGGGCTAGAAGTTATCCTTATGAGCTGAATGAAATTATGTGCAAGGATTGTAACCTTTCCATGAATTAATCTAATCTCTTTTCCCGCAAAAAAAAGCTTCAGAATAGTCATCTGGCTGTACAGAACTACATATCTAATTAACTTTCCCCATTGTTGCATATCGGATCCATGTGTGCTGCTAAGCCATGTCATAAACTCATAATACACAACAATATATAGTTTGCATGTTTTACTGGAAAATGGCAATACCCCAAACTGAAACATGGAAATAGGATCTAGAACCCAGACATTTATCACAAATCTAAATTCCTACTGGAGCATTCTTGTTTCAGAAAGGTAAAGGTACGAGGGGAGATAAATAGAACACCAACCTGCAGTGGACCGTTGGAGCTTCGCCTCGGACTTGAGCACCAATGCAGCAGTTTACACTGCCCAGCAAAACGGCAGCGACCACGACGTGCAAATTCAACAGAGAACAAATTAGAGAATTTAGGGTAGTAATTGATGGGGACAAAACAAAGTGTTCAGCTTGAATTTCCTAACATTGTTTCTCAGTTTGATTCTTCCCCCGTAACATGTAATTGCAGAAAACAAAGATCTTCTGTAAGAAAGAAGGCAAGCATGCATATGATTTTATGCTACAATCTGACAAGCCCAAATGTGTATTTATGTCACCCAAAGACGAAAACAAACCTAAAGAACCTCCAACATCTCCAAACTGAAATAATCCTATGAATACACATACAATTCATGCGAGAACAAACTCATATTTGAGCAGGTTAGCCTATTTGCAATGCGATCAATGCTTTGTGGACAAAGTTATAATTTTCCTCATTGAAGATAACTAGTTGAGTGAGCATCCTCAAGGCATATTTACCAGAAAGCTTTGTGCAGCATAAACAATACAAGATGTACTTTTACACTAACTTACAGCAAATGAGCATCCTCAAGGTTCATCTAATGAATAATTACAAGAAATGGTATACATCATCTTTTACACTAACTTAAGCAACTATCAGAGAACACATGCATCAAATGAGGGGATTGCTATGAAATTCACACCATACTGTACTCAACCCAGCCATCTTTCAAAGAAATAAAATCAACCTTTATTCGTGGAATATTGGACAAATAGTTCTATACAAAATATTTGATTGAATTTAGCCATCGGTACCTCTAAAATTGATCTAGATTTAGCTAGCCTAACTGTTTACACTCCATGTTCTCATCCCTTCACGGCCATCTCCATGACTCTAGGCAATAAAATGTTCTAGCCATGCCTTGGTCTGCTCAGTGCAACACCAATTATCTCGTCAGTTTTCAGTACCGAACAGGACTTAACAGGGACAGAGCTGGAAAATATTACTACTACACCTAGACTAACAGGATAGTGTCTTTGCTCGTTCTTTCATCCTTTCTGTAGAACAATGGACACTAAATGTTGATAAAGTTATAAAGCAGAACTAGCATAGAACAGAGTATAGACTATAGAGGATAGACCGTACTTTTCGACAAGCTATTAGCCATGGAACTTTGGTTATTTCTTTAGCTCAGTCATACTTTACACTGTATTACCCTTAGTTCTAGCCACATGGGTGCTAGCTACGAACTAATTTACCCAGAAAACAACACCTAATCTGCACCTAGATCATTTACATTGTCCAATATTTATGTGGATATAATGAAAGCATGCACACAACCAGATCCTAAAAAACAAGAAGCAGAGTGTGTAGTAGATAAGTACCTTGCGGGCTTGAGGCTAGAGTAGAGCAGCATTGGAGGCGCACGTATGCTTCGCTCAGGCTGCTTGTAGGCGGAGACGCATGTGTTACTTATTGTCATTGAAACTGAAATTGAACAGAACATACATGTGTTATGTAGGACACCAATCATTCGTAGTTTCATGCCAATCATTCAGATCTGCAAAATAGAATGATACCACTGTATATTTTTTTAACCCTCAAGACTGCACTTGGCCACGCCCCCAAAGACTGCAAACAAAAAGAAGAATATAAGAAGCAAAACACGGAGACAAACGAGCCGAAAACCTAGCACTTAGTCTGTTCAAAACGGGATGAGAGGAGGGATTGCTGTCGACTGGCGCTGGCGGCGGAGGCGGCGGCACGCTCATGCGGCCAAGGCCTTGCTCGAGGAAGAAGATGCAGGAGCACAAGAGGGCACGCTGGCGTCCATGGCGCCGCCATGCCAGATCTCAAGAACGGAGAGCAGGGTCATCGTCGTCGTCGTTGAGAGCCGCCGCAGATCCCTCCGGTGCCGTCTCCACCGCGTGCGTCCACCGAAGAGGAAGGAGAGGGCGGAGGCGGAAGGAAAGCAGAAGGAGCCGATGGGATCTAGATTGGGATGGGATGGGAGAGAGAACGGAAGAGAAAAGGCTGAAGGGATAAGGTAAAGAGAGGGGAATTCGCCCGCGCAATTTTTCAGTTACGCGCCGAAATCTTTTTGGACACGCGGGGTATACTTTTGGAGTCCGCTGGCTTTGTTAACCGAGGCATGACTTTATTCGGTTATTTTCTTTCGATGTGCGGGTCAAGGGGAGTTACATGTGGATCGTAGGGTTACCGGTGACAGACATTTATACATGACCGTCGCTAAATAATTTTTCCTTTTGGCGTCACTTCACAAAAAATACCAGTGACGGTCATTTTTATGAGTCTGTCACTAGTATTTCGTACTAGTGACAGACTTATTCTTGCCCGTCGCTGGTAATATTTACTAGTGACAGCCACAGTTTTGCTCGTCACTAACCGCCTGGCGTCTATAAGCCTTTCTGCAGTAGTGATCAAGTATTTCCTTGTCATGACGAGACAACCTTGCATAAAAATTATTAACAATGATATCCTTAGAAAGCTCGTGGTTAGGGCATTTAAGTATTAATGATTTTAATATTCCCCAAGCTTGAGCTATGCTCTCTCCATCATGTGGCCAAAAATTATAGATATAATTTCTATCTTGATGAATTTCATGAAGAGGATAAAATTTAGAATAAAAGAGAGACATAATCTCCTTCCAATCCAACAAATGAGAATTGTCTAGTAGCCTATACCACTCCAATGCTTTCTCCTTAAGTGATAAGGAAAATAATTTCGTCATGATCACCTCTCTCTTGAAACACCTGCAATCTCAAACAAATCACATAATTCCTTAATATAAAGCAGATGATTACTAGGATGGACAGCTCCATCTCCTGGATAGCAATTAGTCATAATATCAATTATTCCCATCGGTATTTTGAAAGGAATACATTCAGTAGGTGGAGTAACCTTATCCACCACGGGAGTGGTGGAGAGGTCACTCTCAAACAACAAATTTAAAGGACAACGTTCCA
The DNA here is from genome assembly GCA_012064385.1 of Puccinellia tenuiflora. NCBI lineage: Eukaryota > Viridiplantae > Streptophyta > Magnoliopsida > Poales > Poaceae > Puccinellia > Puccinellia tenuiflora. The sequence continues at coordinate 491,837 of QRDG01000446.1, read as the reverse complement.
AAAGCCAAACTAGAAAAATAAAAACAAGAAACAAAAAGATTTAATTACAAGATCTAAAAAAGATACCTTCAAGCACACACCTTCTCAACAACGATGCTAGAAATTAGCTTTGTTGAAGGGAGAGTGAGTACCGCTTACCTTTCCTTCCCGGCAACGGTGCCAGAAATTAGCTTGATGTCTACTACACGCTTCTATTCTTGTAGACTTGTTGGGCGTCCAAGCGTAGAGGTTTGTAGGACAGCAGCAAGTTTCCCTTAAGTGAGTAACCCAAGGTTTATCGATCTCATGGAGGTGTAAGGTGAATGTATCCTCTCTCAAGCAACCCTGCAATTAAGATACAAGAAGTCTCTTGTGTCCCCAACACACCTAATACAATTGTCAGTTGTATAGGTGCACTAGTTCGGCGAAGAGATATTAAAATATGGGTAATATGGATGGTAAAACAAGGTTTTGTAATTCTGTAATAAAAATGGCAGCAAGCGAACAAGTGACAAATGTGACTAAAAACGGTTTATCAATGCTCGGAAACAAGGCCCGGGCTTCATACTTTTACTAGTGACTACTCTCAACATCATTAACATAATTAAACAGATGATAGTTCCCACAAAAATACATGCATGGTAGACGTTACTCGGAGATCATTCTTTCGTGGATCAAATAGGACGAGAATTGCATAGGGCTGCGAAAAGCACACCTTAAAGTTCGTATTCCACATCTATGGACACTTCATGCTGTCACTATCCACATCCAAAGATAGTACTAACAAACACCACAACCTATTTCTTGAATAGTCTCTTTCTTCAATAACACAAGCATCAAGAAACCTCATGATCTATTCAATCCAACAATAATAAAGAACAAACTCATGATGAAGATCCCTCTAAGCTATTATCTTTAGAGTCACACACGGCACCCACACTGTCACCGAGATACCATGATCACAACGGTGACTCCCGAACTTATACTAGATGACACCACTTGAGCTAAATCATATCCATTACACATAGGGAAACATCATGTATTCAACTATACTAACAAATCTCATAATCACAACGAAGATCACATCATGGGGGAGAGAGATAATGCGGTGACCCAACACACCACTGCATGTTGTAGTGCGCAAGTCGTTGACATAACACTCACAGAAGGACTTATCCGTGAATATTACATCCCTTAGAGTAGTACAACAGAAACATAGTAGGTCCAAGGTAACACTATAGGATTACAACAATATTCAATACAAAATCTTGAGAACCTCCTTTATACAAAAGAAAGTCTCATACAAATGAAATCCATAAAAGATCCAATTCGTATCACTAAGCTGGAGATTAGCTCTAGCTCTATTCCTAATCCACTACTACTATTGTCATAGCCCTAATCTATTCCATCTGGAACATCTTTATCCAGGGTTGTACTCCTTGCAATAGATGTTGTCTCCTCCATTGGTAGTGTGGTCTTTATGTATGCCATTGACACTGCTGTCATTTCCCCTCCATTTCCATGGTTGTCGTCATTCTTCCGTTGATGAAGTAGCGGTCAACTCCTTCAAGCTCCACCAGGTCGACTTGATTCCTTGTGGAAGACCTCCTCAACATCGTGATGGATATCTAGCAACGCCCTTGATGGCTCCAAAAGTCTAAGCAGGGGGTCAAATAGGAAGGGGTGAGTAACAGCGTTACTCAGCAAGTTCAGAATATATATAGATAAGGTGTTTCATGCACTAGCTACTGCCAAAACCTCAGGTCTTTGGCATAGATGCAAGTTTTTGCAAACATTTCTTCAAAGGATAGATTTTATTCTGAAAACTATGTCCCAGCCTCCACCGGTCTTGTGAATCCAAATGGGACTCCATTCCGGCCTCGATCTCATAGTTCCATTCCGGGAACACGGTTGTGATATCACAAATTTGTTGTTTGACTCTGCAGAGTTGCATCACTTTACCCAACAGTTGCCTGGCCTTATATATGCTCTCTTTACACTCCATGAGTGTTATAGCCAAGACTCAGGACATCCAGTCATGTGGAGCTTCTCCCAAATCAACACACATCCGCCCATTTATGATGCGGTAGGGGAATCATGTTCCACGCATACCCATCACCCCTCCCGAGCTTCCCCACCAATTACCCCGTCGGGCAGGAAGAGCACGCGCTTCCACGCTGTTGGCCGCCGCAACGACCCAACCCGGTGTAGGCCTGCCGAGGATATGCGGATGAGAAAAGAAGCCTCTGACTGACCCCGCCCATACAAAGTCCGTTGGTTGATGCTTTTACTACGGCGAAAGGATCACTGGAACAGGGGTTATTAGTTCCTAAGGATATATACCTTCCCATACGATGGAACACCGTACCTATTCATCTTACCATTGTTCCACCGCCAACCAATAGTATATACCACATCATTCGAAAATACTTTTTCTTTTTGATGCAAGTGAAAGGAACGTATAAGTAACGTTGAAAGTACTTTGATAAAAATACATCAACCGGTATGCAAGAATGAACTTGCCTATGATAAAGGTGGCAATTCATGTCCTTCGGGGTTCTAGGGTTTGCGGTAAAACCCCGAGATCTGAAAATAGCAATGTAATCCTGGTAAGGACTACTGGAAACACTATCAAGATGCTATTATGCATAGATATGAGATGCATCGTAAAATCCCCAAAAATACCCAAGCTCACAAGTGTAAGCTTTGTTTTACTTGATACTTTGATAACTGAAGTGATTTTAGGGGTTAAGGATTAGTTAGTGTTTATAATTTGTGGGTTGGTTAAATTACTTTGAATTATTATGATATCTAGAATTAAGTGTTTACCACTTTTATTGAGGTAAAGAATTTATTTTATTCAAGTAAATACTTTTCTCTTTTCTAGAAAAACAAGATTTGCAATTTTAAGTTATCAATTTTAACATCAAGAAGTAATTATTTATTTAAATTTTATTTACTTGACGAACTTTAAAATATTATCAACACAAGGGTGAATGATTTTAGATGGATTCTTCTTTGTGTGTTTTACCTAGGATGAGTTACAGGACAATCATTTATAGTATGCAATAAAGTTCAAAATATATACTTTGAGCTTATTACTCAAATTGTTTTTCTTTTAAAAAAATAATTGTTTTTGAAAATAGTTCAATTCATTTCCACTTAAGGATCCTTGAATTTTTGTAGATAATTCAATTCATGTCCACTAAAGGATCTTTGAATTATTCACCTAAGAAAATATTTTCAAAACTTAAATTTGGAATTAATTCAAATCATATCCACTTAAGGATTTTTGAATTTTTCATTCAAGAAAACTTTTTCAATAAATGAAATAAAAATCATATTTGAAATCCTTATAAAATTTTGAGTTGAAACCCTATTTTTAATTTATTTTTAGGTATTGATTTGCATTTTTATTTTTGAATTGGAATTTGATTTGTGGAATGACTAACATGCCCTTGGTCCAACTTGGTTGAACCAAGTCAAACTGGCTCGGGTCAACTACCCGACCGAGCCCTACTCCCTTCTCTCGCTCTCTCCTCTCTCTCGTCCTCCGCTCGATCCCCTTCTCCTTTGTTGTGATGCCGCCGTCGCCTCCCTCGATTCCGACCGTCGCCGGCTGGCTCCGGCGCCGCTTCTCCCCGGCACGTCTCCGCCCGGTTCTCCTCCTCCAGTTCCCCGCCGCCACGAAGCCCCCTAGCTCTCACACGCACGCGCCCATTCCCACGTCCGCGGAACCCTAGCTGTGTTGCTAGCCTTCGGCTCCGTTGACTCGATCTCCTCCGCCAGCTTCCATCGCCGCCACCCCTGCTATCTCCTCGCCGAACATGCCTCAACCTACTCTCCCTCGAGCTCCTGGTCGCCTGCTCCGACACCATTGAGCCCTGTCTCTTCTCCTCCACGGGCACGGCTTGACCTCGCCTCTATGTTGCCTACCTCAACCCCGACGCCGGCGGGATGGCTCTCAGATGGATGCAACCCCGGCGTCGCCGGTCGGGTAATGGTGTGGTGCTGGTGCGGCTGTGGTGCTACTGCTGCGATGATGGTGGTGTGGTGTTTGGGTGTTGCTGTCGCCGACGGGACGGCAGTGGTGCCGCCACTGCAACCTCGATGATGTACTGCTGCTACGCCTCCTCAACTACACCTACTCCAGCTCCCCTTGCTCTGTCTCGGCTACAAATCAACCAGGTGAGTTCTTCTTCTGGGACCGGCCATCGTGTCGATGAATTGTGGTGATTAGTGGTGATGTGCTGTTGCTCTAGTTCATCCTGGTGATGAACTGATGCTTGTGCTCGTGCTGTGCTTGCGGTGTTCCTCACTGTTCGTCGAATTAACTGAAGAAATCTTCGATTGGACTAGTTATTTATTCATATGTGTTAAGCTTGAGTTTTGGATGATTCACTCATCTGATAGTTGCTATTTGGAAATATTTTAGCTTATTGGCTTACTAGTTTATTAGACCCGAAATATGTGTAGATTATGTGCATCAGTGTATACTTTGAATAAAAACAAATACCCTGCATGCTTGTATTTGCTGCTTTAAGGTGCCTTTAGTTCCTGGCTTTTGCTTGCTTATTGACTTAGCATGTTTACCTCCCTGTGTTGAATCTGTAGCTTGCTTGTTTGCAATTTAAGCATGATTTAGTCACTGTGGTGCCTCTTAGGAGTGTGCACAGTGTTTAGATCCATGCCTATCATGATCTAGTGATTTTAGTGTTGCTGAAATGATTTAAGAGATGTATTCCTGGACAGAGTTGGCTATTTAAATGATAAGAACAGATCTTGTGCTTGATGTTCTGGGCCCTGCCAATGATGCAAAGGCTGAGGCCTTTATTTGATAAGAACAGAGGCTAGCATAAGATTTTATTGCCCCCCATGATGTTTAAGCATAGCATCCCTATGCCAAACTGAGGGAAATATCTCCTCCCTCTCCCAAAGAGAGTAGCTGCTGTACCCCTCTCCTCTCTTTCCCTCTCATCTAAATGCTCTTGATCCTAGTAACCTGCTGTTGGAGAGAAGCTTGGTCTTCTGGAAAATGATGATAACCTGCGTCTTGTGGCTAGCCTGCTCCTCCTCGCTGCTTGACCTATTTCCTAGTTGTTCTAAATATTGGGCATGGTTTGGTGGTGTTCTTGGTGTTCTTGAGATGCTATGGCTGATATGGAAGAGTATGAGTAGTTGTTGATATGTTTGTGTTGATATGAGAAAGAAGTGGTGCGGCTGGGTACTCATTTTAGTTGAGGGAAATATCCTTGAGAGGAATTCGAATTTCATGTGTGGCATACATGTCCTTATATAGGCCTAACATGAGGATTACTTAGGGTTGAAGTATCCTTAGATATTTTGCTTGTGGATAGACATGCCTAGTCATTGTTCTTATCTCCTTATGTGGCAATCTTATCCACTCAAGTTTGGTATTATCCTCTTGTAGGATTTATTTTTGGTATGCCAAGTGGATTTTGTTACTACATGGGCTTGTGGGCTAAATCTCTTATATGGGCCTTGGCCTAAGGATGGTGGGCTTTATCTTTTGGCTGATTTTCTTCCTTGGAAATTAATTCCATTGGAGAGACATTTCAATTACCATGTGGGCTTTGTTCTTATTGGTTCTTGATACCAATAGAGAACAATTTACTTGTGGGCTTTTCTTTATTAGGAATTTGACTAGATTAGAGGGATACAAAAATGTTGCCTTGTTGACTAAAGATAGTTGGATCAATTCTATTTGTCTTCTTCACATATTGCCTTTGTTGCTTGCTCAAATGGATCAATGTTGCCTTCTTCTCTTTGCTGCCCATTTGTTTCTAGATGATCCAAAGATCCATTGCTGCCTTAGATATAATTCCCTCTAATCACCACTTGGGTATTAGGACAAGTTTCTAATACCCATTAGTCGAATTCCAACACAAAGTTTTGCCTCACCCTTGTGATGAAGGCAAACATTTTAATTAAGGAACATTTCTTTTGTCTTTGTTTAATTTTAAATGATTTTCAATTGCTTCATGTATGTAAAAGGAATTTGTCAACAAAGGGGCCAGCTTTGCTTCCATCTTATTTTACATAACATAAAACCTTTGAATTTCACAATTTCTAGAGAAGTTGATAAGAACAGGTACTTGCTTCAATTCCTTTCTTTCTGTTCTTCTTCTTGTGCGCAGGAATTCAAGAATAAGATGTGGGAGATGAGAAGATCAAGATAAGTTGAGAAGATCAAAAATGAATTGAAGATATAGTTTAAGATTTAGTTTAGGAATTTTCTTTCTTGTTGGATGAGATATGTACTTATTCGATTAAATGTTGTAATATTCATTTATTCATTTGAATTCCACTTGTAATGTTTGATCTTGTGTCCATTTTTGTATTTATAAAGACTTTGGATGTTTGTATTTGAAATTTGAGATGAGTATACTGGTAAGAAAAGATAAGATTGAAATTAGGACATGATGTATTTGAATTGTAATATGATCATGTATGTGTTAATGTGATGAATGGAGATGAGATCATAATAGATGTTTGTTGGATTTGTATGTTCATATAGATGAGATTATGGGTGTGTCTTCTGTTCAATTGAATTATATCTGGTCATATTATTGAATTATTCTTAAGAGTGTCGAGAATTAGGATAGATCATGTTCAAAACCTTACACCTCGACAATCGACTTAATTTGACTAATTAGTCTGTCGAGTGATAACTCCTTTCTTGTTTTTGTGATTTCAATTTAATTTGGTATAAAGGTCATCTCGAAGTTTATTGCACTTGACAGGATGATCTAAACCCTAACTCATCGAGTCGAGCGAAACATCGATCACTTTGTCTCTTTTATTTTAAAAGCGCGAAAATTTCCCGCATTTTCAGATGCATGCCATGCGAATGCACAAATTCTATTTCTACCCTTTCCGCTCTCTAAACTACGGGATATTACAGATAACCACGTAGCTACTTGTATAAGCCTCGGCCCCGGTGAGGGACTACTCCCTCCTCATCATGGGAAGCAGCGGTGTTGATGGATATGGCTCTGGCGGTCGATCCCCGTCCCGGCAGGGTGCCGGAAAAGGACCTTCTGAACCCCCGAAACTTGTCGGCGATGGCGGCGGAGCTCTGTATCGTATTTGGGAAAATCATTCGGGGGTTAGAGTTTTTTCTCCGAGAAATAATTTATAGGCAAAACCCCTCGGGGAGGCGAGTCCCGAGGGGCAGGGACGGTCGGCGGCCGCGGGTGCCCCCTAGGCGGTGGGCCAAGCCCGTCTGTGCCCTGTAGGCTGCCCCCAGGGTCGCCCTTTTGGCTACTGTCTTCATTTTTCCAATAAAAAATCTCCGTTAATTTTCGTCCAATTCCGAGAATATTTCCAGTAGTAACTTTCTGCGACAAAAATAGCACAAAAACAGGGAACTGGCACTGGGCATCTTGTCAATAGGTTAGTCGAATAAAATGCCTCAAAATGATATAATATGATAGTAGAAACATGTGACAACAACACAAAACAAGCATGGAACAATCAAAAATTATAGATACGTTTGACACGTATCAGCATCCCCAAGCTTAACTCCTACTTGTCCTCGAGTAGGTAAGTGATAACAAAATAATTTTTGGTGAGACATGCAACCAACACAATCTTGATCAAGATAGTAATGTAAAGCATAGGACGTGAATGAAGTGATACAAAAAGATTGTCTATAGCTGATAGCAAGAAAGGAATGAATAACCAAGTTGAATCATTAAAGCAAAACCTTTCATAAATAGTACGTTAAAGACATGAAAGCAATGTGACCCACATATTTGACTAATTCTCAAATGTAATGGTTCCACGACAAAAGTGTTTGAGAATCAACACAAAGGAAGATGTAAGTATTAGAAAAAAGCTTCAACTTCCAACGGCTTATCTTATATATAAAGTCAATATAAATATTCATGTTTAATCTGACGATGCAATATAATCAATGATACCCAGGGTCAATGCTAGATGTTTGCTTTGGTGGAGATAGAAGGAGGAGGAAAACTGACTCAACATTAAAAGTAAAATAAAGGCCCTTTGCAGAGGGAAGCAGGGATTAGTCATGTGCTAGAGCTTTTTATTTTTATGAAACAAAAGTAAAACAATTTTGAGGCATGCATGCTTTCGTCAACGACTTCACAACAGAGAAGCTATCTAGTCCCCCATAACAAGCAAGGCTTTTAGACTTGTGAGAGCTACTGGTTTTTAGAGGAGCGAGTACGCTCCTCTTTCTCCTTGGTTTCACCACTATCCAATGTTTAGAGATGATTTCTCAGATTTTCATTGCGCGGAGGAGAATGGTGAGTTATATTTATATTTTTTGCTTAAGCTGCTCCCGGGTTGATTCAAGTGAAGATGTAAACCATCGACACCGGGTGAAAGGGGGGAAATGACCTTGCTCGTCACGAGTTATATCTAGCTCTCCACTGCTCCCTCATGAGCTTAAAAACAGAGGCACAAAAAGGAGTATTTTGAATTTTTAATGATAGCACATGACAAATTTACTTGGAATGGCAAGAAATACCATGCATAGGTAGATATGGTATTTACTTGGAAATCCCAGCTCCAGCTATACGCCCCCTCCTTTTTCTGTTTTATTTTTATTTTTCTTTTTTTTGCAAATTATGTTTTAAATCATATCTTCTAATCTATAAGTCCAAATTAAAAATGTTATATATGAAACTTTATCATAAAAATGTGTAGATTTTGAATATGCCATCTATGCTCATGTTTGCATCATGTAGCTTGCATTTCAGTTGTGTTTTGTTTATCACCTAAATAATTAAATATGGAATATGTGGGTTCTAATTTAATTGTTGACCCGGTTCCATTTAATTTTGACTAGCTCACCCATGCCTTGTTCCTCCATGTTAACTCAATATTTAATTTGATGGTTAGAAAAATAACTTGAACCATATATTTAAATGTCGGAATCTCGGTTCCGTTTAATCTTGTTAAGTTGCATCCTCTCATAATTGCCATGTCATGCATTCATGTCATCAACATGCCGCTTCTTTTGCCGTAGTAGTAAAATACATCTTTTCCGTTGCCCAGTGTTCGTTTCTTCTTCGGGAATAGGACGATGAGTTGATGTGAGCAACGATAGGTTCTGCTACCTCTACTGGATTGCAGGCAAGTGATACTCCCTTGCTATCTTTGCTGGTTTTCTGTCTCTTACTCGTCCTATCTTTTGTTCCTTGCTAGCCTTATGTTACGATGCTTGTGTCCCGATCCTATTTGCATGTTTACCTGGCAGCCATGATATAGCCACACCTCCACATCCTATTACCCTGTTGTTTGTTTACCTTGTTAGCCTTACGAGTCCTAGTGCATGCTTAGGTGCTTTGCTTGAGTCCTGTTATCTTTTTATCTAGTCTTGTTGTTAACATGATAGTTAGGCTCAACTAAAATGTTAATCTTTATTTTTCTGTTGCGATGGGAATAACATAATAAAGATAAGGCACCGGAGGAAGGCCAATCGTGGTGATTTGTTCTGCTAGTGTCGCCTAGGATCCGAGTTCTTTTCCGCTGATCCAATACTGAGCGCACTAACCACATGTGGGAGTTATATGGGCCTCCCCGCAATCTATTACCGGGTCTTCAAACCTGTCCAGGAGCCACAACTTAGTTCGGGTGTTTCATTTGCGCGCGTACAACGATGTTGATGTGAAGGTAAGATGATGATGGATACGTAGTTACTTACGGTAGGGTTGCGGACTGTGCGTTAATCGCATGTGGACGGAGGGCAATTGTATGAGTGTTCCTCCCGAAGCCGTTCTCGCATCGGTTAGGCCCACCTCGAAGCTTCGGCCGGACTCTCAAGGTGGATCAGACATAGCTAGGTGGCTCCCTGGACTTGTTTGTAGAGAAGGGAAGTATTGCGTCGAACGCTCCACCGGTACACCTTTAAGCGAGTGTTTCGATGCGTGTGGGTTCATTGGTGCATCCCTGCAGGGTGAAATCTTTTCGAAAATCCGTGTCCGCGGTTATGGACGACTTGGTGAAATGCGCTGGCTTAAAAGATCATAGACAACTTACACCTAATGATTATAACTTGACTAGTAAGATAGATTACTTGAATAATAACTCATAAAACTTGTCCACCGTGTGAGTTGCCCTGATTGCTTCCTCGTGGGTGGTTGATCAAGAGAGTAATACTTGGGCGGGTTTTTGATGTGGTGAGTAGTATAGTTCGTTTCCTATGCGCTTTCTTACCTTGTCTCTTGTAGACGAAAGTTGTAGTGTGTCTCTATAAGTTGTTAGTGCTGCTTGCCGCCGCCTCAATCGCTAACCCTCTTTCCTCGGAATTCCAGCTTTGATATCTTGTGAGTATTACTTGCCAGTACTAATTATAGTACTGACCCCTTCAGGGCTGCTATTCCAATGCAGCCAACAGGTTTGAAGTCTGACGACGTTAGCTTGGGAATCCCTCCGGCTTGGCCTGGGCAGGGATATGGTGCCTTCATTTATCTTCAGCACTCTTAGTCCAATTTGTATCTTATCCGTAGCCAGATACTATTTCGCTTCCGCTGTTCCTTGGTTCTCTGTATTGTATTATTTGTATTCTTGACTCGGTGAGTCGTTGTTGTATATATGTTGTTTTGTGGGTTCCATCGAGAACTGTTGTAATGTTATCACAATTCCACCCGCATAACGTGTGTGTTGCGATGTGCACGTTATGCCCAGTGGGCGTCCTAGGATCGTTATTATGCGGATTTGGCTGGAACGCTCAAATCTGCATAGTACCGATCTTGTGGCGTTACACATGATTAGAAAATAAGTACTCCCTTCAATGTGCTCATGTTATATATACACTTTGTGACCTTTGGAGTCATAATATCACAAAGCAACAGGTTATGATGCACCCTTTCCACGACCTTAAGTTCATGAAGAAATTTCCTTAGCCATAACCTTCCTTCAATGATTGATGCATCAAAGTATTCATATTTCGTAAACAAAGAGCATATAAATCATGTTTCCTTTGTACACCTTAAAATACCTACAAAATTTAACATTAAAACATAATCATAAAAATAGATTACCTTTGAACAACGTCCTATTTCCAAAATCAGCGGCAATATATCCACGCAGTTGAAGGTTGGGATCATCGAATAATAATGAATAATCCATCTTTGCTTGACATTTCGCAATAAGTCTTTTCTATGATTCCAACAATCTTTATGAGATCATATTCCATTTGCTAAAAATTCCAGCAAATCTTTTTCCGTGCTAATCAAAATAGCAACAATTAAAGTGACATAAGATCAAGTCGCACGAATAATGTCCCACGATAACGGTAGTATGAAAATTACTGTTTCTTTTTCCTTAGGAGTACAAACATAATTCCTCACTAAGTATCATTCCCTTTATCAAAGGGGCTTGACACGTTTGCAGTTTTCCATAGAAAAATATATCAATACATTCTCTATGTAATTCCACTCCCAAAACATTGGAAGATTCGACATACCTTTTATAGGAAAGTTCGAACCGAACCAACCTTTCACTTCCATCAATGTGATGTTCAAAAACAATAATAACATAGTGAGCACATATAGTATTAACACAAAACAATTCACACTAACCTTTGTATATGATCGTCTTCCATCATTAATAAAACCATATGACCTGACACACCATTGATGTGAAGCTTGTTCCAAAAATTTGAATTATAAACATTCAATTAGCAAACCATGTCTTTGTTCCCACCTCCTCTAAATTCCAGAGTTTCCACAAAGTATAAACATTTCCTTTGTGTAAAGAAGCAAACAACAAGCTTAGCATTGTAATTTCCACTAAGCATGTTACACTAAACTTCCTTGTAAGTAAATCCATTTAAAACCTATAGGCTTGCAGTTGTTTGGTAATATAAGAAGTTCCCAAACTTTTATTCCTCCTCATTGAGTTTATTCCTTCCCGTAATGATTCCACCCATAGTTAACATTAGTAACAAGTTTAAGTACTATTTCCTCTAAAATATAGAGTGAATTCCACAACTAACAGACAATTGTAGCCCGGATGTGATGACCCAATTTTATTACTCCCACTTTTCCTAAGCATGTTAGTGTTGGGAGTTTAACTTGTGTTTTTCTTTGAATTTAACACATATAAAATTCTGATGTGACTATTAATAAACACACCCTTCATCAAAATAGCATATTCCTACTTTCCACCAATTTCCCTTTTTGGATTAAAAACAAAATACCATATAATACACTAGAATATAAACATTAAAATAAAACCTGGTGTGCTGTGTAGTAAATGATCAATCCAGTTCCATCCTACCAAAGTATAAACAGAAGAATTCCTCCTTCCAGTCAACAAAATATAACCAGTGACTGTGATAGATAATGACTTACTAAACAAAATTATTTGTATGTGATGCTTTTCTTTTCCATGAAATAAATGACATAACCAATAGTTGTATTCCTCCATTCAACCATGGAGTGTATGATATTAGACAGCGGTGAATAATTTCGTGCTCATTACATTCAATTAATATTCCTAAAGTGTGCTTCCCCCACCAATCAGTTTTCAAACCTTTGAATCCGTTGATGAACTGATTTTCCACTTCAGTATGAGATGTTAATACAACGAAAAAAACCTTCCAACTTGTATCGTAAAATTTATAAATAACAATATCAAGTGCAATCATGAAATATATTCACTTCAAGTAGGAGTGTCCAAAAATAACATAAATATATGCCGATGAAGTATCATAATCCTCCCACTCAGTTATAATCACTTCAAGTAGGAGTCTCCAAAAATCACTTCAATTATACGCAATCATGAAGTTTTCAAACCATTGAATCCGTTTAGAATTCTAGAAATAATGAACCAGTTCCTTGATATGCGACCAAGTCGTAAATGAGATAAAATAAATAATTGAACCTCTAGTGGTAGTGTATAACCAACTGTCACATTGAAGAAAAACCCATAACTGATAGTCCTCCCACTTAAAGTTTATAATTCCAGAATTAACAAGCGTAATTCTGTTTATAGAGTATGACCAAGTCGTAAATACCATCAATAATAAAATTCCGAGCATGCGTTCCTGTTATCAGTATTCCTCCCTATGGAGTTATCTTCAGAAGAAACTTCCAACGGAATCAATAAAACATGAGACCGCTGTGTTAAATTCCATAATGCACTAATACCCATTGAGCAATATTTCCACTCTTCCTTTTCCAAATAGTATATCATAACCAAATATTCCGATAGAGAAGTATAAATTAAATTCCTTCTCATCGTAGGTGAATATAAAACTATAACAATTTTCCTCTATAAATAGAGTTACATACTTTCCAATTCCAAAGTATATATAATTTATCATTAGTGACTAATTGTAACATCCCTAACTTGGTTATGAAAAATACGAAGAATTTTTCCACTTTTGTTTCCTTGGTTGCATCATAGCATTCATATGCATTTGTCATTCCTAACAATGCCATTGTTTTGGAAACACATTGAAATGGGAGGCCAACCTTTTCCAAAACCTCCAACCAAATGCAATGCCCAACTTGGCAACCAACTATATGAACTTCCAAATTGTTTAGGAAGTTCCCACTTTGTTTGTATAACAATTTCTCACTCTTCAAATTTTTGTCAAATAAGAAATGACATGAGAGTCAAAATTGGCTGAAATGTCAATTTCTTAATTTTGCAACCAAGTTAAGCTTTCCAAATTCAAACTAAATTCATGGGGAGTTTCCTTACCATGTTGAGATCCTCCATGAAAATTCTCATGATTTTTGGAATGGTCTAAATGCTCTAGTTAAATACATTTTGGTTTTTGCTCCAAATTACCCTAACTAAAAGCTTTGAACAAATGTTGGGCAAACTAATTTATTTGACCTCACCAATTTTTGTGGTGGTTCCAAAGGGTAATTCTAGTCTCTATGAATTTTTCTGGGATTTTAGAAAATTTCCTGGTGCCCTAATTAAATGGTTTAACACTGTTGCTGGGCTTGTTTGAAAATAATTCAAAAGCTCCAGGGGCCTCTTTGCATTTTTCTTCTTTCCCTCTCTCTCTTCTCTCTCACTGTGGACGAAGGCGTCCTGGCGCCATGCCGTGAGCTGGCCAAGGTGCTCTGCACCATGGCGTGGCCCCTGGTGGAGTAGAGCCTCCCCGACGTTGGCTACCTGCTCCCCTCGACCACTCCCTCTGTTCCCCCCCCCCCCCCCGTTTTCCGGATCGAGAGCGACAAGGCGACCTCGGGCGGCCACCGTGGAGAGCTACAGTCGTCGACGAATCGCCGCCCTTCCGAGCGTCCTCGGCACGAGCCGACGCCACCTCCCTCTCCGCCGCCTCCTCTTCGTCCTCCTAGGCCGAGGAATCGAGCCGAGGGGCTCCGGAAACCTCGACCGCGTCCTCGACCTTCCGCCTCGGCCGCGCTGCTCACCTGGCCGATTCCGGCCATCTCCGCCCCTCCGCGCCGTCGTTGTCCTCTCGTGCGCACCTAAGGTGAGCCGTGCGTCCTTGCTAGCCCACTCCTCGCGCCTCTTCCCTCTCCCCGCCGCCGATTTCTGGTCGCCGTCGCCGCCGGCGTCAGCACGCGCGCCCGGCCTGACCGGCCACGAGGCCGGGGCCTCTCGGGTTGTGGCCCGGCCATATGGCCGGCAGGTGGCCGGGCCCTCTCGGGTTGTGACCCGGCCATATGGCCGGCCTGCACCCCGGCCTGGCCGGCCCGCCTGGGAAATGGATTCCCTTTTTGAGTTCAAAACTGAAAGTAAAACTTGTGTATCTTTTCAAATATGGCTCCAAAAATTGCAAAGTAAATATGAAATTGCTCAGAAAAACATTTCCTATCTCTGGATAATATTTGTCTTGCCTTTTGAATAAATAATTGAGATGTTTAATTAGGAATTCCTAAATTGGCATAAGGGATAACAATTTAGGAATTTCCATAACTTATTAAATAATTGTCCAAAGATTATGAATTAAATATCAAAGTGATCAACATGTCAAATGCTATCACACCATGCACTTATCACATCATGATCACAAACTTTTATTTGATGTTATTCATAATTGGTTTAAAAGAGTTAAACTTTTCTATTTATTTAATTCGCCAATTATTCATCGGTGCTCCGAAAATTACAAATAAAGTACCAAATTGATCGCAATGACGAACCCTATCCTTTTCATGTCATGTTCATGCATTTTAAGCACTTCTCTAATAATTTGTTAATTTATAAAGAATGTGGCCATTAAGATAAATATGGGGTTGTTTCCAAATAATTGCACTAATTATTTGGCTCCCTATTTAATGTTGCTATTTAAATTATAATGACATCTTTGCATCAATTGGGCATGTCGTCATGTGTTTGTGCATTGCACCTTGCGATCGTGTGATTTATGTGTTCTTTGTATTTCTCTTTTGGGAATCGATAGATTCCGGAGTCGAGGGTCTCTCTAACTACCCCGACGAGCAGTACATCACGCCCGGGCAGCAAGGCAAGAGATAACCTAACCTTCTTGGCATTTAGCATCCTATGTTTTTAATCAACTTATTTTATCCACCATAATATTGCATGCGGTTCAAATGTCCTTTTTGGTAAATATTAGAATATCCTATGAATGCATATTCTTCCCCGAGCCAATCACATGTATCCCTACCTATGAAACCTAGGGTTGAAGTGTTGGCCCGAGATAAAGATAGAATTGATGTTTCCAGATGCTTAGCTATGCTTAGCCAGGCTTAGTTAAATATTTTTAGTTATGTCCGTTGTTTATTTCCATAATTGTTGTTGAAGATGGAATGATGCGGACTTGGTGGATATGTGGGGTGCTTAATTAAAATGCTAAGAAGGCTTGGATGAGTTGCCCTCGGGGAGGGTGGTTTGCCTCATTCTTGCCGCCTAGGTTGAGAGTGCTTTTAGCTAGAACCAAGAACCGAGCGTGCTTCCATTGGTGGGTGTATGGGCGCCTCGCTGACCAAATAATTTGTGAGTGGCTTGTCAAGGGTCCTCTAGTTTGCTATTTCCTTTTGCGCGTGTGTGGTGTGAGTGGAAAAGGAACGAGGATGGTGATGTTTAGGACGTGACAGTGGGACAGGGCGCTGGGAGCACTGAACCTGTCCTTCCGCCACTGATGGTCCTTGAGTAAGCCTCATGCATTGTAAAGGTCTAACCGCGCCCGCTCGCCGGTCTTCCCCGGAAGAGGACCAACTAGGTGAGCCGGACGGTACCAATGGGTAAAATAGTACACCCCTGCAGGGTTTAATCTTTTCGAAAAGCCGTGTCCGCGGTTATGGACAAACTCTTGGGAAAGGCGGATTAGCTCATAGATAACTTTAACCTAATTGATATGGCAGCTAGAGGTTGCATAATAAACTTGTGGTAAAGGTTCATTTCCTCGAGGGTGAGTCGAGGGAGTGCCTTTGTGTGAGATGAGTGGTGATGGTTGCAAGTAGGTTCGTCGAGAACCGAAGATGAAAGTGTTACTCTCTTACCCCTTTATAAAAATATTCTGAGTAGACGAATGCCATGTGTCACTTTATATTTCGGCTTATTAAAATTAGCTTTATGCAAAAGAAATACATAAACAGCTTTAGAGCCTCCGTTAGTCATTGGGCCTATATCGCCCTACTAAACTTGCGAGTACATCGTACTCAGTCTCTCTTTGCTGCCTCTATGTATTTGTATTTCAGAGGAGGACGACATCGAGCAACTAGGTGGGTTCTTCGTTGACGTCGACTACTAGTCTGGGGTTCCCAGGTGGCAGCTTGGGACCGTGGAACAAGCTGGCTGGGAGATGTTATTGTAGGCCTCTTAGGCCATATTTTGCTTCTTGTTGTTAGACAACACTACCCGCTTCCGCTTGTTGAATTGTTGGATCTGTGATCCTTTTGCTTGTAATATTTGTATTCTTCTCGTTATATGAGTTGCTATACTTTTGTGTCGTAGAGTCATGCTTTGTGCCAGTTCTGTTCCACAAGTCTCGATCTTTGTCTTATACATTGATGGTTGTGTCGGATTCATAGCCTCT
The DNA here is from genome assembly GCA_012064385.1 of Puccinellia tenuiflora. Taxonomy (NCBI): domain Eukaryota; kingdom Viridiplantae; phylum Streptophyta; class Magnoliopsida; order Poales; family Poaceae; genus Puccinellia; species Puccinellia tenuiflora. The sequence goes on along the minus strand of QRDG01000446.1, from coordinate 474,877 downwards.
CTGTATAATTCCGGGGTCGGGGCGTTACAAGTTGGTATCAGAGCAGGACTGCCTGTAGGAAACCCGTTCTATTGGTCGATGTCGAGTCTAGTTCGTGAAAATTATTTTTAACCTAAAAATGAGTTGTGAAAACCTTCTTAGGATTCTTTTTACTCCTCATCCAACTCGCTCTACTCTGATTCTTACCTCTATTTGTTTTATGCTTGGTGTCGATGTTTAGGTTCTCGGGGTTTGGGTTCTTATCATCCAGTTATGCCTCGAGTCTGTTATATCCGTTTGATATCGCCTCGATGACGTGATGTCACCGTGGTTGCCTAAATCTGTTTTCGGTGTTTATTGCTTATTAACATCTATATCTGGAAGCAACCTAGGATCTATCTTGCCTGTTGGAATTGGTTACTAACTTGACGTTGTTCCAATTCTTCAGAATGGCTCCTACCCGTCGTGGGGAACATAGCAGCCCTGATCCACCACCGCCCCCTTCGATGGCGGAGGTTATGATGGCAATTGAACAAAACCGTCTGCGCAATGAGCGGTTGCTCGAGCAGCTGGTCCAGCAAGGGGCCAGGAGGAACACGGACTGCACCACTCTCAATCAGTTCTTGCGGTCCCAACCTCCCACCTTTTCTAAAGCTAAGGAGCCGCTTGATGCGGATGATTGGCTTCGGGCTATCGAGCGCAAGTTTACCGCTCTTCATGTTCCGGCGGCGGAGCATGTCAACTTCGCCACCTACCTTCTGGAAGGAGCCGCCGGTTCCTAGTGGGAGAGCCACGTGGCCATGGTTGCCGCGGGCCATGTTGTCACTTGGGAGGAATTCCGCGCCGCCTTCCGTGCGGCGTACATCCCCAAGCCCATCCTCGAGCTCAAGAGGCGGGAGTTCCTGGACCTAACCCAGGGACGCATGGACGTCCAGTCCTATGGATGGGAGTTCAACCACCTCTCCCGTTACACCCCTCGGGATGTGACGAATGATGAGGACAAGCAATACCTCTTCCGCAAGGGGCTCGCACCTCGTCTTCGATACGAGCTTCTACCCTTCAAGTTCACCTCCTACCAAGAGCTCTACAACCAGGCTCTCACCATGGAGCAAGGTAGGAAGGAGCTGGAGGCTTCTAAGAGGCCAGCTCCAGCTGATCACCAGAGCTCCTCCTCCTCTGAGGGCAAGAAGCGCAAGGTCTTCGTGCCTTTCCGCGCCGTGCCAAAGGCGCCCTTCGCGCCGAAGCCCACCGGTTACCTGCCACCTCCGCCTCGCCCAGCTACTTCGACCTTGGGTGCGGCTGGAGGCGGTTTTCGACCTCGACTACCTGCACCACCGGGGCTCACTTGTTTCTCTTGTGGCCAGCCGGGGCACTACTCCAGGGAGTGTCCCCAGAAGGCCCCGGCTCCCTCAGCACCTGCACCAGCACCCTCTACCCCAGCCGCCAAGGCTACCACCGTCAGCCGTGGCCGCCTGAACCACGTCTCGGCTGAAGGCGTTGAGGAGGACCCCAAAGTTCTCATGGGTACGCTTCAAATCAATACATATCCAGCTTCAGTATTATTTGATTCTGGAGCTTCGTATTCGTTCATATCCATATCATATGCACACAACCATCAAATACCGTTTGTGATGATGGATCCACCGTTAGTGGTCAAGACCCCGGGTTCTAGTTGGCGTACCAATTGGGTATCTCCCGATGTTCAAATAGCCGTAGGGTCAGTCCCTTTTCCGTTCTCATTAATAGCCCTGAGGTCAGAGGGTATCGATGTTATTCTGGGCATGGATTGGCTAGTGAAATATCAGGCCAACCTGGATTGTGCTGCCAAGACTGTCACAGTGTTCCACCCAAGGTATGGGGAAGTGTGCTATTGGTCCCCAACTTCCGCAACTCCTTCCGCAGCCACTCCTCTTTCACCGGAGATTAGTCTATATTTCCTGGAAGGAATCACCCCGCCTGATATGTCTGAAGTCGCTGTGGTGTGTGATTTCCCCGATGTGTTTCCAGAGGAATTGCCCGGCATGCCACCTGATCGCAGCGTGGAGTTTGTGATCGAGTTGGTTCCGGGAACCGCCCCAGTTTCCAAGACGCCCTACCGTATGCCAACGGAAGAGCTAGCTGAATTGAAGAAGCAACTTGATGAGCTGCTGGAAAAAGATTTCATCCGACCGAGTAGCTCACCTTGGGGCTGCCCGGTCATCTTTGTCAAGAAGAGGGATACAAATGTTCCTCGTCTGGTCGTTGACTACCGCCCTCTTAATGCGGTGACCATCAAGAACAAGTATCCAATTCCTCGAATAACCGACTTGTTCGATCAACTGGCTGGTGCCACGGTATTCTCCAAGATGGATTTGAGGTCAGGCTACCATCAAATAAAAATCCAAAAGGAGGATATTTCGAAGACGGCCTTCACTACCCGCTATGGGCTATATGAGTATACCGTCATGTCCTTTGGCCTCACAAATGCTCCGGCTACATTCATGAGGCTGATGAACTCCATCTTCCACGAGTACCTTGACAAGTTCGTCATCATCTACATCGATGACATCCTTGTGTACTCCAAGACCGAAGACGAACATGCTGAGCATCTCCGAATTGTCTTGACCAAGCTTCGATATCATCGCCTATATGCCAAGTTCTCTAAATGTGAGTTTTGGCTGAAGTAGCTCATCTTTCTCGGTCATGTGGTGTCAGCTGCCGGAGTAGCGGTGATACCAGACAAGATTCAGGCCATCCTGGATTGGCCAACTCCCAAATCCGTCAAAGATATCCGAAGCTTCCTTGGATTGGCGGGTTATTACCGTCGATTCATTGAGGGCTTCTCCAAGATAGCCAAGGCGCTGACTGAACTCCTCAAGAAAGGCAAACCATTTGTGTGGTCAGACAAGGCTGAAGAGAGTTTCCAGACCCTCAAGGTCAAGCTCACCACCACCCCGGTACTTGTCCTTCCCGATACCGCCAAGGACTTTGTCGTCTATTGCGATGCATCTCTACAAGGTTTGGGATGTGTCTTGATGCAAGAGGGCCATGTGGTCGCTTATGCTTCCCGTCAACTCAAGCCACACGAGCAAAATTATCCAACTCATGATTTGGAGCTTGCCGCCGTGGTACATGCTCTGAAGCAATGGAGGCCCTATCTCTTGGGCAACCGTTGCGAGATCTACTCCGACCACCAAAGTCTGAAATATCTATTCACCCAGCCGGATCTGAACTTGAGGCAGAGGAGATGGCTGGAATTGATAAAGAACTATGATGTGACTCTCAATTATCAGCCCGGCAAGGCCAATGTCGTGGCGGATGCTCTGAGCCGCAAAGCCTATTGCAATACCGTGATGGTTGAAAAGGCGCAACCGGCTCTCCACGAGGAATTTGCTAAATTGAATCTGGAAATTGTTCCTTCGGGTTTTCTAGCTAACCTTGAGATCAAATCCACTCTCGAGGATGATATCAAGGCCGCCCAACAAAATGACCCTGAAATCCTTGAGATCAAAGAGAAGCTCGCCAATGGAAAGGCCAATTGTTTCTTAGTTGATGACAATGGGGTGGTCTATTTTGGTGACCGTCTAGTGGTGCCCAAGAGTGGAAATATGAGGGAGTTGATCCTTTCTGAAGCTCATGAGTCACCCATCTCTATTCACCCGGGTAGCACAAAAATGTACCAAGATCTTCGCCCTCAATTCTAGTGGTCTTGCATGAAGCGCGAGATCGCCGAATATGTTGCCGAATGCGACGTCTGTCGCCGAGTGAAGGCTGAACATCAAAGGCCAGCCGGTACCCTCCGCCCCATAGCTATTCCTGAGTGGAAGTGGGATGAAGTTGGAATGGGTTTCATCACCTGGCTTTCCGAGGTCACAAAAGGGTAACAATGCCATTTGGGTCGTCATTGACCGTCTATCCAAAGTCGCCCATTTCCTCCCGGTTCGAGAGGATATCAATTCCGCTCAATTGGCCGAGCTCTATATGGCCCGGATTGTTCCCTTGCACGGGGTTCCTTTGAGGATCATCTCTGACCGTGGAAGCTTGTTTACATCCAAGTTTTGGCAAAGTTTCCAAAAGGCTCTTGGAACCCGTCTCAACTTCAGCACCGCCTACCACCCTCAAACCGACGGGCAAACTGAAAGAGTAAATCAAGTTCTTGAGGACATGCTTCGGGCTTGTGTCATCTCTTTCGGCAAGAGTTGGGAAAAATACCTCCCTCTCGCCGAGTTCTCCTACAACAATAGCTATCAAGCCAGCTTGCAAATGGCTCCCTTCGAGGTCCTATATGGGAGAAAGTGCCGGACTCCTCTCAGTTGGTCTGAAACCGGGGAGAGGTCACTCTTCGGTCCGGATGTGATCAATGAAGCCGAAGAGAAAGTCCGTGTCATTCGAGAAAATCTCAAGGCTGCTCAATCTCGTCAGAAAAGCTATTATGACAAGCATCATCAAGAGGTCCACTATGAAATTGGTGACAAGGCCTATCTTCGAGTCTCTCCTCTCCGAGGCGTTCGTCGCTTTGGAATCAAGGGCAAATTGGCACCTCGCTTTGTTGGCCCTTTCACCATCCTAGCCAAGCGAGGAGATCTCTCCTATCAACTTGAGTTGCCCTCCAATTTCCCGGATGTCCATGATGTGTTCCATGTTTCCCAACTCCGCCGGTGCTTCAAGGATCCAATCCGTGGGGTTGATCATGAGGCATTGGACATTCAGGAGGACTTGACCTATCGCGAGCATCCTATCCGCATCTTGGATGAAGCGGAGAGGAAAACCCGCAACAAGACCATCAAGTTTCTCAAAGTTCAATGGTCCAACCATTCCGAGGAAGAAGCCACATGGGAGCGAGAAACTAGTCTTCGTCAGGAATACCCCTCCTTCTTCACTCAAGCCTAGAATCTCGGGACGAGATTCCTGTAAGGGGGGTAGAATTGTAACAGCCCTAACTTGGTTATGAAAAATACGAAGAATTTTTCCACTTTTGTTTCCTTGGTTGCATCATAGCATTCATATGCATTTGTCATTCCTAACAATGCCATTGTTTTGGAAACACATTGAAATGGGAGGCCAACCTTTTCCAAAACCTCCAACCAAATGCAATGCCCAACTTGGCAACCAACTATATGAACTTCCAAATTGTTTAGGAAGTTCCCACTTTGTTTGTATAACAATTTCTCACTCTTCAAATTTTTGTCAAATAAGAAATGACATGAGAGTCAAAATTGGCTGAAATGTCAATTTCTTAATTTTGCAACCAAGTTAAGCTTTCCAAATTCAAACTAAATTCATGGGGAGTTTCCTTACCATGTTGAGATCCTCCATGAAAATTCTCATGATTTTTGGAATGGTCTAAATGCTCTAGTTAAATACATTTTGGTTTTTGCTCCAAATTACCCTAACTAAAAGCTTTGAACAAATGTTGGGCAAACTAATTTATTTGACCTCACCAATTTGTGTGGTGGTTCCAAAGGGTAATTCTAGTCTCTATGAATTTTTCTGGGATTTTAGAAAATTTCCTGGTGCCCTAATTAAATGGTTTAACACTGCTGCTGGGCTTGTTTGAAAATAATTCAAAAGCTCCAGGGGCCTCTTTGCATTTTTCTTCTTTCCCTCTCTCTCTTCTCTCTCACTGTGGACGAAGGCGTCCTGGCGCCATGCCGTGAGCTGGCCAAGGTGCTCCGCACCATGGCGTGGCCCCTGGTGGAGTAGAGCCTCCCCGACGTTGTCTACCTGCTCCCCTCGACCACTCCCTCTGTTCCCCCCCCCCGGTTTTCCGGATCGAGAGCGACAAGGCGACCTCGGACGGCCACCGTGGAGAGCTGCAGTCGTCGACGAATCGCCGCCCTTCCGAGCGTCCTCGGCACGAGCCGACGCCACCTCCCTCTCCGCCGCCTCCTCTTCGTCCTCCTAGGCCGAGGAATCGAGCCGAGGGGCTCCGGAAACCTCGACCGCGTCCTCGACCTTCCGCCTCGGCCGCGCTGCTCACCTGGCCGATTCCGGCCGTCTCCGCCCCTCCGCGCCGTCGTCGTCCTCTCGTGCGCACCTAAGGTGAGCCGTGCGTCCTTGCTAGCCCACTCCTCGCGCCTCTTCCCTCTCCCCGCCGCCGATTTCTGGTCGCCGTCGCCGCCGGCGTCATCACGCGCGCCCGGCCTGACCGGCCACGAGGCCGGGGCCTCCCGGGTTGTGGCCCGGCCATATGGCCGGCAGGTGGCCGGGCCCTCTCGGGTTGTGACCCGGCCATATGGCCGGCCTGCACCCCGGCCTGGCCGGCCCGCCTGGGAAATGGATTCCCTTTTTGAGTTCAAAACTGAAAGTAAAACTTGTGTATCTTTTCAAATATGGCTCCAAAAATTGCAAAGTAAATATGAAATTGCTCAGAAAAACATTTCCTATCTCTGGATAATATTTGTCTTGCCTTTTGAATAAATAATTGAGATGTTTAATTAGGAATTCCTAAATTGGCATAAGGGATAACAATTTAGGAATTTCCATAACTTATTAAATAATTGTCCAAAGATTATGAATTAAATATCAAAGTGATCAACATGTCAAATGCTATCACACCATGCACTTATCACACCATGATCACAAACTTTTATTTGATGTTATTCATAATTGGTTTAAAAGAATTAAACGCTTCTATTTATTTAATTCGCCAATTATTCATCGGTGCTCCGAAAATTACAAATAAAGTACCAAATTGATCGCAATGACGAACCCTATCCATTTCATGTCATGTTCATGCATTTTAAGCACTTCTCTAATAATTTGTTAATTTATAAAGAATGTGGCCATTAAGATAAATATGGGGTTGTTTCCAAATAATTGCACTAATTATTTGGCTCCCTATTTAATGTTGCTATTTAAATTATAATGACATCTTTGCATCAATTGGGCATGTCGTCATGTGTTTGCGCATTGCACCTTGCGATCGTGTGATTTATGTGTTCTTTGTATTTCTCTTTTGGGTATCGATAGATTCCGGAGTCGAGGGTCTCTCTAACTACCCCGACGAGCAGTACATCACGCCCGGGCAGCAAGGCAAAAGATAACCTAACCTTCTTGGCATTTAGCATCCTATGTTTTTAATCAACTTATTTTATCCACCATAATATTGCATGCGGTTCAAATGTCCTTTTTGGTAAATATTAGAATATCCTATGAATGCATATTCTTCCCCGAGCCAATCACATGTATCCCTACCTATGAAACCTAGGGTTGAAGTGTTGGCCCGAGATAAAGATAGAATTGATGTTTCCAGATGCTTAGCTATGCTTAGCCAGGCTTAGTTAAATATTTTTAGTTATGTCCGTTGTTTATTTCCATAATTGTTGTTGAAGATGGAATGATGCGGACTTGGTGGATATGTGGGGTGCTTAATTAAAATGCTAAGAAGGCTTGGATGAGTTGCCCTCGGGGAGGGTGGTTTGCCTCATTCTTGCCGCCTAGGTTGAGAGTGCTTTTAGCTAGAACCAAGAACCGAGCGTGCTTCCATTGGTGGGTGTATGGGCGCCTCGCTGACCAAATAATTTGTGAGTGGCTTGTCAAGGGTCCTCTAGTTTGCTATTTCCTTTTGCGCGTGTGTGGTGTGAGTGGAAAAGGAACGAGGATGGTGATGTTTAGGACGTGACGGTGGGACAGGGCGCTGGGAGCGCTGAACCTGTCCTTCCGCCACTGATGGTCCTTGAGTAAGCCTCATGCATTGTAAAGGTCTAACCGCGCCCGCTCGCCGGTCTTCCTCGGAAGAGGACCAACTAGGTGAGCCGGACGGTACCAATGGGTAAAATAGTACACCCCTGCAGGGTTTAATCTTTTCGAAAAGCCGTGTCCGTGGTTATGGACAAACTCTTGGGAAAGGCGGATTAGCTCATAGATAACTTTAACCTAATTGATATGGCAGCTAGAGGTTGCATAATAAACTTGTGGTAAAGGTTCATTTCCTCGAGGGTGAGTCGAGGGAGTGCCTTTGCGTGAGATGAGTGGTGATGGTTGCAAGTAGGTTCGTCGAGAACCGAAGATGAAAGTGTTACTCTCTTAACCCTTTATAAAAATATTCTGAGTAGACGAATGCCATGTGTCACTTTATATTTCGGCTTATTAAAATTAGCTTTATGCAAAGAAATACATAAACAGCTTTAGAGCCTCCGTCAGTCATTGGGCCTATATCGCCCTACTAAACTTGCGAGTACATCGTACTCAGTCTCTCTTTGCTGCCTCTATGTATTTGTATTTCAGAGGAGGACGACATCGAGCAACTAGGTGGGTTCTTCGTTGACGTCGACTACTAGTCTGGGGTTCCCAGGTGGCAGCTTGGGACCGTGGAACAAGCTGGCTGGGAGATGTTATTGTAGGCCTCTTAGGCCATATTTTGCTTCTTGTTGTTAGACAACACTACCCGCTTCCGCTTGTTGAATTGTTGGATCTGTGATCCTTTTGCTTGTAATATTTGTATTCTTCTCGTTATATGAGTTGCTATACTTTTGTGTCGTAGAGTCATGCTTTGTGCCAGTTCTGTTCCACAAGTCTCGATCTTTGTCTTATACATTGATGGTTGTGTCGGATTCATAGCCACTCTGTATAATTCCGGGGTCGGGGCGTTACAAGTTGGTATCAGAGCAGGACTGCCTGTAGGAAACCCGTTCTATTGGTCGATGTCGAGTCTAGTTCGTGAAAATTATTTTTAACCTAAAAATGAGTTGTGAAAACCTTCTTAGGATTCTTTTTACTCCTCATCCAACTCGCTCTACTCTGATTCTTACCTCTATTTGTTTTATGCTTGGTGTCGATGTTTAGGTTCTCGGGGTTTGGGTTCTTATCGTTCAGTTATGCCTCGAGTCTGTTATATCCGTTTGATATCGCCTCGATGACGTGATGTCACCGTGGTTGCCTAAATCTGTTTTCGGTGTTTATTGCTTCTTAACATCTATATCTGGAAGCAACCCATGATCTATCTTGCCTGTTGGAATTGGTTACTAACTTGACGTTGTTCCAATTCTTCAGAATGGCTCCTACCCGTCGTGGGGAACATAGCAGCCCTGATCCACCACCGCCCCCTTCGATGGCGGAGGTTATGATGGCAATTGAACAAAACCGTCTGCGCAATGAGCGGTTGCTCGAGCAGCTGGTCCAGCAAGGGGCCAGGAGGAACACGGACTGCACCACTCTCAATCAGTTCTTGCGGTCCCAACCTCCCACCTTTTCTGAAGCTAAGGAGCCGCTTGATGCGGATGATTGGCTTCGGGCTATCGAGCGCAAGTTTACCGCTCTTCATGTCCCGGCGGCGGAGCATGTCAACTTCGCCACCTACCTTCTGGAAGGAGCCGCCGGTTCCTGGTGGGAGAGCCACGTGGCCATGGTTGCCGCGGGCCATGTTGTCACTTGGGAGGAATTCCGCGCCGCCTTCCGTGCGGCGTACATCCCCAAGCCCATCCTCGAGCTCAAGAGGCGGGAGTTCCTGGACCTAACCCAGGGACGCATGGACGTCCAGTCCTATGGACGGGAGTTCAACCACCTCTCCCGTTACGCCCCTCGGGATGTGACGAATGATGAGGACAAGCAATACCTTTTCCGCAAGGGGCTCGCACCTCGTCTTCGATACGAGCTTCTACCCTTCAAGTTCACCTCCTACCAAGAGCTCTACAACCAGGCTCTCACCATGGAGCAAGGTAGGAAGGAGCTGGAGGCTTCTAAGAGGCCAGCTCCAGCTGATCACCAGAGCTCCTCCTCCTCTGAGGGCAAGAAGCGCAAGGTCTTCGTGCCTTTCCGCGCCGTGCCAAAGGCGCCCTTCGCGCCAAAGCCCACCGGTTACCTGCCACCTCCGCCTCGCCCAGCTACTTCGACCTTGGGTGCGGCTGGAGGCGGTTTTCGACCTCGACTACCTGCACCACCGGGGCTCACTTGTTTCTCTTGTAGCCAGCCGGGGCACTACTCCAGGGAGTGTCCCCAGAAGGCCCCGGCTCCCTCAGCACCTGCACCAGCACCCTCTACCCCAGCCGCCAAGGCTACCACCGTCAGCCGTGGCCGCCTGAACCACGTCTCGGCTGAAGGCGTTGAGGAGGACCCCAAAGTTCTCATGGGTACGCTTCAAATCAATACATATCCAGCTTCAGTGTTATTTGATTCTGGAGCTTCGTATTCGTTCATATCCATATCATATGCACACAACCATCAAATACCGTTTGTGATGATGGATCCACCGTTAGTGGTCAAGACCCCGGGTTCTAGTTGGCGTACCAATTGGGTATCTCCCGATGTTCAAATAGCCGTAGGGTCAGTCCCTTTTCCGTTCTCATTAATAGCCCTGAGGTCAGAGGGCATCGATGTTATTCTGGGCATGGATTGGCTAGTGAAATATCAGGCCAACCTGGATTGTGCTGCCAAGACTGTCACAGTGTTCCACCCAAGGTATGGGGAAGTGTGTTATTGGTCCCCAACTTCCGCAACTCCTTCCGTAGCCACTCCTCTTTCACCGGAGATCAGTCTTTATTTCCTGGAAGGAATCACCCCGCCTGATATGTCTGAAGTCGCTGTGGTGTGTGATTTCCCCGATGTGTTTCCGGAGGAATTGCCCGGCATGCCACCTGATCGCAGCGTGGAGTTTGTGATCGAGTTGGTTCCGGGAACCGCCCCAGTTTCCAAGACGCCCTACCGTATGCCAACGGAAGAGCTAGCTGAATTGAAGAAGCAACTTGATGAGCTGCTGGAAAAAGATTTCATCCGACCGAGTAGCTCACCTTGGGGCTGCCCGGTCATCTTTGTCAAGAAGAGGGATACAAATGTTCCTCGTCTGGTCGTTGACTACCGCCCTCTTAATGCGGTGACCATCAAGAACAAGTATCCAATTCCTCAAATAACCGACTTGTTCGATCAACTGGCTGGTGCCACGGTATTCTCCAAGATGGATTTGAGGTCAGGCTACCATCAAATAAAATCCGAAAGGAGGATATTCCGAAGACGGCCTTCACTACCCGCTATGGGCTATATGAGTATACCGTCATGTCCTTTGGCCTCACAAATGCTCCGGCTACATTCATGAGGCTGATGAACTCCATCTTCCATGAGTACCTTGACAGTTCGTCATCATCTACATCGATGACATCCTTGTGTACTCCAAGACCGAAGACGAACATGCTGAGCATCTCCGAATTGTCTTGACCAAGCTTCGAGATCATCGCCTATATGCCAAGTTCTCTAAATGTGAGTTTTGGCTGAAGTAGCTCATCTTTCTCGGTCATGTGGTGTCAGCTACCGGAGTAGCGGTGATACCAGACAAGATTCAGGCCATCCTGGATTGGCCAACTCCCAAATCCGTCAAAGATATCCGAAGCTTCCTTGGATTGGCGGGTTATTACCGTCGATTCATTGAGGGCTTCTCCAAGATAGCCAAGGCGCTGACTGAACTCCTCAAGAAAGGCAAACCATTTGTGTGGTCAGACAAGGCTGAAGAGAGTTTCCAGACCCTCAAGGTCAAGCTCACCACCACCCCGGTACTTGTCCTTCCCGATACCGCCAAGGACTTTGTCGTCTATTGCGATGCATCTCTACAAGGTTTGGGATGTGTCTTGATGCAAGAGGGCCATGTGGTCGCTTATGCTTCCCGTCAACTCAAGCCACACGAGCAAAATTATCCAACTCATGATTTGGAGCTTGCCGCCGTGGTACATGCTCTGAAGCAATGGAGGCCCTATCTCTTGGGCAACCGTTGCGAGATCTACTCCGACCACCAAAGTCTGAAATATCTATTCACCCAGCCGGATCTGAACTTGAGGCAGAGGAGATGGCTGGAATTGATAAAGAACTATGATGTGACTCTCAATTATCAGCCCGGCAAGGCCAATGTCGTGGCGGATGCTCTGAGCCGCAAAGCCTATTGCAATACCGTGATGGTTGAAAAGGCGCAACCGGCTCTCCACGAGGAATTTGCTAAATTGAATCTGGAAATTGTTCCTTCGGGTTTTCTAGCTAACCTTGAGATTCAAATCCACTCTCGAGGGATGATATCAAGGCCGCCCAACAACTAATGACCCTGAAATCCTTGAGATCAAAGAGAAGCTCGCCAATGGAAAGGCCAATTGTTTCTTAGTTGATGACAATGGGGTGGTCTATTTTGGTGACCGTCTAGTGGTGCCCAAGAGTGGAAATATGAGGGAGTTGATCCTTTCTGAAGCTCATGAGTCACCCATCTCTATTCACCCGGGTAGCACAAAAATGTACCAAGATCTTCGCCCTCAATTCTGGTGGTCTTGCATGAAGCGCGAGATCGCCGAATATGTTGCCGAATGCGACGTCTGTCGCCGAGTGAAGGCTGAACATCAAAGGCCAGCCGGTACCCTCCGCCCCATAGCTATTCCTGAGTGGAAGTGGGATGAAGTTGGAATGGATTTCATCACCGGCTTTCCGAGGTCACAAAAGGGTAACAATGCCATTTGGGTCGTCATTGACCGTCTATCCAAAGTCGCCCATTTCCTCCCGGTTCGAGAGGATATCAATTCCGCTCAATTGGCCGAGCTCTATATGGCCCGGATTGTTCCCTTGCACGGGGTTCCTTTGAGGATCATCTCCGACCGTGGAAGCTTGTTTACGTCCAAGTTTTGGCAAAGTTTCCAAAAGGCTCTTGGAACCCGTCTCAACTTCAGCACCGCCTACCACCCTCAAACCGACGGGCAAACTGAAAGAGTAAATCAAGTTCTTGAGGACATGCTTCGGGCTTGTGTCATCTCTTTCGGCAAGAGTTGGGAAAAATACCTCCCTCTCGCCGAGTTCTCCTATAACAATAGCTACCAAGCCAGCTTGCAAATGGCTCCCTTCGAGGTCCTATATGGGAGAAAGTGCCGGACTCCTCTCAGTTGGTCTGAAACCGGGGAGAGGTCACTCTTCGGTCCGGATGTGATCAATGAAGCCGAAGAAAAGGTCCGTGTCATTCGAGAAAATCTCAAGGGCTGCTCAATCTCGTCAGAAAAGCTATTATGACAAGCATCATCAAGAGGTCCACTATGAAAATTGGTGAACAAGGCCTATCTTCGAGTCTCTCCTCTCCGAGGCGTTCGTCGCTTTGGAATCAAGGGCAAATTGGCACCTCGCTTTGTTGGCCCTTTCACCATCCTAGCCAAGCGAGGAGATCTCTCCTATCAACTTGAGTTTCCCTCCAATTTCCCGGATGTCCATGATGTGTTCCATGTTCCCAACTCCGCCGGTGCTTCAAGGATCCAATCCGTGGGGTTGATCATGAGGCATTGGACATTCAGGAGGACTTGACCTATCGCGAGCATCCTATCCGCATCTTGGATGAAGCGGAGAGGAAAACCCGCAACAAGACCATCAAGTTTCTCAAAGTTCAATGGTCCAACCATTCCGAGGAAGAAGCCACATGGGAGCGAGAAACTAGTCTTCGTCAGGAATACCCCTCCTTCTTCACTCAAGCCTAGAATCTCGGGACGAGATTCCTGTAAGGGGGGTAGAATTGTAACAGCCCTAACTTGGTTATGAAAAATACGAAGAATTTTTCCACTTTTGTTTCCTTGGTTGCATCATAGCATTCATATGCATTTGTCATTCCTAACAATGCCATTGTTTTGGAAACACATTGAAATGGGAGGCCAACCTTTTCCAAAACCTCCAACCAAATGCAATGCCCAACTTGGCAACCAACTATATGAACTTCCAAATTGTTAGGAAGTTCCCACTTTGTTTGTATAACAATTTCTCACTCTTCAAATTTTTGTCAAATAAGAAATGACATGAGAGTCAAAATTGGCTGAAATGTCAATTTCTTAATTTGCAACCAAGTTAAGCTTTCCAAATTCAAACTAAATTCATGGGGAGTTTCCTTACCATGTTGAGATCCTCCATGAAAATTCTCATGATTTTTGGAATGGTCTAAATGCTCTAGTTAATACATTTTGGTTTTTGCTCCAAATTACCCTAACTAAAAGCTTTGAACAAATGTTGGGAAAACTAATTTATTTGACCTCACCAATTTTTGTGGTGTTCCAAAGGGTAATTCTAGTCTCTATGAATTTTTCTGGGATTTTAGAAAATTTCCTGGTGCCCTAATTAATGGTTTAACACTGCTGCTGGGCTTGTTTGAAAATAATTCAAAAGCTCCAGGGGCCTCTTTGCATTTTTCTTCTTTCCCTCTCTCTCTTCTCTCTCACTGTGGACGAAGGCATCCTGGCGCCATGCCGTGAGCTGGCCAAGGTGGCTCCGCACCATGGCGTGGCCCCTGGTGGAGTAGAGCCTCCCCGACATTGGCTACCTGCTCCCCTCGACCACTCCCTCTGTTTCCCCCCCCCGTTTTCCGGATCGAGAGCGACAAGGCGACCTCGGGCGGCCACCGTGGAGAGCTGCAGTCGTCGACGAATCGCCGCCCTTCCGAGCGTCCTCGGCACGAGCCGACGCCACCTCCCTCTCCGCCGCCTCCTCTTCGTCCTCCTAGGCCGAGGAATCGAGCCGAGGGGCTCCGGAAACCTCGACCGCGTCCTCGACCTTCCGCCTCGGCCGCGCTGCTCACCTGGCCGATTCCGGCCGTCTCCGCCCCTCCGCGCCGTCGTCGTCCTCTCGTGCGCACCTAAGGTGAGCCGTGCGTCCTTGCTAGCCCACTCCTCGCGCCTCTTCCCTCTCCCCGCCGCCGATTTCTGGTCGCCGTCGCCGCCGGCGTCAGCACGCGCGCCCGGCCTGGCCCCCCCCCGGCCTGACCGGCCACGAGGCCGGGGCCTCTCGGGTTGTGGCCCGGCCATATGGCCAGCAGGTGGCCGGGCCCTCTCGGGTTGTGACCCGGCCATATGGCCGGCCTGCACCCGGCCTGGCCGGCCCGCCTGGGAAATGGATTCCCTTTTGAGTTCAAAACTGAAAGTAAAACTTGTGTATCTTTTCAAATATGGCTCCAAAATTGCAAAGTAAATATGAAATTGCTCAGAAAAACATTCCTATCTCTGGATAATATTTGTCTTGCCTTTTGAATAAATAATTGAGATGTTTAATTAGGAATTCCTAAATTGGCATAAGGGATAACAATTTAGGAATTTCCATAACTTATTAAATAATTGTCCAAAGATTATGAATTAAATATCAAGTGATCAACATGTCAAATGCTATCACACCATGCACTTATCACATCATGATCACAAACTTTTATTGATGTTATTCATAATTGGTTTAAAAGAATTAAACGCTTCTATTTATTTAATTCGCCAATTATTCATCGGTGCTCCGAAAATTACAAATAAAGTACCAAATTGATCGCAATGACGAACCCTATCCATTTCATGTCATGTTCATGCATTTTAAGCACTTCTCTAATAATTTGTTAATTTATAAAGAATGTGGCCATTAAGATAAATATGGGGTTGTTTCCAAATAATTGCACTAATTATTTGGCTCCCTATTTAATGTTGCTATTTAAATTATAATGACATCTTTGCATCAATTGGGCATGTCGTCATGTGTTTGCGCATTGCACCTTGCGATCGTGTGATTTATGTGTTCTTTGTATTTCTCTTTTGGGTATCGATAGATTCCGGAGTCGAGGGTCTCTCTAACTACCCCGACGAGCAGTACATCACGCCGGGCAGCAAGGCAAAAGATAACCTAACCTTCTTGGCATTTAGCATCCTATGTTTTTAATCACTTATTTTATCCACCATAATATTGCATGCGGTTCAAATGTCCTTTTTGGTAAATATTAGAATATCCTATGAATGCATATTCTTCCCCGAGCCAATCACATGTATCCCTACCTATGAAACCTAGGGTTTGAAGTGTTGGCCCGAGATAAAGATAGAATGATGTTTCCAGATGCTTAGCTATGCTAGCAGGCTTAGTTAAATATTTTTAGTTATGTCCGTTGTTATTTCCATAATTGTTGTTGAAGATGGAATGATGCAGACTTGGTGGGTATGTGGGGTGCTTAATTAAAATGCTAAGAAGGCTTGGATGAGTTGCCCTCGGGGAGGGTGGTTTGCCTCATTCTTGCCGCCTAGGTTGAGAGTGCTTTTAGCTAGAACCAAGAACCGAGCGTGCTTCCATTGGTGGGTGTATGGGCGCCTCGCTGACCAAATAATTTGTGAGTGGCTTGTCAAGGGTACTCTAGTTTGCTATTTCCTTTTGCGCGTGTGTGGTGTGAGTGGAAAAGGAACGAGGATGGTGATGTTTAGGACGTGACGGTGGGGCAGGGCGCTGGGAGCGCTGAACCTGTCTTTCCGCCACTGATGGTCCTTGAGTAAGCCTCATGCATTGTAAAGGACCAACTAGGTGAGCGGACGGTACCAATGGGTAAAATAGTACACCCCTGCAGGGTTTAATCTTTTCGAAAAGCCGTGTCCGCGGTTATGGACAAACTCTTGGGAAAGGCGGATTAGCTCATAGATAACTTTAACCTAATTGATATGGCAGCTAGAGGTTGCATAATAAACTTGTGGTAAAGGTTCATTTCCTCGAGGGTGAGTCGAGGGAGTGCCTTTGCGTGAGATGAGTGGTGATGGTTGCAAGTAGGTTCGTCGAGAACCGAAGATGAAATGTTACTCTCTTACCCCTTTTAAAAATATTCTGAGTAGACGAATGCCATGTGTCATTTATATTTGGCTTATTAAAATTAGCTTTATGCAAAAAAGAATACATAAACAGCTTTAGAGCCTCCGTCAGTCATTGGGCCTATATCGCCCTACTAAACTTGCGAGTACATCGTACTCAGTCTCTCTNCCACCCCCCCCCCCGGCCTGACCGGCCCCGAGGCCGGGGCCTCTCGGGTTGTGGCCCGGCCAAATGGCCGGCAGGTGGCCGGGGCCTCTCGGGTTGTGGCCCGGCCAAATGACCGGCCTGCACCCCGGCCTGGCCGGCCCGCCTGGGAAATGATTTTCCCTTTTTGAGTTTAATCTGAAAATAAAACTTGTGTATCTTCTCAAATATGGCTCCAAAAATTGCAAAGTAAATATGAAATTGCTCAGAAAAACATTTCCTATCTCTGGATAATATTTGTCTTGCCTTTTGATTAAATAATTTTGATGTTTAATTATGAATTCCTAAATTGGCATAAATGATAACAATTTAGGAATTTCCATAACTTATTAAATATTTGTCCAAAAATTATGAATTAAATATCATTGTGATCAACATGTAAAATGCTATCAAACCATGCACTTATCACATCATGATCACAAATCTTTATTTGATGTTATTCATAATTTGTTTAAAGTAATTAAATTCATTTATTTAAATTAAATTGCTATTTATTCATCGGTGCTCCGAAAATTACAAATGAGGTACCAAAATGATCGGAATAACGAACCCTATCCATTCATGTCATGTTCATGCATAACTGAACCACTTCCCTAATAATTTGATGATCTATAAAGAATTGTGGTCACTAAGATAAATATGGAGTTGTGTCCAAATGATTGCACTAATTATTAGGAACTCCATTTAATTTGTTAAAATAAAGTAAATGATATTATCTTTGCATCAACTTGACATGCCATCATGTGATTGAGCATTGCATCTTGTGTTCGTGTGATTTATGTGTTCTTTGTGTTCTTTTTGGGTATCGATAGATTCCGGAGTCGAGGTTAACGCGACTTACCCCGACGACCAGTACTACACGCCCGGGCAGCAAGGCAAGAGATAACCTAACCTTCTTGGCATCTAGCATCCTATGATTTTATCAAATTATTTTATCCACCATATTATTTGCATGCGATTCAAATGTCTCTTTCGGTAAATAATAGAATATCCTGTGAATGCATGTTCTTCCCCGAGCCAATCACATGTATCCCTACCTATGAAACCTAGGGTTGAAGTGTTGGCCGAGATAAAGATAAAATAGTTGTATTCATATGCTTAGCTATGCTTAGCCATGCTTAAAGAAATGTTTTATGTCCGTTATTAATTCCGTAAATGTTGATGATGATGGAATGATTCGGGCATAGTGGATAAAAGTGATGCTTAATTAAAATGCTAAGACGGCTTGGGTGAGTTGCCATCGGGATGGTGTTTTGCCTCACTCTAGCCCCTAGGTGCGAGTTCTTTACCTCTTGAACCAAGACTAGTGTGCTGCCATTGGTGGGTGTATGGGCGCCTCGCTGATCGAATAATTTGTGAGTGGCTTGTCAAGGGTCCTCTAGTTTGCTATTTCCATTTGCGCGTGTGTGGTGTGAGTGGAAAAGGAACGAGGATGGTGATGTTTAGGACGTGACGGTGGGGCAGGGCGCTGGGAGCGCTGAACCTGTCCTTCCGCCACTGATGGTCCTTGAGTAAGCCTCATGCATTGTAAAGGTCTAACCGCGCCCGCTTGCCGGCCTTCCCCGGAAGAGGGCCACTCAGGTGAGCCGGACGGTACCAATGGGTAAAATAGTACACCCCTGCAGGGTTAATCTTTTCGAAAAGCCGTGTCCACGGTTATGGACAACTTGGGAATAGACGATAAGATCATAGAGAATCTTAACCTAATTGATATGGCAGCTAAAGGTTGCATAATCAACGTGTGTTAAAGGTCCACTTCCTCGAGGGTGATTCGAGGGGGTGCCTTGATGGAGATGAGAGTGGTTGGTTACAAAGGGTTCGATGAGAACCAATGATGACAAATGTTACTCCCTTACCCCTTTTGAAAAGTACTCTGAGTAGACGAATGCCATGTGTCAATTATATTTCTGTTTATGAAACTTAGCTTTATACAAAGAAATACATATACAGGTTTAGAGCCTCCGTCAGTCATTGGGCCTATATCGCCCTACTAAACTTGCGAGTACGTCGTACTCAGTCTCTCTTTGCTGCCTCTATGATTTGTATTTCAGAGGAGGACGACACCGAGCAACTAGGTGGGTTCTTCGTTGACGTCGACTACTAGTCTGGGATTCCCAGGTGGCAGCTTGGGACCGTGGAACAAGCTGGCTGGGAAGATGTTATTGTAGGCCTCTTAGGCCACATTTTGCTTCTTGTTGTTAGACAACACTACCCGCTTCCGCTTGTTGAATTGTTGGATCTGTGATCCCTTTTGCTTGTAATATTTGTATTCTTCTCGTTATATGAGTTGCTATACTTTTGTGTCGTAGAGTCATGCTTTGGTGCCAGTTCTGTTCCACAAGTCTCGATCTTTGTCTTATACATTGATGGTTGTGTCGGATTCATAGCCTCTCTGTATAATTCCGGGGTCGGGGCGTTACACCTGACCCCCCGTTCAGCATCTCTCCACTCCTATAGCTGGCCAAATGGGCCGTGCTAAACGGGTCGGCCCGAAGCACGATTGTTTTGGCCCGGCTCGAGCACGACACGACACGGATCTTAACGAGCCTGGCACGGCACGGGCCCGTTACTGCTCGGACCGATGATCGATTTAAGGCACGCGGGCCGGCCCGACACGGCACGATTAGGTTTATTTTTATTTGTTTCTAACTTTTTTACCTATTTTTACCAATTTTGGACCGTATTCGTGTCGATGGGCCATACTTGTGCCTATGGGCCGTGCCTAAATCCGACCCGTCAGGCCATATATGTGCCAGCGGGCCGTGCCCATTCCCGCGCCGCGGCACGCGGACGGCCCGGCACACTAATCGGGCCGGCCGTGCCGTGCCTTAACCCCCGTTTGGCCAGCTATATCCACTCCCCACGCACGGGTCACGTGAGGATCCCTCGCCTTTGCCCTAGCCGCTTCAACCAGCCACAGCCCACCACGTATCCCCCAGACCCGAGCCTCCGCTTCCATTCTAATCCGCCCCTGCCGAGACCCCAAAGCCCCCAAACCCCACGCCCTCCCAAACCCTAACCCTAAAACCTCCACCCTCCCGCCGCCGCCGGATTCCCCTCTCCAGCCTCCGCGCCCCCTGTTCGGATTCGAAGCGGTGAGGAATTCTCCGAACTCTCCCCGCGTATCCGGGGGCTCGATTCGTGCAGCCTCGTGCCTTTTCCCCGGTGTTTTCGTCGCCGCCTCTAATCCTTTCGGGTGATTTGTCCAGATGTCGTCGGACGAGGAGGTCAGGGAGGAGAAGGAGCTCGACCTTTCATCCAACGAGGTCGTAACCAAGTACAAGACCGCAGCTGAAATCATCAACAGTAAGCTCGCCCTCCCCTGAACTATCTCTTTTACTGTTCGTTGCTTCCCTGTTCGATGTGACTCCCACTGTGCTACGCTGCCAGATGGCCCTGCCTCTGTTATGCACTGTATTGTCAGCCGTGGCTGGATTTAGCTGTTGGGTTAGTAGGTATGCAATAGTTTGTGCTTCGAGGATATTGTCTTTCACTCAGTTAAGAATATTAAGGTACGGAGTAGTTCATACGGCTCCTTGCAGAAGGATGAGAGCGCTCACATGGTTAGAGTTCTGCTGTTCTGGTTGCAGTTTTTATGACACTTAGTGCTAATATTTGTTCGCTCTATTTTAGTTACTGTTGTGTAATCAAAAAGGTTCAGGTGCGCACGTGTTGATTTCTGTGGATTGAGCCATGTCATATGGATGTACAAATATGTATGCTTTGATGTGATGATGTCATCATATATCTAACGCGTAGTTGATGTTTTATTGTGGAACAGAGGCTCTGAAGCTGGTCTTGTCTGAGTGCAAGCCGAATGCCAAGATTGTTGACATATGTGAGAAGGGTGACAATTACATCACAGAGTAATGAATCAAATTCTGTCTTCCACAACATTTTTCTTATTGTTTCCTTGCTGGCTTCCTGATTACACTGGATTTCTTTGTTGAGTGCAGGCAGACTGGGAATGTCTACAAGAATGTGAAGAGGAAGATTGAGAGGGGCATTGCTTTCCCGACATGCTTATCTGTGAACAACACAGTCTGCCATTTCTCCCCTCTTGCCACTGATGATACAGTGCTGCAAGAGAATGATATGGTCAAAATGTATTGTCTTTTAACCTTTTCTACCATGTGCATTTTATTTTTTATTTTGCCACAACCCTTGATGATTCTGCTCTCATTTGACAGAGACATGGGTTGCCATATTGATGGTTTTATTGCCGTTGTTGCTCATACTCATGTTATCAAAGAGGGGCCAGTTACTGGAAGAGCAGCTGATGTTCTTGCTGCTGCAAACACGGCAGCAGAAGTTGCCATGAGGCTGGTTAGACCTGGGAAGAAGGTACCTTTTCTATTTCTGATTATTTTCTCTTTCACAATTTATCTTCTTTCAGTTGCTATGTGGTTATTGGTAGCTCTCCCTAGGTGCACTAGTCTTCCCCTTTCTCTTTGTCATAATCTGCAGATATGCTAGTTTTATTAGTAATCCATTACATATAATTTCTGCAGAACAAAGATGTTACTGAAGCAATCCAGAAAGTTGCTTCTGCTTATGATTGCAAAATTGTGGAAGGAGTTCTCAGCCATCAGCTGAAGCAATTCGTCATTGATGGCAACAAGGTGGTTCTTAGTGTTTCCAATGCTGACACAAAGGTGGATGACGCCGAATTTGAAGAAAATGAAGTTTATGCTATTGATATTGTCGCCAGCACTGGAGAGGGGAAGGTGATAATTGATTTTGGTTGCACAATGTTATTTCTTCTTCCATATTTTCTTACATTTTTGATAATTTGTGAACTGCAGCCAAAGTTACTGGACGAGAAGCAGACCACCATCTATAAGAGAGCTGTTGACAAGAATTATCACTTGAAGATGAAAGCTTCCAGGTTCATTTTCAGTGAAATTAGCCAGAAATTCCCAATCATGCCGTTCACTGCCAGGTTTGCGCTTGCACATTGATTTTTGTGATGGGGATTCCTTTTCTTTGTTCCCTGACATGTGTTGTAAATTGTGGCAGGGCATTGGAAGAGAAGCGTGCGCGCTTAGGCTTGGTCGAATGCATGAATCATGAGCTGTTGCAGCCGTACCCTGTTCTTCACGAAAAACAAGGTAGGTCAAGATAATCTGGCAAACTTTGGAAATTGTTTCTGCAACTTTTGTTCAAACCCTTTAATTGTGTAGATCTTATGAACTTGTAACTGGTCTTTGCTGACTTTAGTTATTTCTGTCTCTTCTCTCTATCTTAATTTGTCTCACTAGTTGGTTATCTGTGCAGGTGACCTTGTTGCACACATAAAGTTCACTGTGCTGCTGATGCCGAATGGATCAGACAAGGTAACATCACACTCACTTCAGCAGTTGCAGCCTACTGTATCAATTGAAGAACATGCCGAGATCAAAGGGTGGCTTGCTTTGGGTACAAAATCAAAGAAGAAGGGTGGTGGAAAGAAGAAGAAAGGTTTGTTGGGCTATATCTGTGCTGCTTTGTTTGGTTACTCTTTCGGTCATGCTGTTACTGATGTTCTTTTTCCCTCGTGGTAGCTTTACT
The DNA here is from genome assembly GCA_012064385.1 of Puccinellia tenuiflora. Taxonomy (NCBI): domain Eukaryota; kingdom Viridiplantae; phylum Streptophyta; class Magnoliopsida; order Poales; family Poaceae; genus Puccinellia; species Puccinellia tenuiflora. The sequence continues at coordinate 452,644 of QRDG01000446.1, read as the reverse complement.
GGTGTACATCTGTTTGGTAACTTGAACTAAAACAACTTTCTTTTTTCTCATCTAATAGGTAAGAAAGTAGATGCAGCAGAAGCAGAACCTATGGAGGTTACAAAAGATGCTCCAAGTCAAGAATAATTCTGATTTTTCATTTCCTTCCGCTACCTTTGTACCTGCTCCTTCGCTGCATCTGATTGTGTTATATTACATTCAGCTGTGGGAATTTGAGTACTTTTTTTTGGAGAGTCTGAAGAAAATGATCGATCCTACTGCACACCCTTTCACTTCGAAGCACAAATTGATATTTATCTATGGTGTGTGCTGAATGTATACCTGTCAGTTCTCCTTATAAGTCTGCTTAACTTGCCCTTTCACTTCGAAGCACAAATTGATATTTATATATGGTGTGTGCTGAATGTGTACCTGTCAGTTCTGCTTATAAGTCTGCTTAACTTTGGGTTTAGCTCTGCTGTGATGTTTATCTGTGGCTAACAGTTATAAGCTCTGATTTGCTCAAGCTATGTTAGCACTTCATATGTACGGCCTTCTACAATAACATAATCTGTTCTGGCATAATGTTTGGGCTTCCTTGTCTATTTACGGATGCATGGAGTTTCATAAGATGCAATCTAGCCCTAGCACGCTTGCAGTTTCACGTGGTTGTAGTTCCGTCTCGCTAATAGATGGTATCAGTTGTATATAAGATGGTATCAGTTTTATATAAGAACGTCTTTTGTTACCAAATTACCAATGGGTTCACTCAGTTTTATATAAGAACGTATTCTGTTGCCAAATTACCAATGGGTTCACTCGCTGAACTTTTAGTTGGAATGAAGGTAAAACGCAAACGAACCTGGTTGCTATACCTTACCTAAAAAGCTAACTGCCATGCCATCTAAAGAGAAGTTCTCTTTTGGAAGTCTCATTTGTTTGGGCTAAATTTTACAACCTCCATTCCAAAATGTAAGAACCTACATTAGCTTGCTAAAAAGGCATACATTATGAAAAAAGGCTTACATTATGGAACGGAGGGTGTATGTTTCATTTTCTTGCAACGGTTTCTTCACCAAAGTTTTCTAAAGATGGATACAACAGTAATAATAGAAATCATCTTGCCGTATCTATACAATGTACCATATTTTTTGAAACTCTTAAATACCATAAACCTTGTAGCAATCCCACAACAAAAATTCCTTACAGCTGACCCAAATGCTTTGTTGTGCATGTGCTTTCTCTCGCGGCATGCACATGCGAGCAATATTGTAGGGAAAGTAGTTGGGGATGAGGACGTTTTATGCGTGCATACAAGGATCTGGCGGCTTTTGGCAGTGGCGTTGGCGGCTCTTCTTCTCTGGCTCTTCCTTCTCCGGCTCGTCATGGAGACATTGCGAAGAAGGGGGCTGGCGATGGATGGGGTTCTTCTGCGTCGCTGCATCAGCGCAGGAGATGGACTAGATCTGTTGTTGCAGATGGTAGTGAGGTGGGAGCAAGGTGCGTGGAAGAGGGTGGGAGCTGTGGTCGCCTTCCGACGGAGGGTGCCGTTGCTCAGCTCCGAGGAGTGCGGGGTTCGTCCCCGGCCGATGCTGCTCAACTGGCTTCATCCCGTTGGCCTCGTGCGCGGCGGGTGTCTCTCGAGGTCCTTCAAAACAAGGTGCTGGCTTGGAGCGATGGGATGCTGTGGTTGCTGCTTCTGTTCTTGCTGTTCTTCTGCTTTGTTCCAGATTGGTTCAGGCATAGTAGTGTGTTAGGCGTGTTGATGTTGGTGTTGTTCTTCGCTATGTTATGAACACGTTTCTTTCGTCTCAAAAAAAAAAAGATTGACCCCAAACCGTATCTAGCCAAATTGGATTACGCCTATGCCATGTAAAAAACCGATCACATAAATTAAAAACCAAATTAGTTGTAAATCGTGCATCTAAATTGTGATCTATTTCCACCATTGTGTTCTCATCCCATGAAATTCAAAACAATCCCCACACTCGCGGGCCCCGGAAATCTTTTTAGAAGCAACATAATGGAACGATGATTTTCTTTGTTAGTATAAATCTGCTTTTATCTCAGAAACTACGATCTTGCATCTGTCATGAACATTGTGCACAACAAGCCAAGTGTTAGTTAAAATAGTTGCTTGCATGTAGTTCGAATTGCGTTTGTTCAACTTTTAGAACTTGAATAATGTTTTTTCCCTCAAAAGCGATCTGGTGTAAAAAAAAACCAAGTGGCATTTCATCGTCAAAAGTTGTTTTGAATAAAATTATTCCATGCCCTAAAATCTACACAACAACAGTTTGATGTTTTTTTAGTGGACCTTGCTGCAACTATTATTAATTCCCAGCCATGTCGTGGGCCAAAGCGTTCTCAATACAATCGGGATACATTAAGAACCATGTTTTATTTAACTCGATACCGCAGGCATCTCTCGCTAGAATATGAGCAACCTCGTTGGCTGTGCGTCGTGCCCACTTCACCTTGCATTCCTCCATGCTTCGCATACGACCTTAATCTCCTCCACCAGTGGCCCATGCAAAGACCTGTCCTTCTCTTCGCTCATCAGCTTCGCAGTTACCGCCGCGTTGTCCGTCTCCAGCACCACCTTCTGCAACTTCAGTCTCGCTGCTAGGGCTAAACCCCCCTGGCATGCACGCAACTCGGCATCCTCCGGGTCGGATGGGAAAAAATGGCATGCTCCAACTAAGAAGCATCCATCGTGATCACGAACGACCACTCCACCACCTCCTTTGTCCAGGTTCTTAGCCAGAGCTCCGTCAAAATTAATTTTCGTCCATCCTGTCCTCGGAGGGAGCCAGCGCTCCTTTGGAACAGGTGGTTTTGCAGCTTGTGTGGACTGGACGTTGCGCCACAACTCAAGGAGGTGAACATTGCGCTTAGCAATAAGTTCAGGGTCTTCGATCCTCAGCTCCTCCCTGGCCTCGTTCCTAGCCAACCAGCTGTGATATAGTGTCATCATCGTGACATCAATCTCCACGTCCTTCGCCGAACTGAACCAAGCCCCAGTCGAGAAATTCACCATCGCCTTGACAGATAGCAGTTGTACACAAGGAAACTAGTATTTTGCCCCCAACAACTCATAATAGATGGTCGAGTTGGAGGATGGCGTTTTGGCTCCTGGGTGCACCTGCACCCGGTATGCCTTTTGATTTTTTAAAAATTGAAAATGCTTCGAAAAATTCTAAAAAAAATTGGGCAGAAACATACGCAAGTGTCGATCACTCGTGAAAAATTTCGACAGCAAATACCAATTTTTCTGCTCTGTGCAAAAAAGACAAATTTCTGACAAAAAACATATTTTCTGTCGAAATTTTTCACGAGTGTTCGAAACTTGCGTATGTTTATGTCCAATTTTTTTCAGAATTTTTCGAAGCATTTTAAATTTTTAAAAAATCAAAAGGCATACCGGGTGCAGGTGCACCCGGGAGCCAAAGTGAATTTCCAGTCGAGTTGTTTTGAGTGGTGTAGACAGAAGTTTGTACAATTATACATGACCCACAATTTCTTCTTCAAAAATGCAGCGCATGCTCTCCAAATTGCAAAGACGGTTCTTAGTATGTTTTTTATTGCTTTGCAAGCAAATACTGCAAATTTGCTTCTTACCCATGAAATCCTAAAATTATCCGGATGTGCTAGAAAAACAATTTTGTACCCCCAAATTTATTCATTCTGGCAAAATCATTTTTTATCGGAATATATGCTATTGTGGGATAGATTTAAATAATTTTTCAATACTCACAGGGCCACTGAGAACATATAGATCTCAAAATAGTAAGAAAAATAATCCGAAGATAAAAAGAAGGTAAATTGAGATAAAATAAAATAAAATAAACCGACGGAGTAGCTAGCACGCGGTTCAGCCGAAGACACTACAGCCAGGGCCCCACTTCCACGCTGCCAGTGGGTCCCACGCCCGTTGGCGGCGGCTCTCCCTCCGTGGTACACAAAAACCCTAGCACGCTCCCCCTTTTTCTGCCCCCCTCCTCTCGATCGACCTCCCAAAACTCCTCTAGACGTCTCTCTTCGCCCCCCTTCTCGCCGCCGCGTCTACTCGAAAGTAGCCACCGCGCCGCCGACCAGCCCTTCCGATGGCCGACAAGGAGCCCGTCGTGGAGCGCCACGTCGCGGAGGAGGAAGGCGAGGACTCCGCCGCCGCCGCGGCCGTCGCCGGCGAGGAGGAGGACACCGGCGCCCAGGTCGCCCCCATCGTGCGGCTCGAGGAGGTCGCCGTCACCACCGGCGAGGAGGACGAGGAATCCCTCGTCGACATGTAAGCTCCCCCACCCCGCCCTCTCCTAGGCTTGCTCTGTTTCGGCTCGATCTGGTGCTGACTTTATTCGGATGGTTCGTGCGGGGCGATGTGTAGGAAGGCGAAGCTATACAGGTTCGATAAGGATGGAAACCAGTGGAAGGAGAGGGGCACGGGCACCGTCAAGCTTCTCAAGCACAAGGAGAACGGCAAGGTCCGCCTTGTTATGCGCCAGGCGAAGACTCTCAAGATCTGCGCCAATCACCTAGGTTTGTAGCTATTTCCTCTGATTTTCCTCCCTCGGTAGGAGATTTCTTCCGATCGCTCAGTTGCTTCGAATAGATTCGTGACAGGATCTACGACTGGGCCTTTGATGCTTTGTGTGTGTGCAGTTATCTCGACCACGAAGATGCAGGAGCACGCTGGCAGTGACAAGTCCTGTGTCTGGCACGCGGCAGACTTTGCTGATGGAGAGCTCAAGGATGAGATGTTTGCCATCCGGTTTGGCTCCGTGGACAGTGAGTTCTCAGCTCTTTTTCCGCGCCGCTCATGTTGTAGTTTTGTATTGTCTGGTTTACTTGGTTAGACAACATGCTAGATCACGCAGTTTGCTTCCATCTCCTTGTTCCCAATAGTAGTGGTTGTTCCTTATGTATGCTTTTGTGAGTTGCATGTTTGACATGAGCTGGTTACATTCTTTTAGCAGAACGATGTGTATTTGTGATGCTTGATTGATTATCAACGTCATCGGATTTGATCAGGGGTGGGTTGGTTGGTTACCGCACAATACACATTCTTGACATGAGCTGGTTGCATTCTTTAGCAGAACGATGTATCAAGTCTTAAAGCATGTGATTCGGTAATGTAGTATTTCTGGTGCTTGATGGATCATCAATAGTATCATGCTTAACTAGGAATTAAGACTTGGTGGATTGGGGGTATCAATGTCATGTCTCAGGAGTCAAAACATTCCTTATCATAGTGGAGGTTGGCACAATCAAAGCTGATCGTTGCTCTCTATGGCCTATCATTGTTCTCATATGTCCCTTTTTTATAATTCAAATCACCAGAACAGTGTATTTGCATCATTTGTGTTAGCCTCTTGATGTTTTTGAGTTTTACTATTCAAGGTTCATCTAAATTTACACTGCAACATCTTAGTTATGATGTGTCAAACTTTAAGGTTCTGGTGTGGATCCAAAGTACTGAACACGGGACTGCATATTAGCATTGTTTTTTATGTCACTCACTTTGATTATGTCAATGGTCACAGGGAAACTCACAAATTTACATTTTATTTTTCAAATGACCATGTATTTATACATTAGTTAGAGTTTAGCGAACCACTCTACTTTTTAAGTGGCAGAGTATTTGTGGTTTGCTAACCATAAATGTCCGGTTGTAACCTGATGCAACTATTTTTGCAGCGAGAAGTTGCAAACTTGTAGTTCCATAGGTTCCTGTCATAATATACAATTATACAGTTTTCCTCCATAGGTTCCTGTCATAATATAGAATTATGCACTTGTCCTAGTTGTGTAGCCAGGTTTGTGGCAGTACCAGCTAAGCACAAGGTTGTTTCATTGTTTGCCACTAGTATCCTCAGATTTGTGATGCGTGGGTCGTCTCGGGTGCGCGTGTAGCCGTGTGTGTGTGTGCATGTTGGAGCAAGAACATACTCTCTGCCCTTGATCTGTGTCTTGCTTGTTATATGGTTTTAGCATTCTTGGTCCTTCCATTTTATGGGTTGGTATTTTTTTTTGAACGGTTATCATGCTAGGCTGTCATACACATGCGCATGACCACTTTTTGTGTGTGATTCTGCGAAGTACTAATTTAGGAAAATAATTGTCTCTTGTAACCTATTGTCCTGCAGTACTCTATTATAGTATTACTGCGGAGTACTTAGTATATACTAATGCTACTTTTACCTAAGTTAGCGGTCGCTTATTGGATAAAAATGTTTTGTTGCTATTTTTGGCTGTTGCTTAATCTTTTTCTATAACTATAACATCTCTCCTGCAAATCTCCCTGATAGGCTGTGCTTAATCTTTTTTCTATAGCTATAACCGCTTAAAAACCAAATGCACCTATAGTTTTTTGCCATCTGTTGCCCGGGTCAATTGAAAATTGTGCAACTTTATGTTTTATGCCAACATAGTGGTAGTAGCTGATTCTGTGTATCTTTGTTCCACTCTCCGCAAACTTTGTTAGTCATTTGGATCTCGTGAAACTGAATGAATTTTCACTAACTATATCCTCTATCTATTTTATAGACTGCAAGAAGTTTAAGGACTTGGTTGATGAGATTGCGGAGTCACTTGCAAAGAATGAAGGTGAAAGTGAAGAAGGTTCGTCTGCTGCTGGACTGCTGGAGAAGCTCAGCGTAAGCGAAAGCAAATCTGAGGAAAGTGCAACAAAGGAAGAATCAACTGGTGATAGCAAGGAGACTGAAACCAAAGCCGAGACAACCCCCTCAGAGTAGTGGGCATATCAGAACCCATCACAACGGTACTGCTGAGCTCTGCGTAGTGGGAGGAGTCAGTTTGTCGGTCCTTCCCTTCTACGGAAGTCAGGTAGTTGGTTACCAGTCAGGTGTCTTGAGCAGTGTCCATCTTCACCCGTTGGGTGTTCATGGGTTCAAGTATTTATTTATGTAAGATATCTGCTCACAGTCTGGCGTTTGCATTTTGGATCAGGTGTTGTCTTGAGAACTCGAAATGTAGTCCATGAGTATTGAGTTTGGAACATTTTGGGTTTGATTTACGGGTACAATTCATATAAGTTATATGTTATATTATTTTTGCGCATTTTGTATGACTGTTCTGTTTGGTTTGTCTTTAGATTACATTTGCCTATTTTCGAACTCAGTCAACCGTACGGAAACACCCGACCAGTAAATCTAACTTGCTGCCCAAAAAAACGGATGTCCACTCACAACTTTAACGTGGCAGAAACAAATTGAATGTCGTGTTCGACATTGGCCTTTTTTTTAATGCCTCTGGATTGGTAAATCTGTATTATCTGAACTTTACACACCACACACGCTCTAGTGTGCAAGTTAAGACGTACAGATCTATATAAACCTCACGCGTTTTGTGACTTCTATCGCTATGGCTCGAACGCGTGCAGAGAGAGGCCACGAATATTACACTGCCACTAGTGTAACAGTCCTATCTTGTTAATGAAAAATACGAAGAATTTTTCACTTTTGCATTCTTCGTTGCATCATGGCATGCATATGAAATTGCTACTTCTAACATTTCACTTTGAAATCAATTACTTGGGGAAGCACAACCTTGCAAAACATCCAAACCAATGCAATTGTTTAACTTGGACCAACAGATCATTCTTGGACTTCCAAATTGTTTAGGAAGTTCTAAGTTTGCATTTTATAGCCAAATCTCAAAATCTAAATATTGCCAAATGAGAAAAGAAAATTGAGAATCCAAAATTGGTTTAATTCAATCCTACTTTTAAAACCAAGTTAAACTTTCCAAAAATTCAAACTAAAATCATGGGGAGCTTCATAAATATATTGGGAGCCTCCATGAATATTTTCACTATTTTTGGAATTGTTTAAGTGCTCCAATTAAATCCAATTTGGAGTTTATTAGAAATGCCCTTAATAAAACTCTATAAACAAATATGGTGCAAAACTTTTTATTTTGAAGCCAAACTTTTTGTGGAGCTTCTACAGGTCAATGGGAGGTTACATAAATTTTTCCAGATTTTCTAAAATTGCCTAAGTGGCGTATTTAAATAGCTAAACCTACTGTTCTTAAAAATCAGAAAAAAAAGGGGGAAATGTTTAAATCCCTGACAGCGGGCCCCCCTGTCAGCCTCTCCTCTCTTTCTCTTCCCCACTGTGCCGGGACGTCACTGGCGCCATGTCGGCCGCTCCATGACGTCGTGCTCACCTGCTCCCCTGCTGGTCAAGAGCCCCCCCCCCCCCCCCCACGACGCCCTGCCTCTCCCGCACCGTTCCCCTCCACCTGCTTCCGCTCTCCCGCGAAAACCCTAACCCTATCTGGAGGAAGCCGCTCGCGCGCCGCTGCCGCGCCGTCGCATCGCCGTCGTCCGGAGCTTCCCCGGAGCCAGCCGAGCACGCCGAACGATTCGCCTCATCGTCCTCTTCGTCCTCGGGCCAGGAATCGCCGCGGGATCGCCCGCATCGACGCCGACGTCCGCGTCCTTTCCGACTCCGGCTGCCGCGCTGCGGGCACTGATTGCCGCTGCCCCTAACCTCCTCCGACCACCCCGCGGCCAGTCACGCGTCCCTGGTGAGCCCGCGCACCTCCAGGACACCCCTTCTCTCCTCCTCCCCCTCGGTGGCCTCGCATTCGTGCGGGATGCCGCCGGCCGCCCGCCATGGCCATGCCGCGTCGCGCACGCGCGTGTCGCCCTGCGCCTCCTCACTGTCTACAAGCACTCGCACATGCGACCGCCCGAAACCGCGCGCTTTTTGCACGCACTCGTACCCACGGAGCGCCGCCGGAAAGGGGTCGTCGCCGGCCGTTCACCGTCGGTCGCCGCTCCACACGCCCCCGTGCCCCGGCCTGGACCCCGGCCTGTCCGGCCAGGAGGCCGGTTGGCTCGGGCAGGAGCCCGGCCTTGCTCCTGGCCTAGGCTCAGCTTGGGCCGGCACGAGGCCGGTGGCTTCGGCCACCCCCCCGGCCTCCTAGCCCAGCCTGGGCCGGCCAAAGGCCGATGCCTTCGGGCTGGTGCCCGGCCTGCAGGCCGGCCTGTCTGGCTAATTTGATTTTCCTTTTTGGAAAATAAAAGCAGATTTAAATAATTCATATCTTTTTAAATAATGCTTCAAATTTGGCAAATCAAATATCAATTTGCTCAGGAAAACAAACTCTACAAGATGGAATCATTGTAACATTCCTTGAAATTATATTCTTGTTGTTTATTTAGGAATTCCTAAAATGGTATAAATGATACCTAATTTGGGAAAAATCATAATTCGATAAATATTTAACCAAAAATTATGAATAAAATATCAATGTGATCAGCACTTCAAATGCTATCAAACCATGATAAAATCACATCATGATCACAAATATTTATTTGAAGTTATTCTTAATTTGATTAAAAGAATTAAATTCATTTACTTATTTAATTCGCTATTTATTCTTCGAAACTCGGAAAATTACAAATAAGGTACCAAAACGATCACAAGAACAAAACCTATCCAATCATGTCATGTTCATGCATATTTAAGCCACTTCTTCAATAATGTAATAATTTATAAACAATGTGGCCATTAAGTTAAATATGGGGTTGTTTCCAAATAATTGCACTAATTATTTGGCACTCCATTTAATATTGCTATCTAAATCATATGATGACATCTAAGCATAAACTTGTCATGTCATCATGTGATTGTGCATTGCACCTTGTCTTCGTGTGATTTATTTGTTCTTTTGTATTATTTGGGTATCGATAGATTCCGGAGTCGAGGGTGTCTCTACCTACCCCGACGAGCAGTACTAGACGCCCCGGCAGCAAGGCAAGAGATAACCTAACCTTCTTGGCATCTAGCATCCTAATGTCTTATAAATGTATTTTATCCACCATAATATTGCATGCGGTTCCAATAACAATTTTGGGTCAATACTAGAGTATCCTATGAATGCATGTTTTCCCCTGAACCCATCACATGCTTCCCCCTCCTATGAACCATAGGTTTGATGTATTGGCCGGAGACAATGATATAAATGTTGTATTCTACATGCTTAGCCATGCTTAGTGGAATTGCTTAGCTGTCCGTTATTTAATTCCATGATTTCTGAATTTGATGGAATGTTCGGACAAGGTGGAGGATGTTGTGGTACCTAATTAACTTGTTTAACGGCTTGAATGAGTTGTCATCTAGGGTTGGTGTTTTGCCTCATTCCTGCCGCCAAGGCTGAGAGTGCTTTTAGCTAGAACCAAGAACCGAGCGTGCTTCCAATGGTGGGGACATATGGAATCCCCTTTAACCGAATAATTTGTGCGGGCGTATCCAAGGGTCCTCTAGTTTGCTATTTCCATTTGCGTGTGAGTGTGTGGGTGGAAAAAGGAAAAAGATGAGGATGGTGGTGTTTAGGATGTGGCGATGGGGGCAGGGGCTGAAATAGGCTGGGTAAACTTGTCCTGTCGCCACGATGACCCTTGGATAGTCTCACACATTGTAAAGGTTTAACCGCGCCCGCCCTGCCGGCTTTCCAAGGAAGAGAGCTAAATGATCAGGTAAAGGGTCGGACGGTACCGGTGGGTAAATTAGTACACCCCTGCGATGACAGGATTGATGAGAGTGTTCTTCTCCCTCAACAACGCCAACAAGTACTCTTGATACCCTGAAAGGAAGATAATATATTAGGGATAGGTTGAGCCTCCAAGTGCAGAGTATGTAGAAGTGGTAGTTTTTCTTCAAGAAGGTGACTCGAGGGTTTAATATCGAACTCTCGGGGAATCAGTAGTGTGGGTTTTATCTTCCTGTCCTTCTCTAGATTTCCTGCAAACAAAATAGATTGCTTTGTGCCCTCAACCTCACCAAGTGGTTGTCAAGCACAAGGTGTGAGAATGATATTAAGATGATAATGAATGCAAAACAGTAAATAAAAATGCAATGGTGGTGAACAAGTATGCAAGGATGATAGTAATGATGATGGTGTTGGAGATATGCCCAAGAGGCAATAATAATGATTGTTGTTTATCATATTTCTCCGTTCATGATATGTTTAATTCCATGCTAGAATTGTATTAACCGGAAACAAATACATGTGTGGAATATAAACGGTAATGTGTCCCTAGTCTTTCCTCTTGTGACTAGTTCGTTTGATTGAGTGATGGTTAGATGTTTCCTAACCATGGATTTATGAATCACTTGATAAACGAAGTTTGTATCATGGGAGATGATATAATGGACAAGACTCAAATTAAATAGATGTCAAATATAGTTTCCTTAGACCATGAGATTATGTCACTCCCGCTTATCGGAGGAGAGCTTTGTGGACATCAAACGTCACTTCGTAACTGGGTGATTATAAAGGTGGCTTTCAGGTTCTCCGATGATAGGTTGTTGGGTGGCATGTTTCAAGACTGGGATTTGTTCATCCAATAGTTGGATAGATATCTCTGGGCCCTCTCGGTAGTATAGCATCCAAACGCTTGCAAGCATATGACTAAGTGGCTAGTCATAAGGGATCCTATTCTATGGGAACGAGTAAAGAGAACTTGTCGGTAACGAGATTAATCAGATATGGAGATATCGGTGGATTGAATCTCGGACAAGTAATATATCGTGAAACAAAAGGAATCATATATGGATTAATTGAATCCCGGACATTGTGGTTCGACTAGTAAAGTACTTCGTCGAATATGTAGGAATTAATATGGGCATCCCGGTCCCGCTATTAATATGACATATTCGCAAACCCGCAGAGTCACACACTTAACGTTCGATGTAGTTAGGGTTCGAGATAAATGATGGTGAGAACGAATATTGATTCGGAGTCCCGGATGGAATCCCGGACGTCACGAGGAGTTCCGGAGTGGTCCGGAGAATAAGATTCATATAAGGAAAGTGGTTTCCGGAGGATTAAGAAAGGTTCGGGAATTTATCGGTAAAGTACCGGAAAGTTCTAGAAGGTTCTAGAGGGGTCTAGAAGTGGGGCCCATAGGAGTATGGGGCCCACAAGGCATGAAGGGGTAGTGGGCTGGCCTATTGGGCCAGCCGCACCACACCCTCAATGGCCCATTCGGGCCAAGCTTCTAGAAGGGGGGGGGGCGGCCTAAACCCTAAGGGGTTGCTTGGGGGGCAAGCCTCCCCCCTTGCGCCGGCCCTAGATGGAGGGGTGGGGCGCAGCCCCCCTGCCCCCTATATAAGGAGGGATAGAGGAGGGGGTGCGGCACCCCAAGGAACACCCCATTGGTGCCCTAGCCGCACCCCTCTCCCTCCTAGCCGCCGCCCCCTCCACCTCCTCTCTCCCCGACACCGCTTGCGAAGCCCTGTCGGATCTCCACCATACACACCACGCCACCGTTGTCGTGCTGCTGATCTCGCGAACCCCTCTTCACCAACTCTTGCGGGATCAAGAGCGTGGAGTCTTCATCGAGCTGTACGTGTGGATCTCTCGGAGGCGTTGCTCGTGCGGCGCTTGGATAATACATCTCCTCGCGACTAGACGAGTCTAGTTGCGGGGATCGACTAGCCAACCCCTGCCTCGACAAAACACTCACGGTTTTCTTCGAGGGTGAGATTCGATCTCCTTCTTGCTACCAACCTCTCGTAGATCGGATCTAGATGTTGGGTTTATTCCGCTATCTTTGCGTAGGAAAATTTTTGTTTTCTATGCTGCGACCCTTCAGTGGTATCAGAGCCTAGATCTATTCGTAGATGTTGGTGCGATTAGACACAAGTGTTGTGGGCGTTGATAATTTGTGTTGCTACCTTCTCGCGTGCACTTTGCATCTTTGCGGTACTGTAAGATTGAAGCGGCCCGGACCAACTTTACTCGTCCACGCACGAGAGACCGGTTCCACGACTGACATGCAACTTGTTTTGCATAAGTGGCTGGCGGGTGTCTGTTTCTCTTGCTTTAGTGAAGATGCAATTTTCAATGGAAGGCCTTTCAAAAGGATGAGTAAATCAACAACTATTTTATCACCGTTGTGGCTTTGCGTAGATTAGAACGGTTCTATCTATTGACCCATTAGAAGCCACGTAAAAATTGCATAAACAAAGTAGAGGCGTCTAATTTGTTTTTGCAGGGTTTGTGATATGGTATGGCCTCAAGATATGATTATGTGATGTATGCAATGATCATGTTTTGTAATTTTCACGACTTGCATGTCGATGAGTACGGCAACCGGCAGGAGCCTTATGGTTGTTTTTTATTTATTGTATGACCTGCGTGTCACTTTAAACACCATGTAATTGCTTTACTTTATTTGCTAAGAGTAGCTAATAGTAGTAGTTGCAATAGTTGGTGGAGACAACCATGGTGATGGCGTTTGAGCTGGTGATGATGGGGATCATGCCGGTGTTTTGGAGATGGAGATCAAAGGCACAAGAAAAGGCTATACCATGTCATAATATTGAATTGCATGTGATGGTAATCCTTTTTATGCACCTTATGCTTTATGCTTAGATACGATCTCGACGGTAGCATGATAAGGTGATCTCTCACGTTAATATCAAGATGTGTTCTCCCCTAGTATGCGCCGTTGCCAAAGTTCATCGTTTTGAAGCACCACGTGATGATCGGGTGTGATAGATTCTACGTTCACATACAACGGGTGCAAGCCAGTTTGCACATGCAAAAATACTACGGTTTCCTTGACGAGCCTAGCATGTACAGACATGGCCTCGGAACACAAGAGCCGAAAGGCTAAACACGAGTCATATGAATGATATGATCAACATGGAGATGTTCACCTTTTGAAGCTGCGCCACTTCACGTGATGATCGGTTGTGGTGTAGTGGATTTTGGATCATGTGTCACTAAACAACCAGAGAGATGTTGAGTTTAGTGGGAGTTCGTTTTATAATTAGATTATCTTTCGAACACAATATCATGAACATAGTCTAAACACCTTGCAAATAATGTTGTAGATCAATGGCCCTTCCCAACATCACCATGAACTTTAACGCGTTCCTAGAGAAAGACAAGCTGAAAGACAATAGAAGCAATTTCTCAGATTGGTTTATGAATCTGAAAATTATCCTCAAAGCTGCCAAGAAACTGTATGTCCTAGATGCACCGCTAGGTGAGGCTCCAGCAGAGGGAGCGGCTGAAGACATTAGGAATGTCTGGGCAGCCCGTTCAGAAGACCACGAGATAGTTAAGTGCGGTCTGTTGTACGGCTTAGGACCTAAGCTTCAAAAGCGTTTTGAGCACCATGGCGTTCATCAGATGATCGTTGATCTGAAAGCTATGTTTCAGACTCAAGCCAAGGTGGAGAGGTATGAAGCCTCTTCTAAGTTCTTTAGCTGTATGATGGAAGAGAACAGTTCCGTCAGTGAACACGTGCTCAAGATGTCTGGGTACGGTGATCGTCTGACATAGCTGGGTGTTGTGATTCCCAATGAGTTGGGGATTGACCGTGTTCTCCAGTCACTTCCACCTAGCTACAAAAGCTTTGTGATGAACTATAACATGCAAGGGATGGAGAAAACTCTCCCTGAGCTTTTCGCGATGTTAAAGACCGCGGAAGTGGAAATCAAGAAGGAGCATCAAGTGTTGATGGTCAACAAGACCACCAGTTTCAAGAAAAAGTACAAAAGAGACAACTTCAAGAAGGACGACAAGCGAGTTGCCGGGCCTACGAGGAAGTCAAGGAAGGGCCCTAAGTCTGATACTGAGTGCTTCTACTGCAAGGGAACCGGACACTGGAAGCGGAACTGCCCCAAGTATTTGGCAGACAAGAAGGCTGGCACCGTCAAACAAGGTATATATGATATACAAGTTATTGATGTGTATTTAACAAGTGATCGTAGTAGCACCTGGGTATTTGATACTGGTTCGGTTGCTAATATATGTAACTCGAAACAGGAGCTGCGGAATAGACGACGCTTGGCAAGGGACGAGGTGACAATGCGAGTTGGAAATGGATCAAAAGTTGAAGTCATCGCTGTCGGCACACTCCTGAAAGAACAACTATGCCCGAGATGTCGCCTAGAGGGGGGGTGAATAGGCGATTAAAACTTTTTCTATTTAGGGGCTTGATAATTGCGGAATAAAACTAGGTGTTTAAATTAACAAGCCAACAACCTAAAATTCTAGATTTACCTAAGGTGCACCAACAACTTAAGCTAAACAGGGTGAGCAACAAGGTGATAGCTAGATATAAACTTCAAGCACGAAGGCTATCACAATGTAAAATGCATAAGTAAAAGCTCGGGTATAGAGATAACCGAGGCACGCGGGAGACGAGGATTTATTCCCGAGTTCCTCCTTGTTAAGGGAGTACGTCTCGTTGGAGGGGTGTGAGCTCGCCACAAAAGGCCTACTCAAGACGCCACAAAGGCCTCACCCTATTCTCCGATGAACCGCACCCAAAAGCTTGGTTCACCTTGCACTATCGGAATCCTTCGGGGCGGATTTCGGAGCCCTTACAACTTTTGGGGCACACACCCACAACTCAATTGGGGGCTCCCAAACTCGTGCCGAAGCTCCACAACTCGAAGTCTTCGCGGCACCTCCAAACCGTCTAGGGTACACAATGCACCCAAGAGGCAACAAGCTCTTGGGAACACAATGCACCCAAGAGTAACAAGCTCCCAACCTTCAATCCCACGAATCACCGTGGGGAGCACAACCCGATGCAACAAATGCAAAAGGGGAAGAACACACCAAGTGGTCAAATTCTTCTCCCCAAAATCCAACCGAAGCAACTAATGCTACGGAGGGATTTAGGAGGAAGAACGGAGGAGAAACACCAAGAACTCCAAAATCTAGATCCCACAAGTTCCCCTCACTTAGAGGAGATTTTGTTTGGTGGAAAGATGGATCTAGATCTCCTCTCTTGTTTCCCTAAATTTGGGCAAGAATCATCGGAGGGATTAGGAGGAATCGAGCTCTCAAAATGTTGGCAATGGAGGAGAGAGAGCTAGGGATGAGATCTACACAGAAAATGGGGAAGAAAACTCTTTTATAGGTGGCTCTAAAAAGTGACCGTTGTAGGAGAAAAAGTTGGACAAAGGGAGTAAAAAGAGTGCCAGGCAGCCCGGCCTGGGGCCGGCCAGCACGCCGGCCTGGCCGGCCTGGAAATCAAGCGATAAAAAAAAACAGCGTACGTACACAGGCTGCCCGGCCTGGCAACCGGCCTTGGGCCGGCCTGGGCATGCAGGTGGGCCGGCAGGCCACCCGAGGCGCCCGGCCTGGAGCCGGCCGCGGCCCAGCCTGGCGCGCGGGAGAGGCCGGCAGCCCACCCGAAGCACCCGGCCTTGGGCCGGCCTCGGCCCGGCTAGGCCGGCTTTTTTTTTTTTTCGTTTCCCCTTTTTTTTAAACTGTCTAATAAAAATCCCGAAATAGAAATGCAATATCTCTCGCATACGAACTCCGTTTTCGATAAACTTGGACTCGTTGGAATCGTCACAACGAGCACAACAAGAATATACAGAGAAAAATCATAGTCCAAGAATATATTATAAAGATAAATGGGGAAAGGTAAAAGCTCCCATTTGCAAATCGGAAATGCAATAACTTTCACCCACGAACTCCGTTTTCGATAATCTTGGACTTGTTGGAATCGTCACAACGAGCACAACAAGATTATGCAAAGAAACATCATAGTCCAAGAAAATATAATAAAACCAAATGGGGAAAGTTAAAAACTCTTTTTCGTAAACCGAAAATGCCGCATCTTTTGCAAATGAAGTCCGAATGAAATAAAACCAATTTTGTTGGAAAGAGGACGACAAAAGCTACCTTTGAAAATGGCAAACAAGCAATGGAGATTTTGCAAAGAAATGGAAGAGAGAAATCTTCCGCTCGGATAAACCGGCAAAATCTCCAATACCGAAAATGCAATAGAAGACGCATATGAGAACCGTTTTTGGTGAACTTGGTTTTGTCATGACGAGCACGACAAGCACCAAGACCACACCACGATTCGAGACAAATAAGAACCAATAAAGATGATTGCATGGATGCAAAGGTTTGTGCTCTCTACGGCGATACGATCACGATATTCGGTCGAGAGCCCCTCTTGATAGTACGGTTACCTATCCTATAATCCGGTCTCTCACTAAACATCATGAGACCGGTAAAATAGAAACCCTATCAAGAACATACCTTTGCCTTGCGCTTAAACCACTTGAGGTCGATGAAGACGATCCTCATCTCCTCAAGACGCACCACCTTCCTCGATTGCGCTTCGGTGAAGATTCACTTGATGCTCCCCCATACACCAAGATGGGAGACGCTCTCTTCGGCATATCTTCACTTGGCCTTTATCTTGATGACGAACACCTTGGCCTTGATCAACAAATGATCTTCTTCCATTAACCTTGACTTCAACATATGGACAACCTACAAATATAGCTCAATGCAAATATTAGTCCATAGAGATTGTCATTAATTACCAAAATCATGCATGGGGGCAACCATGCACTTTCAATCTCCCCCATTTTGGTAATTGATGACAATCCCTTTTAAGAGGGTTTATATAATGAATAAAGCATCTTTGCATGACAAACAAGCAAGAATGCAAAGCGCATTAAAGGCAAATGCAACAAAAGCATAAAACCCAAATTCCCTTAAACCCTCTAAACTTCTCCCCCATTGACATCGATTGCCGAAATGGGAAGAAAAATTTAGAGAGCCAATATAATATGAGTTCCTCCATAAAAGTGATGACAAACCCTTTTAACGGAAAAATAGAGGAAATCAAATTATATTGAGGATCAAAAGATTGCAAAAAGAAACAAGTTCATTTTAAAACATCTCCACAAAGGAGAAAAGCAATCGAGAAGATCCAAAGCGAGAGTTCTAAATAAAACCGGAGAAGCTCCCCAATTTTCATGCACAATTGAGAAGTGCACAAAAATGGCATCCTCGCTCCCCCAAAATCATCTAGAACCCGCAACAAGTGCAAGAGTGCATAATGCAAAAGCAAATCATAGCACTTGCACCAAAGATGTGGTTGAGCCATAAAGGAGATGCCAATTTTCAAAAATTCAACATAAGATAGGCCCAACCGAGATAAAGAGATCTTTTTAAAAAAATATATTCACAAGCTTAGGGATACCAATTGGAAACTAAAACCAATTGAAAATGCCAAAAGCTAGTGAGAGCATTTAGCCAATAAAATTCAACATGCCCACCATGGTAGGCATGAAGTCAAAGATCTTCAAAAATACATGAGTGTGCAACGATACCAATAAACAATAAGATAAGCACTCATGAGACAAATTTGGAACCACCAAAGAATTATAGATGAAAAACAAGGTGGCTCAAAAGAAATAGGATACCAACTAAAAAATGACCTCTCTCATATGTATAGGTTTCTTATTAGACAAACCATTGAAGACATACATCCGCAAAGAAACATATACATACGAAATGGTCCGGAAAAAGATAACAAGGTATCCAAAAGGAAGTCATAAATATACAAATGAGATTGTTGCTTAAAAGTATAGCACATAGCTCAAATTTATCTCATTGTACATAAATGAACTTCAAATATATCAAATGCATCACACATATCACTAAGGGAACAAGAGATAGTGGAGATGCTTTGAAATAAGCAACAAGTATCACAAGGAAATAATATCAATTGAAGAAAGGTTTTTGCAAATTCAACACACATATCACAAAGATATATTAAGTGAAGGAAAAAGCCAAAACCACAACAATTGCATATAAAGGATTTCATGCCAAAAGGCAACCTACATAAGGTTGAGACTAGTAAAGTGAGCATGGGATAGATACTTGTTACCGATATGGCATTGGTGATGAAGAAGATGAGAGTTTTGATTATCATCAAAGCTTGACTCCGACAATCACATGGTGAGAACACCTTCCTTATGAATGAGACAAGCATCCAATGCATCTCCATTGTACCTAAAACACAATTAGAGTACAAAATGGTTCCCAAACTCATTGGGTCCCATAGTAGTTAGATCAACTACAATATATAGGAAACACTCCACATAAATATGTGCATATAGATATGAAATTGAATTTCATGCACATCTTAGCCGATTTAGGATTCGGTGGAGTATCCCCTATATATTGGAACTAGAAAGACTAGCATGCCATAAAATATATATACTAGTAAATATGCATGCATAGACTTACAAGAACCAAACGAGATACAATTTGGACAAAAACACCAAGTAAACCAAGAAGAGAGCACACCAAGGTGTGATACAAAAAGGTTGTCCAAATTATGTCAAAATCCAAATCAACACATGATTGAGGAAAAATCAAATCAACAAATGATTGATTCCAGAACACATCAACACATGAAGTGTGATATCAAAAGGAATCGAATCAACACAACAAATGATCGATAAGACACCAATTGAAAATAAGATACCAATTAAAACAAAAATAGCAACTAGGAGAAAAAATACCAAGAAGAGGATGATACTTGACCGAAATCAAGTAAAGAAGATTAAGACAAAAAGGTATCAAGACTCCCACAATAAATATCAATTGGAACAAATATCTATGGAGGAGATATTAAATTCCAATTAATACCAATTTAAGGTGCTAACACAAGATAAAGAATCAAATGCCAATTGAGAGGATCAATAATTGATAGAAAGCATTATGTTCTAAATAAAAAGGAATGCTCCCCCAAGATTAATGCATTATCTTAGATATTTGCATTTGAATACAAAATGCCTGCACAAGGGATCATTACTCTCCATATTTTATCTAAAACACTAAACACTACCGATTGAAAGATAGGATCCATTCAAAAGGCAAGAAAGGCAATAGATAGAGCAAATTAAAGCAAGAGCCAATGTGAAGATGATCTACAAAATCCACCACAATTACTAGAAACACTTGTCATGGACAAGGAGTATATAGAGATATTTCTCGGTGGTATAAAGGAATGATGTACAAGACCAACTTCACCACAAACTAGCAAACGGCAAAAGATAGGAATTAAAACACCATTTTTAAAGAGGTTTGTTGGTAGTTTCAATTATTCGAACCAACCGGCAAAGCCATGATTAGAATAAAAGGAAACAAATGGTTTCTCACATAATATATGGAAATGCATATTTAGAGAAAAACCACACCAAGCAAACCCAAGCAAACAAGAACCAAAGGGTAACCAACAAAGGAAAATTGGAACTTGTTTGAGTAAACATGCCACATAGGAAATGGATAATGTACAATATCAACTCTAAGTGGCAAACCTCAAATGTTCACATTTTTATGGGATTGTAATATGCACATAGCTTATTACTCCCCCATAATGTGATAATCATTTTATTTTTAAACAAGAGGCAAATAAAACCAACTAGAGAAATTAATGGACATTGTAGAATTTGAATTTCTCATGAATATGACATACCACATAGTAGCTAGATAATATTGAAATATCAATACTAGGTGGTGTGCCTCATGTATACACATTTTTAGGTTTGTGATGTGCACAAAGCACATCACTCCCCCAAAATGGGATAGTCCATTAATATCTCAAAGAGCCAAATGAAATCCACACAAGATTCAATAAATCTCAACACACAAATTACACATACATGATACACAACTAACATACACAACCTTGAATAACAAGATAAGTAAGAAAGGAGCATATCACATACAAACACATGCTAGGAACAAAACTAACACATGCTAGGGAGCAAGCAACTTTCAATGTATATATGAGTTAAATACAAGTTACCGCAAGGAGGAAGCATTGGTTATGAGATAGATATGTGATGATCCAATTGACTTGGCTGATGAGATAAAACCATGAAGATCCCTTAATTCTTCAAAAGACACCAAGTCACCAATGTCCTCCACAAACACCTATTGATCAAGTTTGAGCTTGTTGGTCCCCAACCGAGTTGGGTCCTAAGAGGTTAGTCACAATAGGTTTGGGAACCCAAATGGTGCTTTTCTTGACACCACTTTGAGCTCCCACATATTTGGCAAACACATTGCCAACTCTATCCTTCCCAAGAGAGTAAACATCATCAATCATGATAGGGTTGGATGAGGTACCGTTAGTGCAAGAAGAAGCAAAATGACCTTTGCCACGGCAAAGGTAGCAACACCGACTCTTCTTCTTCTTCTTAATGGGCTCCTCAACTTGAGGAGCTATAACTTGAGTCTTCTTGGGAGGTGGCCTTTGTTCAACTCGTGGTTGAGCACGAGATTGAACAAGAGGCCGCTTCCCTAGTTGCTTCTCACTAAGAGGCTTCTTCTTCTTCATTGGGCAATCACGAACATGGTGCCCTTCTAGCTTGCACTTGAAGCAAATGATGTTGGCCGGATTCTTGATTTGAACTTGGCCCTTCTTCTTCTTCTCAACCTTGGACTTGATCTTGTTGTTGGAGTTGAATCCAAGTCCACTCTTGTCATTGGGGGATTGTTGCACACTTAACAAGTTATCAAGTGCACGCTTCCCTTCATGACGCTTTTCCAAGCCTTTCTTCAAAGAAGTGGCTTGGGCCTTGAGCTCTCCTCTTTTCTCTACATGGTTAGTGACAACACAAGTACTAGAGGAGGTAGATGCATCGTTGTTAGAGCAACAAGGCAAAGCAAGTAGTTCATCACAAGATGTACCAACATTTTTAGTGGATGAACTACTATTACTAGCACATGGCAATATAGCATTATTAATTAAAGTTGTGCTAATATCCACATGAGGCTCACTTGATGTTACCTTTGTAGTGATGGCCTCATGAGCCAACTTGAGACAAGCATAGGATGCTAGAAGTTCATCATTAGAGCTAGATAGGTTTTCATGATTTTCTTCCAGCTTCCCATAGGATGCTAGAAGATTATCATTAGAGCTAGATAGCTTTTCATGACTTGCTTCCAACTTTTCATACTTGCTCGTTAGCAACTCAAGTTGAGCCCTTAGCTCAACATTCTCCTTCATAATAGATGCTTCACAAGAAGTGGAGTTAGTAGCACAAGCATCATTGACATTAGGAGTAGAGGAAGATAACATGACAAGCTCATTATTTAATCTAGCATTTTCCATTTTAAACACTTTATATTTAGCATGAGCATGGTCACGTTCTTTAATGATTTTAGCAATTATATCATTATGAGATTCCTCTATATTTTCTAATTTCTCCTCAAGAGAGACACGAGTCTCTTTCTCTTCCTCAAGAGCATCTTCTAAAGTAGCCTTTTCCATAGCATCATCTCTTTCTATCTTACCCTTCTCTTCAAGGCTTGCTTTCAAGGCCTCAATAGTTTCCCCACGCTCAATAAGAGTGCTCATGATTTCAAAGAGGTTAGCTTGAGCACTATTATTGCTAGGAAGGGCTTTAAGAATCATTAGACCTTTATTTTGAAGCATAGCATTAACCTTTTCCACATCATCTTCTTCATCATTATTATCATTATTATTATCATTGCTAGAAGAAGATTTAGCCATAAGGCAATGATAGGTGGATGAAGAGGGATAATTAATTTTTGAACTACTCAAGTTCAAATCTTGTTCCACAATTAATTGAGTTTCCTCTACATTTATATTCATGCAAGAGTTAGAGGGAACACAAGCATTTTCATCATTGGAACAAGATAAAGCAAGCATATCATCATTAGATTTATCTAAGCAATTTTTGGATGACATGCAAGGACTATCAACACTAGCATGTATGACATTTATAGTGCTATGTGTGTTTATGTCCAAAGATGAAGCATTGTAATAAGATAGAGGTAATTGATCATCAACAACGAGCTCACTATCCAAATTGCAAAGCCTATCACTACTCACCATTACATTGGATTGTGGCTTACCACATTTTGGTGAAGTAGACGAAGACGAGAACTCGTCACGGCCGGAGGTGGAGGGAGAGCAATCATCCTCAATAGAGTTGGACACTCCGTATTTTTCTTGAAGCTTGGTCCATAATTCATGAGTATCCCGGAGAGGCATGATTGACTCGAAAACTACAACACTCACAAATTTGCAAAACTCATTAGAGGCTAGAGCATCTAGATATAAGTTTTTCTCATCCTCTAAAGTCGTACTTTCGTAGTCCTTTGGAGGAGAAAAACCTATATCTAAGATACGCTCAATATTGGGGTCCAAGACCCGTAAGTGACTAAGCATATGAGTTTTCCAAACATTGAAATTTGTGCCATTAAATCTAAACAAGGAATTGTGCACTAAATCCCTAGACGACATCTTTACTCTCTAGGCGGTAAAGCCAAACAAGAGAGACGAGGCTCTGATACCAATTGAAAGAACAACTATGCCCGAGATGTCGCCTAGAGGGGGGGGGGGTGAATAGGCGATTAAAACTTTTTCTATTTAGGGGCTTGATAATTGCGGAATAAAACTAGGTGTTTAAATTAACAAGCCAACAACCTAAAATTCTAGATTTACCTAAGGTGCACCAACAACTTAAGCTAAACAAGGTGAGCAACAAGGTGATAGCTAGATATAAACTTCAAGCACGAAGGCTATCACAATGTAAAATGCATAAGTAAAAGCTCGGGTATAGAGATAACCGAGGCACGCGGGAGACGAGGATTTATTCCCGAGTTCCTCCTTGTTAAGAGAGTACGTCTCGTTGGAGGGGTGTGAGCTCGCCACAAAAGGCCTACTCAAGACGCCACAAAGGCCTCACCCTATTCTCCGATGAACCGCACCCAAAAGCTTGGTTCACCTTGCACTATCGGAATCCTTCGGGGCGGATTCCGGAGCCCTTACAACTTTTGGGGCACACACCCACAACTCAATTGGGGGCTCCCAAACTCGTGACGAAGCTCCACAACTCGAAGTCTTCGCGGCACCTCCAAACCGTCTAGGGTACACAATGCACCCAAGAGGCAACAAGCTCTTGGGAACACAATGCACCCAAGAGTAACAAGCTCCCAACCTTCAATCCCACGAATCACCGTGGGGAGCACAACCCGATGCAACAAATGCAAAAGGGGAAGAACACACCAAGTGGTCAAATTCTTCTCCCCAAAATCCAACCGAAGCAACTAATGCTACGGAGGGATTTAGGAGGAAGAACGGAGGAGAAACACCAAGAACTCCAAAATCTAGATCCCACAAGTTCCCCTCACTTAGAGGAGATTTTGTTTGGTGGAAAGATGGATCTAGATCTCCTCTCTTGTTTCCCTAAATTTGGGCAAGAATCATCGGAGGGATTAGGAGGAATCGAGCTCTCAAAATGTTGGCAATGGAGGAGAGAGCTAGGGATGAGATCTACATAGAAAATGGGGAAGAAAACTCTTTTATAGGTGGCTCTAAAAAGTGACCGTTGTAGGAGAAAAAGTTGGACAAAGGGAGTAAAAAGAGTGCCAGGCAGCCCGGCCAGCACGCCGGCCTGGCCGGCCTGGAAATCAAGCGATAAAAAAAAACAGCGTACGTACACAGGCTGCCCGGCCTGGCAACCGGCCTTGGGCCGGCCTGGGCATGCAGGTGGGCCGGCAGGCCACCCGAGGCGCCCGGCCTGGAGCCGGCCGCGGCCCAGCCTGGCGCGCGGGAGAGGCCGGCAGCCCACCCGAAGCACCCGGCCTTGGGCCGGCCTCGGCCCGGCCAGGCTGGCTTTTTTTTTCATTTCCCCTTTTTTTTTAAAACTGTCTAATAAAAATCCCGAAATAGAAATGCAATATCTCTCGCATACGAACTCCGTTTTCGATAAACTTGGACTCGTTGGAATCGTCACAACGAGCACAACAAGAATATACAGAGAAACATCATAGTCCAAGAATATATTATAAAGATAAATGGGGAAAGGTAAAAGCTCCCATTTGCAAATCGGAAATGCAATAACTTTCACCCACGAACTCCGTTTTCGATAATCTTGGACTTGTTGGAATCGTCACAACGAGCACAACAAGATTATGCAAAGAAACATCATAGTCCAAGAAAATATAATAAAACCAAATGGGGAAAGTTAAAAACTCTTTTTCGTAAACCGAAAATGCCGCATCTTTTGCAAATGAAGTCCGAATGAAATAAAACCAATTTTGTTGGAAAGAGGACGACAAAAGCTACCTTTGAAAATGGCAAACAAGCAATGGAGATTTTGCAAAGAAATGGAAGAGAGAAATCTTCCGCTCGGATAAACCGGCAAAATCTCCAATACCGAAAACGCAATAGAAGACGCATATGAGAACCGTTTTCGGTGAACTTGGTTTTGTCATGACGAGCACGACAAGCACCAAGACCACACCACGATTCGAGACAAATAAGAACCAATAAAGATGATTGCATGGATGCAAAGGTTTGTGCTCTCTACGGCGATACGATCACGATATTCGGTCGAGAGCCCCTCTTGATAGTACGGTTACCTATCCTATAATCCGGTCTCTCACTAAACATCATGAGACCGGTAAAATAGAAACCCTATCAAGAACATACCTTTGCCTTGCGCTTAAACCACTTGAGGTCGATGAAGACGATCCTCATCTCCTCAAGACGCACCACCTTCCTCGATTGCGCTTCGGTGAAGATTCACTTGATGCTCCCCCATACACCAAGATGGGAGACGCTCTCTTCGGCATATCTTCACTTGGCCTTTATCTTGATGACGAACACCTTGGCCTTGATCAACAAATGATCTTCTTCCATTAACCTTGACTTCAACATATGGACAACCTACAAATATAGCTCAATGCAAATATTAGTCCATAGAGATTGTCATTAATTACCAAAATCATGCATGGGGGCAACCATGCACTTTCAACTCCCTCTGCATTTACCTTCGGGATTAGTTTTAAACCTTAATAATTGTTATTATGTGCCTGCGTTAAGCATGAACATTGTATCTGGATCTTGTTTATTGCGAGACAGTTATTCATTTAAGTCTGAAAACTTTGGTATTTCGATTTATATGGATAATACCTTTTATGGTCATGCACTTGAGAGGAATGGTTTATTTCTATTGGATCTCGATGGTGGTGATACACATGTTCATAACATTGATGCCAAAAGATGCAAAGTGAATAATGATAATACCACATATTTGTGGCACTTCCGTTTGGGTCACATTGGTGTAAAGCGCATGAAGAAACTCCATTCTGATGGACTTTTGGATTCACTTGATTTTGAATCATTTGAAACTTGCGAACCATGCCTTATGGGTAAGATGACTCGAACACCCTTCTCCGGCACGATGGAGAGGGCAACAGACTTGTTGGAAATCATACATACCGATGTGTGTGGTCCGATGAGTGTTGCAGCGCGCGGTGGATATCGTTACTTCTTGACCTTCACCGATGATTTGAGTAGATATGGGTATATTTACTTAATGAAACATAAGTCTGAAACGTTCGAAAAGTTCAAAGAATTTCAGAGTGAAGTTGAGAACCATCGTAACAAGAAAATAAAGTTTCTTCGATCCTATCGTGGAGGCGAATATTTGAGTTACGAGTTTGGCATGCATTTAAAGACGTGTGGAATTGTTTCACAACTCACGCCACCCGGAACACCACAGCGTAATGGTGTGTCTGAACGTCGTAATCGAACCTTATTGGATATGGTGCGATCTATGATGTCTCACACAGATCTGCCACTATCATTTTGGAGCTATGCATTAGAGACAGCCGCATTCACTTTAAATAGGGCTCCATCAAAATCTGTTGAGACGACTCCATATGAGTTATGGTTTGGCAAGAAGCCAAAGTTATCGTTTCTCAAAGTTTGGGGTTGCGATGCTTATGTGAAAAAGCTTCAACCTGATAAGCTCGAACCCAAATCGGAAAAGTGCGTCTTCATTGGATACCCTAAGGAAACTATTGGGTATACCTTCTACTACAGAACCGAAGGAAAGATTTTCGTTGCCAAGAATGGTTCCTTTCTAGAGAAGGAGTTTCTCTCGAAAGAAGTGAGTGGAAGGAAAATAGAGCTTGACGAGGTTATTGAACCTGTTCTTGAGATGCCGAGTAGCGCAGAACTGGAAGTTGTTCCAGAACAGCCATCGCCACCTGAAGAAGGAGCAAATGATGTTGATCATGCTGTTCCAGTCAAGGCTGCTATTGAACCTCGCAGATCAACGAGGGAACGTACCGCTCCTGATCGGTATGACCCCGTCATGAATGTCATGTTGTTAGACAATGATGAACCTGCGAATTATGAGGAAGCAATGATGAGCCCAGACTCCGATAAATGGCTAGGAGCCATGAAATCCGAAATGGAATCCATGTATGAAAACCAAGTATGGACTTTGGTGGACTTACCAAACGACCGTAAGGCCGTTGAGAACAAATGGATATTCAAGAGAAAGACAGACGCTGACGGAAACATCACCGTGTATAAAGCTCGACTTGTCGCAAAGGGTTTCCGACAAATTCAAGGAGTTGACTACGATGAGACATTCTCACCTGTAGCGATGCTGAAATCTGTTCGGATTATGTTAGCAATTGCCGCATATTATGACTATGAAATTTGGCAAATGGATGTGAAGACCGCGTTCCTTAATGGTCATATTAAGGAAGAGTTGTACATGATACAGCCCGAAGGTTTTGTTGATCCAAAGGATGCTAACAAGGTATGCAAACTTCAGAGATCCATCTATGGACTGAAGCAAGCATCGCGGAGTTGGAATCTCCGGTTTGATGAAGTGATCAAAGGGTTTGGATTTGTCCAAACTTATGGAGAAGCCTGTATTTACAAGAAAGTGAGTGGGAGTTCAGTTGCATTTCTAATACTATATGTGGATGACATATTATTGATTGGAAATGATGTTACACTACTTGAAAGTGTAAAGTCTTATTTGAATAAGAGTTTTTCAATGAAAGACCTTGGTGAAGCGGCGTACATTTTAGGCATAAAGATCTATAGAGATAGGTCAAAGCACCTAATTGGGCTTTCACAAAGTACATACCTTGACAAGGTTCTGAAGAAGTTCAGAATGGAAAATTCAAAGAAGGGGTTCTTACCAATGTTGCAAGGAAAGGTTCTGAGTAAGACTCAGAGTCCTGTTACGGCAGAAGATAGAGAGATAATGAACAAAGTTCCTTATGCCTCTGTGATAGGCTCTATCATGTATGCCATGCTATGTACTAGACCAGATGTGTGCCATGCTGTAAGTTTGACTAGCAGGTACCAAAGTGATCCAGGAGTGGAACACTGGTCAGCTGTCAAAAATATCCTTAAGTATCTAAATAGAACTAAGGAAATGTTTCTCGTGTATGGAGGTGACCAAGAGCTTGTCGTAAGGAGTTACGTCGATGCTAGTTGGGACACAGATCCGGATGATTCTAAGTCTCAGTACGGATACGTGTTTATTCTGAATGGTGGCGTTGTGAGTTGGAGGAGTTCCAAGCAGAGCGTGGTGGCGAAATCTTCAACAGAAGCGGAGTATGTTGCGGCCTCGTCGGCAGCAAGTGAAGCAGTCTGGATGAAGGAGTTCCTCTCAGAGCTGAGCGTGGTTCCAAGTGCGTCAAGACCTCTGGCCCTGTACTGTGATAATACAGGTGCAATAGCTCTTGCCAAGGACCCGACTTCACACAAGAATACCAAGCATATTAAGCGCCGCTATCACAATTTGCGTGAGAATGTCAAGGATGGTGACATAGAGATTTGCAAGGTGCATACGGATCTGAATGTGGCAGACCCGTTGACTAAACCTCTTCCACGAGCAAAACATGATCAACACCGAGAGGCCATGGGTGTTAGATTGCTACAAATGTAAACTAGATTATTTACTCTAGTGCAAGTGGGGGACTGTTGGAGATATGCCCAAGAGGCAATAATAATGATTGTTGTTTATCATATTTCTCCGTTCATGATATGTTTAATTCCATGCTAGAATTGTATTAACCGGAAACAAATACATGTGTGGAATATAAACGGTAATGTGTCCCTAGTCTTTCCTCTTGTGACTAGTTCGTTTGATTAAGTGATGGTTAGATGTTTCCTAACCATGGATTTATGAATCACTTGATAAACGAAGTTTGTATCATGGGAGATGATATAATGGACAAGACTCAAATTAAATAGATGTCAAATATAGTTTCCTTAGACCATGAGATTATGTCACTCCCGCTTATCGGAGGAGAGCTTTGTGGACATCAAACGTCACTTCGTAACTGGGTGATTATAAAGGTGGCTTTCAGGTTCTCCGATGATAGGTTGTTGGGTGGCATGTTTCAAGACTGGGATTTGTTCATCCAACAGTTGGATAGATATCTCTGGGCCCTCTTGGTAGTTTAGCATCCAAACGCTTGCAAGCATATGACTAAGTGGCTAGTCATAAGGGATCCTATTCTATGGGAACGAGTAAAGAGAACTTGTCGGTAACGAGATTAATCAGATATGGAGATATCGGTGGATTGAATCTCGGACAAGTAATATATCGTGAAACAAAAGGAATCATATATGGATTAATTGAATCCCGGACATTGTGGTTCGACTAGTAAAGTACTTCGTCGAATATGTAGGAATTAATATGGGCATCCCGGTCCCGCTATTAATATGACATATTCGCGAACCCGCAGAGTCACACACTTAACGTTCGATGTAGTTAGGGTTCGAGATAAATGATGGTGAGAACGAATATTGATTCGGAGTCCCGGATGGAATCCCGGACGTCACGAGGAGTTCCGGAGTGGTCCGGAGAATAAGATTCATATAAGGAAAGTGGTTTCCGGAGGATTAAGAAAGGTTCGGGAATTTATCGGTAAAGTACCAGAAAGTTCTAGAAGGTTCTAGAGGGGTCTAGAAGTGGGGCCCATAGGAGTATGGGGCCCACAAGGCATGAAGGGGTAGTGGGCTGGCCTATTGGGCCAGCCGCACCACACCCTCAATGGCCCATTCGGGCCAAGCTTCTAGAAGGGGGGGGGCTAAACCCTAAGGGGTTTCTTGGGGGGCAAGCCTCCCCCCTTGCGCCGGCCCTAGATGGAGGGGTGGGGCGCAGCCCCCTGCCCCCTATATAAGGAGGGATAGAGGAGGGGGTGCGGCACCCCAAGGAACACCCCATTGGTGCCCTAGCCGCACTCCTCTCCCTCCTAGCCGCCGCCCCCTCCACCTCCTCTCTCCCTGACACCGCTTGCGAAGCCCTGTCGGATCTCCACCATACACACCACGCCACCGTCGTCGTGCTGCTGATCTCGCGAACCCCTCTTCATCAACTCTTGCGGGATCAAGAGCGTGGAGTCTTCATCGAGCTGTACGTGTGGATCTCTCGGAGGCGTTGCTCGTGCGGCGCTTGGATAATACATCTCCTCGCGACTAGACGAGTCTAGTTGCGGGGATCGACTAGCCAACCCCTGCCTCGACAAAACACTCACGGTTTTCTTCGAGGGTGAGATTCAATCTCCTTCTTGCTACCAACCTCTCGTAGATCGGATCTAGATGTTGGGTTTATTCCGCTATCTTTGCGTAGGAAATTTTTTGTTTTCTATGCTGCGGCCCTTCAGATGGATGGTATTTTTGGGGTTTTTATATGTGAATGCAAGAAGTAAAAGTGTTTTTGTATTTTCTGATTTTAAAATGGCTGAATGTAAAAGATGCTTAAAAGTGGTTGGAAAGTTGTTTCTTATGATTAAAAATGGACCGGGGTTCATGGTTTCACACATGCACTCTCTCTTTAATATAGTGTGGCAAATGAGTAGACATAGATTTAACATATGAGATTGCAAACAAGGTTAATGACATGTTACTAATTATATGGGCATCACGTCCTAACATAGAGACCTTTTGATTATTAGTCTCACTTATACTCCACCAAGATGTGAACTAAATCATGCACCTTAGTAATTAAGATAACATCAGAGTATAGCTTTAAGATTAATGACATGAAGTGAAAATAAACACATGATGGATCTAGTCTTAGGTAGAGGCATGTCACTCCTCCTACCCTACAACATGGTATTTTGGTTTATCCCTAGTGAGGTAACAAAGTAAGGTAAACACCCAATGGATCATGATATTAAGTTGTCAGCTTATCACTTCACCACCCTCGTTACTCCAACTAATGCACACGTTCCCCCACACACGCTCTCATAAACATGCTTGATCATAACAACGATACAAGAACGGGGTACATAATATGCATCTACTTTCATAACTGAAATATAACATTGCAATCTCAACATATATTAACTCATATAAAGATCCACCACAATGGTAATACAACGGTGACCGTAATCATGTTCAGCAGCTTATACGGTGCTAATTAGTGGAGCTCAAGAGAGAGAGAGAGAGATACATATGCTACTGCCACAAACCATAGTCCAGAGGTGGACTACTCCCTCTTCATCATGGAGACGGTGGAGATGTCGATGGAGAAGAAGGAGACCTCTCCGGCAGGGCTCCGCCAGAGTTTTCCCCCTCCAATCTGCAGCCTCCTGGTCTCTGTTTCTTGTTTCTCTTCTGTGGCGGCTCTCCCTTCGAAGAACGTCGGGGGACCCTTTATATAGGCGTTTTTAGGTCACGAGGATGCTTCTGGGCGAAGGATCTACGCAAACGGGGCCACGAGGGCTGAATTAGGTGGGCCCACGCGGCCTGGTACTGTAGCCGCGTGGGGCCCCCTATTTTGGTCCTCCGGCCTCCTTTCGCTTGCTTCTTTCGCTCCAATGTCTTCCTCCTTCCAAAATAATGACCCCCGTAAATTTATAGCTCATTATGACGTCGTTAAGGTCCTGAAACAAATAAAGAAAGAAATAGGGGTTTTCTGCCTGCGCAGGATTAAATCCATAAAAAGGGGAAATCATTATTAATTACCAAAAATCATTAAATAACAGTAATATACCCCTTATATGATGCAAATATGAATGGAATATAAGTATTATAGTGCAAAGTTCATGTATGCATTTTAGATGCATCACCCTGCAGGGTGTAACAGCCCCAGCTTTGTAATGAAAAATACGAAGAATTTTTCCACTTTTGTTTTTCATCCTTTGCATCATGGCATCCATATGAATTTGTCATTGCTAACTAAACCACATATGCAAGCAACCAAATGGGGAAGCAACACTTCCCAACCTATGCAAATGCTCAACTTAGCAAACCAAATCCTTCTTGGACTTCCAATTGGTTTAGGAAGTTCCAAGCTTACCTTTTGAACCCAATTCTCAAATTTATGATTTTGCCAAATGAGAAATAAATATGAGGATTCAATTTGGCTTAATTCAATTTCTATTTTTGAAACTAAGTTCAACCTTCCAAAAATTCAAACTAAAATCATGGGGTGCTTCAATGTTAATGTTAGAGCCTCCATGAATAATTTCAGTATTTTTGGAAATGTTTAAGTGCTTCAATTAAATACAAATTGGAAATTGTCGAAATTACTCCAAATTAAAAGCTGTGAACAAATGTTGGCCAAAACATTTTATTTTGTCTCCCCAATTTTTGTGGAGCACCTATAGATCAATTGGAGCCCACATGAATTTTTTGGCCAACATTTGTTCATAGCTTTTAATTTGGAGTAATTTCGACAATTTCCAATTTGTATTTAATTGAAGCACTTAAACATTTGCCGCCGCCCACCCTCTCCTGGCCGTGCCCTGCTGGTGGTCGCGGACCCCCACTTGCACCTGCTCCTTTTCCCCCGCTTTCCCCTCACCCTCTCGTCCTCCCTCCCCCTCGCGCGCTCCCTCCCTGCCGCCGTCGCGTCGAGCTCGCAACCGTCGTCTCCGGTCCGCCCCGCACGGATCGAAGGCCACGGCTGGGTCAGCCGCATCCTCTGCTCCCTCCCCACCGGAGGAATCGATCCGGGAGGCCCGACGTCGATGTGGGCGTCCTCGACGTCGTCCACCTCGGCCGCCGGCCGCCCGGAACAAATACCGGCCGATTCCGGCGTCCTCGACTCCCCCTCGCCGCACCGGCCCCACCGATCAACTCAGGGTGAGCACCGCCCCATTTCTGCTCTTTTCCCTCTCCCCTACTGCCCTCCTCGACCGCCGTTGACCATGCGGCCGCCGCCGGCGTCACCGCACTGCCTGCCCGGCCTGGCCGTCGCCTGGGCCGGCCTGAGGCCGGACGCCTCGGGCGGGTGCCCGGCCTGGGCTCGGTTTGGGCCGGCCAAAGGCCGGTTCGCTCGGCCACCACCCCGGCCTGCCAGCCCGGCCTGGGCCGGACAAAGGCCGGCGCCTTCGGGTTGGTCCCCGGCCTGCACCCCGGCCTGGCCGGCTCGAGGCCGGCCTGCCAGGGAATTAGTTTCCCTTTTTGGTTTTTGAAACAATTTTCAAATATTGATAACTATTTGAATTTCTATCCAAATTTGACAAATCAAATTGCAAATTGTTCAGAAAATTAAACTCTACAAGATAGAACAATTGTATTTGTCTTTTGAACTGGTAATCTTGCTGTTATTTAAGAAATTCCTAAAATTGGTATAAATAATACCTAATTTGGGAAAAGCATAATTCGTTAAATAATTATCCAAAAATTATGAATAATATATCAATGTGATCAACACTTCAAATGCATACAAACCATGCTAATATCACATCATGATCACAAATTCTTATTTGTTGTTATGCATAATTTGATTAAATGAATTAAATTCAATTATTTAATTAATTTACTATTTATTCATCGGTGCTCCGAAAATTGCAAATTAGGTACCAAAACGATCGGAAGAACAAACCCTATCTATTCATGTCATATTCATGCATATTTGAACAAATTATAAATAATGTAATCATTTATGACAATTGGACATTAAGTTAAATATGGGGTGTTTTCCAAATAATTGCCTAATTATTTAGAACTCCATTTAATTTGTTAAATAAAATAATTGTTGATATCCTTGCATCAACTTGCCATGTCATCATGTGATTGTGCATTGCACCTTGTCCTCTTGTGATTTATTTGTTCTTTTGTATTATTTTTGGGTATCGATAGATTCCGGAGTCGAGGGTTCCCCTATCTACCCCGACGAGCCGTACTACACGCCCCGGCAGCAAGGCAAGAGATAACGTAACCTTCTTGGCATACTAGCATCCTATGACTTTATCAACTTATTTTATCCACCATAATATTGCATGCGATTCAGATGTCATTTTTGTTCAAGACATAGAGTATCCTATGAATGCATGTTTTTTTCCCGAGCCAATCACATGTATCCCTACCTATGAACCTTAGTGTTGATGTGTTGGCCGGAGACAAGGATATAATGGTTGTATCTATATGCTTAGCCATGCTTAGTCAAATGCTAGCAATGTCCGTTGTTTAATTCCATAATTGTTGATGTTGATGGAATGTTTCGGATATGGTGGATATGTGGGTTGTTTAAT
Source organism: Puccinellia tenuiflora (assembly GCA_012064385.1). NCBI lineage: Eukaryota > Viridiplantae > Streptophyta > Magnoliopsida > Poales > Poaceae > Puccinellia > Puccinellia tenuiflora. The sequence continues at coordinate 418,549 of QRDG01000446.1, read as the reverse complement.
TAAATTGCTAAGAAGGTTTGTGTGAGTTGCCATCGGGGATGGTGTTTTGCCTCACTCTTGCCCCTAGGTGCGAGTTCTTGTCTCTAGACTCAAGATCGAGCGTGCTGCCATTGGTGGGTGTATGGGCGCCTTACTGACCAAATAATTTGTGAGGGGCTTGTCAAGGGTCCTCTAGTTTGCTATTTCCATTTGCGCGTGGGTGTGTGGGTGGAAAAAGGAACGAGGATGGCGGTGTTTAGGATGTGGCCGCGGGGCAGGGCGTTGGAGGCGCTGAACCTGTCCTTCCGCACACTGATGGCCCTTGAGTAAACCTCATGCATTGTAAGGTCTAACCGCGCCCGCTCGCCGGCCTTCCCCGGAAGAGGGCCAATTAGGTGAGCCGGACGGTACCAATGTGTAAAATAGTACACCCCTGCAGGGTTAATCTTTTCGAAAGCCGTGTCCGCGGTATGGATGACTTGGGGACGGATATACGAGATCATAGAGAAACCTTAATTAATTAATTAATTTGGCAGCTAAAGGTTGCAACTCAACGTGTGTGTGAAAGGTTCATTTCCTCGAGGGTGATTCGAGTGAGTGCCTTTGGTGGAGATGAGAGGTGTATATGGCTACGAGTAGGTTCGACGAGAACCGAAGATGAAATGTTATCCTCTTATCCCCTTTATGAAAAATATTCTGAGTAGACGATGCCTTGTGTCCTTTATATCCTTTAAATGGAAAACTAGCTTTATGCAAAATAGCTACATATACAGCTTAGAGCCTCCGTCAGTCATTGGGCCTATATCGCCCTACTAAACTTGCGAGTACATCGTACTCAGTCTCTCTCTTTGCTGCCTTTTTATTTGTATTTCAGAGGAGGACGACACCGAGCAGCTAGGTGGGTTCTACGTGGACATCGACTAGTAGTCCGGTGTTCCCAGGTGGCAGCTTGGGACCGTGGAGCAAGCTGGCTGGGTTTAATTATGTGTAGGCCTCTTAGGCCCTATATTTGGATCTTGTTGTACTAGACAACACTACTTCGCTTCCGCTTGTTGAATTGATGGTCCGTGACCTTTTGATGTGTAATATTTGTATCTTTCTCATATATGAGTTGCTATATGAGTTTTGTGTCGTAGAGTCTGTAATGTGCCAGTTTGTTCCACAAGTCTCGGTCTCTCTACTATACGTGAAAGCGATGTCTGAGCTTATGGCATGATCGAGGTGTTGTGTGCCGATGATCCATTCCGAGCACACCTGCCAATGAGTTTTGGCCTGGGATTGGTAAACCAAGTAACCCTCGATTGTGTAGCATGACCGGTTACACAACGTTTCACTGTATAGTTCTGGGGTCGGGGCGCTACACAGGGTAAATCTTTTCGAAAAGCCGTGTACACGGTTATGGACAAATCTTGGGAAAGGCGGATTAGCTCATAGAAAAGTATAACCTAATGAATTAAAATTTGGCAGCTAAAGGTTGCAACTCAACGTGTGTTTAAAAGGTTCATTTCCTCGAAGGTGATTCGAGTGAGTGCCTTTGGTGGAGATGAGAGGTTTCTGGATACAATTTGGTTCGATGAGAACCGAAGAGGAAAAGTTACTATCTTATCCCCTTTTTGAAAAACATTCTGATTAGACGATACCATTGTGTCACTTATGTCTTTTATAAAGAAAAACTAGCTTTATGCAAATTAGCTACATTATACAACATTAGAGCCTCCGTCAGCATTGGGCCTATATCGCCCTACTAAACTTGTGAGTACGTCGTACTCAGTCTCTCTTTGCTGCCTTTATACTTTGTTTCAGAGGAGGACGACACCGAGCACACAGGTGGGTTCTTCGTGGACGTCGACGAGTAGTTCGGGGTTCCCAGGTGGCAGCTTAGGACCGTGGAACAAGCTGGCTTGGGTTTATGTTACTTGTAGGCCTCTTAGGCCATATTTGCATCTTGTTGTACTAGACAACACTATTTCGCTTCCGCATGATGTACTGATGGGTCTGTGACCCCCTTTTGTGTGTAATATTTGTATCTTTCTTATATATGAGTTGCTATATGAATCTTTGTGTCGTAGAGTCTGTGATGTGCCAGTTGTTCCACAAGTCTTGATCTCTCTACTATACATGATAGCTATGTCTGAGCTTATGGCATGATCGAAGTGTTGCGTGCCGATGATCCATTCCGAGCACGCCTGCCAAAGGTTTTGGTCTGGGATTGGTAAACCCAGTAACCTTCGATTGTGTAGCATGACCGGTTGCACAAAGCTTCATTATATAGTTCTGGGGTCGGGGCGCTACAACTAGTGAACAGTGCTGCTACAGTGTACTATGTATAATGTTTATACAGTATGGGCATGTTCCTATTGAACAGTACTCACGGGTGAGACCACCCGGAAAATCGCTCCCGAAGGGAGTCGATCCCGGGCGGGGAGGGAGGCCACTGCCTCTCCTTGAGGCAAATAACATTTCTGCTGCTCTGTGCAAAAAAGACAAATACAGTGATGATTGACACTAGTTTATTATATACAATCTCAATGGGCACATAAAGGTGCTTGATCGGGGGCAACCACAGCATAGGTTAACTTGGTTTGGCAACCATACGTGAGGAGCATGAATAACATTTACTCTCAAAACAGGCTTTCGTTCTGTTTTATAAACAAAGATCAAACGATACGAATAAAGTGGAGAGCAAATCAAGTCAAAAGAGAAAAACAACATCCGACAGGAAGATAAGGTTGTCAGTCACAGAAAGACGAGCATGAAAACATGAGTCGCTACACCTAACAATAGGCGACCTAGACTACCGAACATGAGCGGAACCACGCAACCTTGGAAAACCATCAGACCCAAATGTATCAAACACACCAAGCTATCGCCGGAAAGGGCCGCCCGTTCTCTCGCTCCGGGCCATGGAGCGCCAATCCTGCTAACGGACAGTATCCTGCTAACGGATAGCGAGTACCGAGGACGGTGAGAAGAAGACATGTGTAAAACATTGAGGACCAATGAATCAATACATGCTAGTCTCGAATAAACTTCACGCCAAGATCAAAGCAAGCCTCACGGAGCTGATGCATTGGCAACTGAATGGAACCTGAGCAGGGGCGAAGCTAGAAAAATCGATCATTGGTGTCATTCTTCTAAATCTACCGGTGTCATTTTGTATTTCTAAGAGAATTGCTTTAGTGATAAAGGTAAATAACAAAATTCCATTGGTGTCATTTGACACCAATCAATACATGCTAGCTCCGCCCCTGAACCTGAGCTCCCCGATGAAGCCCCCAAGAGGCTAACGACGCATCGAGCTGCCGTTATCGAGCCTGAAACGACGGGTTAGAGTTTTCACGCCAAACCATGGCACAAAGACGAAAATATCAAATCTGGAAAATTACCTTATATGCAACATGTTCTACGGGCTATGTATACGTAGTACAATTCTATGGTAAAAAGATATTTTTCTCAAATATTTACTTGCCATATACATTTTCTTTGGTAAACATGAGAAACTCCTCGTTGTTATGGTTACGAGTTTATTCACACAAATATATCTATAACTAATTAGGGTATGAGTGAAATCGGTATGCAACAAAGCATCTTCACTTACCACTTGAGTACCCATAGTGAGGGTAAACATGTCACACCTTGTCCCAGCAATTGTCGTATCCTGTCTGATTATCTTTTTAATATCTCCATTCATATTTTAAGAGTATGTAAATATTTGTTCCACTAAGTATGGAGTTTGTGATACTACTGTCCACAAGGAACATTTACTCTTCCACCAGAATACTCTGGTAGAAACCCTTCTCTTCCCGTTCTTCACAGTCCTCGTATCTCTTTGAAAATTCTTCGTGTAGAAGCTCCTTGCGAGAGCATATGTCTGAAGTAGTTGTAATTGGGAAAATCTAATGAACATAACTTTTTATCTTTATTAATGTTTCACACTAGTCTATATACAATATTAATGGGCATGTTGATAGAGGTGCCTGTATGAGACGAGCGCAACCGTCACATCGGTTAACAGTATGGTAACCACACGCGCCAAAGGGAGGTGGGGATTCTGCTCCATGTACCACTGGTTAATGGAATTTTAACATACGTCACTTCCATCACTGTGCATGGTTAAGCAACACCTTAAAGTTGGACAATGCATTCTATGTAGTAAAATAATTAAGCGATCAATAATGTTGAAATCATATAGGAAATTTCATTAATAATATGGCATGCTGAATTATCGAATGTGACAAGTGGAGTTGTATATTTGCAATTGTTTATGCTACAAAATGATGTTGCACTCAATTCTCTTCATCTCCACACATCTTTGTCCTCTCCTTCATCTTCTCTTTTCACCACCTTAATGATTTTTTCACCCGATCCTTCCCAACCTCTTGGTTTGTTTATATTTGTTGACTCGTCGAACTACCTTATTTCTCCACCATCATATCACCTTGTTCCTCTTCAGACCCAGTACCGTCCGCCACCGTCTCCACTCCCGACGTCAACTCACAAATAAGTATCGGGAAGTCTATTACCCATTCGACCACTAGTGCATAATCATGTCATCGGCATCGACCTCGACACTGCGGTCAACACCCCCTCCTCTTTCTCCTCTTCTTTATTCCTCCCCTTTCTCCTTCCCGCTTTGACCTGCCAGTTTAGCCAGGTCATGGCGCTCTAGGATCATCGACCCGCCGTTGGTTCTGTGGACTTTCCATTTGACAATGACCCTTCGACAATTGAAGAAGTAGGAATTCAGTAGTTTATCTTAACCGGTAATATTGGTTAGGGCGAAGCGAGCATTTTTTCCTTAGGAGTAGTCAGATGAGACATATGCTCCTGAAAACCTTTATATTCAAGTTCGAATTTAAACTAGATACTAGATATGGAAACTCTTAAGAAAAATACCGCAATCGAGAAGTAAATCTATCTCCATCCTTGGCCATGATGAGAGCTAAAAATGCAGCCTTTCAGGAGATGCTGTACCAACCAGGCCAACAAAATCCCCACACATCACCGTCCCCTGCGACTGCCCAGCGGGCCCGGACCCACCTGTCATCGGCACAGCCTCCGCCCCCATTTTAACATTCTGACTCGTTTCCCCTCTGTTCGTTCAGACCGACGGCGACCCCACCTCGCTCGCCCCCCTTCTTCCTCCGTCTTCACCGAAGCCGCCCTTTCTCCCCTCGAAGCTCTCTCCAACTCGAGCTCTCCCTCCGAGCCTCGCCTCGCCCAACCCCCGACGCCCTTCTCCTCCCCGCTCGATTGCTCCTCTTCCGCGGCGCACTCCACCGCCGGATTGGAGATCCGGATCACCGCGCCTCGGTAAGCCCTAATTCCACCGTCCTCGCCCAATTTTGATTTCGCCCAGCAATCGTCCAATTCTCGCGTGCGTGCGTGCGCGCTTGGGTTCAGTTGCCTGAGCTCGTAGGAGGTGTTTCTTTGCGCGACGCGTGGGCTGACATGTGGGGGCCTCCCCGGGGGTTGATCCGGACAAGGGTTTGAGCGCGGGATCCGGCGGTGGTCGGTGGCGTCTAGGATGATGGTGGTTGTGGGAGGGTTGTGGAGAGGTCCGCTAGAGATGCTTGGTGCTGGATTGCACTGGCGTTGGTGGGATCTCTGCTGAGATCCGGGCAGTGCGCGGCGGTGGGTTGAGCTGGCTGGATCGATAGAGGTGCCTTAGAGTGCTGTGGTGGCAAGCTTCGTTTGCTTTGAATTTAGGGAATTCTTTATTGTAGCACGATGACTCATCCATTGCCTGCGGGGTTTGGCTGCCATGCGAGGCGGAGCTTGCTGGGCCTTTGAAATGAAGTGGGTGGTAGCTCTCAGCGCTTCATTTCGAGCTTTGGTAACGTCTACATTTAGGTCATTGATGGAAGTTGCATGGAGCCATGGATCATGGGTTGTTTGATTTGCTAGCTAGCTCCAAGAACTTTGGATAAAGTCGCTCTGTTGTCGTTTTCCTTGTTGTAGAGTTAGTATGTCATGTGGTGCATTTATCTTGGTGATGCTGGTTGTCAATTGGTGATTAATTGGTACTACTGATCTTCGCGGGAGGTGCTAGTGTTTCTGTTGAGCTTTGCTTTGCTTTGCTTTGTGCATTGCATTGTCAGTATGGCATGATTGACTGGATTTGGTAATTACAATTAATTAGAAGCCGAACGTGATGCAAAACAAACAAATGTTATGTCGCGCTTTGTGGCCCTGTTTAGATTTGTGAAGACTTATGGAAAGAGTAGAGCTAATGGCATTATTAACAGTGTACTGTAGCATTTATGGGAAACGACACGTAAAATATTAACTGTTTCCTGATTTATATATGACTAACCTGTCACAATGCAGTTGACCTTCTTTGCTGATTATGCTTTACCGGTCAATATTAATAAATAGAAAGCTGCTGTTTGGGAAAAAAAATATTTCTTTCTAATAGAAACCATGGAATGAAACGAGACATCACACGCTGAAATATTTATGTAAATGATAAGTGGAGATGCAAATACAATCTCCATTTCTTTGGTCAAAGCTATCTTTTTTGTTCCTTAGTTTGGACTTGGAGTGTATTCTGATGAAAAAATGATTTCACGTGTTATTTATAGCTCACGATCTTCTATATTGACAGGGTCTTTCTGTGATTTGAGATTTGTCACTGCTTCTTTGGCATTTGAGCTCAATGGTTGCAAGATTAGTCTTTTGGAACTTCTTGTACTCATGTTGAACTTGTTAGCGGCATAAACTTGCCAGAACCAGGTTAATGGCATCTGGTACAAAGTCGGACTTGTTGTCTGGTAGCCCTGATGGGCATGGATACTTCAATGGACCACGCGGTCCATATTCATCTGCTTCATTGGAAAGGTCAGGAGGCTTTCGTGAAGGTGGTGATAATTATGGGATGTTTCCAGTATCAAGCTCATCAAGATCACCAGCAGTTGACTCTGCTACCCTACTTCATTCCCTTGCCATGGAACTAAGAACAACAACTTTGGATCAGAAAGCACCTCGGTTAGATGCAAAAAAATCGTTAAGTTCCATATTTGGAATTTCCCCAGAAGAGTCAACATCAACTCCATGTACAGGCAGGAACTTTCCTAATTCTGTTGAAGAGATCCGACGTGTGAAGAGTAATATTAATGATATGTCAAACAAAGCTAGGTATTATTTACTACTCTCTATCCTGTCTTGTGAGATGAACTTAGTATGAAACAGGGCAGGAAATACGGAACTATAAAATGCTATAGATCAGTTTATTGATAAATATATCCATTTTAATGCATTTTTTATTGGCATTAGATCTTTCTTCTATCGTACTGATTTTACTGTACTAGTGGGCAGACGATTAGCATATGAATTATTATGTGAACTTGATATTTATGATAAACTATGAAGTAATTATTCAGTTATGAGTGTCTTTGCAGGGAAAGAGCTAGAGTTTTTGGTGCTGCTGTAGCGAAGATCGATAAATATTGTCCTAATATTTCACGAAAGCGTTCCCGTGGAGATGGTTCATCTAATGAACGATCTACTGCATCTCTGTCTGGAGGAGGTATATCCAGGATTGGTCCTCAAGGCCATTTAACTGCAGATGATACAGAACTTGGGCCTCAAAGAGAAGAGAGGACAAAGAATGCTGTACAAAATAGGAGGTTACGTACATCAATGGCAGAGGTTGTTGCTTTGCATGTGCTAACTTTTATGTAACTTTTTTGCTTGTCATTATATCTCTTTTTATGCTAAATTGTTCTTGATCGGTTGTTGCCATAGTGTTGGATATAAAGGAATGATATGACCGTTTGTTGGCTACTCGGTGCATGTGTTGCTTGATGCTAAGCCCTCTATTAACTTTCTTGTGTACCAAATCAGGCGTTGCTTTAAACTGATTTTGTCTATATTTTGTCATTTGGTTTAGCTGTTTCATTGTCATTGTTTAACTTGCACGCGATGTTATATCTTTTAGAAATCATATGATCTGCCAGTTTTGTTTGACCTATATATTTGTTAAATTTACCATTTTGATTGTTCTTTTAATTCATAACTCAACCTATTCTGGTTTACTAGATGGATCCAAGGACCACAAGTCTGTCAAGGGGTTTGGGGCCTATCGATAGAAGCTTAGATCCTGGGAAAATCACAAATGGTGGTCCAGCAGTCCCTGAAGAGAAAAGTAGAGGTTTGGCAACTAATATTGATGGTTGGGAGAAGCCAAAGATGAAGAAGAAGCGTTCTGCAATTAAGGTAGATGTTTCATCAGCTGGTATTTCACGAACCACGGATGTAGACCGGGAGCAGAAACAAGGCACACAACACAAGTTTAGCAGCGATGCTAGGGCAAGAATGGGAAGTTCCCCTAGTTTCAGGTGAATGACATGTTATCATTCTTTAATCCTTGTATTTCAGTGCACTGATTCTCTATTGATTCAGAACTTCATTACCTTTGAGCAATTCAATAGTTTCTATCTGCACATTGTTCAAATTAAGTAATAGAACCAAATTTAATAGGAAATCCTGTTCGTCGTCATTTGACATTCAGTCAGCACTATTTTCTTCTTGTTCTGGATATAAATTGTGTGAAACTAAATGTGTAGGTCTGGAACTGTGGCATCTGTCTCTGGCACTGGTAAAGCAGACTTGCTTTCTGCACAAAATGGTCTTGTTGGGCGATCCTTAAATAGGAATGACCAAGACAGCAGTTTCCATCCTACCAACAAAAGGGATCGTCAAGTTGTTTTGGATAAGGAAATGTTGAATCCAAAAGCTATTAACAAGTAAGATCTGTTTCTCTACCTTTCATGTTGAACTTTTGTAGTTTACCTCCTGCATGTGAAGCCTTACTTTTCTACCATATATGTGCTTCTTTGTGCAAGTAAAAAAAGGCATGGTATCTAAGGCATTGAAATTTTCAGACTTAGCGAAGATGACACTGGTGCTAATATCGCATCAGTATCAAAGGCAAACGGATCTGCTCGGGGACCCCGATCAAATTCTGGTTCATTACTGAAGTCATCTCCAAACATCCATCGACAACAAGCTAATCCTGATGATTGGGAACATCCTTCTGGCACACATAAGTCGAATTCTGCTACTGGATCTGGCAATTCCAAACGTACGAAGTCCGCACATTCGCTATCCCCTCCCACCCAGTGGGGTGGGCAGAGACCTCAGAAGATATCCCGTTCAGCAAGAAAGTCAAATCTAGTCCCCATTATCACAACCACTGATGGGGCATTAGTATCAGGTTCGCTGGAAAGCCCATCCATCAGTGAACAGTCTACTGGGTTATCCAGGCGTGCATTTATAAATGGCCCACAGCAAGCCAAACGAGGAGACCATGGGCTCTCAACTGGACCTGAAGGAGACGAGTATGGATTTGCCGAGAAAAAGTTAAGAGACAAAACCAAAAGGACGGGTGAACTGGACGATGGCCACAGTGGTTTTCAAAAGATTGCAATGCTTGGGCATCCTTCCAAAAGGAACAAGTTATCTGCTGATGAGGATACTGGAGATGCTTCACGGAGACAAGGAAGGATTGGGCGTGGTTTTACCCCAACCAGGCCCAGTACTCCTACATCACTTGACAAGCTTGAAAATGCTCCGACGACAAAACAAAGAAGTGTTAGGACAGTATCAGAGAGAAACGAAAGGTGAAATTCTCAGCTAACCACCAGTCCTTTGAAATAGCAGCTCAACGATATTCTTACAGTGAATTTCTTGTGCAGTAAATCTGGAAGACCACTGATAAAGAAGATATCGGAACGGAAAGGCAATGCACGCCCTAGACATACAAGTAGCAATGTGCAGTCGGACTCTCCTGGTACATGCCCACCACAATAGTGTTCTAATGCTCTTTGTGATTCTAGTGTTCTTTCATTCTGCTAACCTTGTTTTATTGACTTGTCAGTGCAATCAGAAGATGATCATGAAGATCTTCTTGCTTCAGCAAATGCTGCTCTAAGTAAATATCTACTATACTTCTCCAGTTCTTGGATTAATTTTCTATTTTTGAGGTCTTTGGATGATGTTTCTGCTTGTTTTCAGGGTCTGCTTATGCAAGTCCATTCTGGCGGCTGGTTGAACCTTTCTTTAGTTTTCTGACCACGGAAGACATAGCCTACCTAAGTCAACAGGTATTGCCGGATTATCTTATTTTGTATCAAAATAATTATGCTTTGCTCGGTAGTTTCTTGATTAATACTTCAATTGGTTAGATACATTTGCCAGATGACTCTGCTGTGAGCAGGTCAGTCGAAGGAGATGAAAGTCGGAAATGCAAGGTACTATATTGTGCTTCTAAGATGACTCCTTTCATTACTGTACTACTCCCTCCGTTCCTTCATGTAAGGTGTATATTTTTTTGCTGAAAATTTCAAAATATATAGTGTATTGCGGTTCCACCACTTGGTTGTTACGATGATAATTTTGGATGCAATCTCATCAGGAGAGAGAATATGACGATTTCCCTATTTTCCCTCTAGTCGAACGTCGTTCCTCTAGGGCATTTACGTCCAAAAGACACGATTTTTTTATCCTAGCCTGTGCGTTAATATTCGTGCAAAAAACTATAAGCCTTACATCAAGGGACGTAGGGAGTATATGAAAAGGTGTTTGGTTAGCTATGCATTTTGGGTAGTTAGTTACCGTATATATAAGTCGTAGAATGCATTCATAGTTTCTCTTCATCATTAATCCATATCTTATTTTCTTCTGGTCCAGCTTATTTATACTGAGATTTTCCCATTTGCAGGGGAGCCTTGAATACATTTCAGAGCCATCGACTCCGGCTGGTAGCAACAAAGATGACCATAGTGCTCTTCCGAATGGGTATGCTCGGAGTGGGATGGTGAATGATGCAGAGATTGCCTGGGGAACAAGCTGCATTGAACCTATCCTGGATCAACTTGTCCAAGGAATTGATGTGCGAGAAGGTGGTTCAGTTGGCCAAAGACTTATTCAAGCTTGGATAGATGAAGATAAGGTTGATGATATTGCCAACGACATTTACAGAAGTGAAGGGTATCCATTCGATACGAAAGAATTTCATTTTGATGAAGGAGGATGGAAATCTCATTCAGAAAGTTATAAGTTGGAGCCGTTAATGAATTATGGAGCTTCGGGGAACTGCCCTAATGGTTTGATGTTGGGATCTGATTGGAAATATCATGATGAAGTGTCACACAAGAACAGTAATGTAATGGAAAAAGCCAAGGTGTGGCCTGAGTTTCAGTACAGTGAAATGTGCTTCAGTGATAGGATTATCATCGAGCTAAGTGAAGTGGGTGTATCTATTGAACCCGTGGTAGGTCTCTTCTCGCTATTGCAGTAGCAGTTTGTTTGGTTACATCAGGATTTTATGTTGCTTATTATCTCCCCGTGTGCATTTTGTACATTTCCATGCATGGTCTACTAACTAACAGGTTATTATCAATCTATTTCTTTTGCGTAATCAAATAATAACATTGGAGGTTGCCTTAAGAGGTTGACTAGACGTTAGGTATGCTCATGAGTTGGTTTGCCCATTTTCTTCGAGAACCACTCATATTCAAATAGCTTGCCTGCACTGATTTTGATGGGTTAACTGAAATCCTTGTAGCCCATAAGCTAATTATCCGCCTCTTGAGATTACCTGTAGTTCTATAGGATTATATAGTATGAACTCACTCGCTGCATTAACAATTCCTTCTATTTTCGGTGTAATCATTAGATGCCCTTTCGCTTTGTATGGGCTATGTTTTTCCATTTTGTTAGAAGGTTGGATGTGTAAAGGATACTTGTATATTGGGTGCATACTCCGTACCACATATGCCTCCAGCCATCTTATATTCGATAGCACGGCTGGTTGTTGAGATAGTAATGTGATGAATATTGGAAGCAAATACTCAGTTCATTTCTGTTAGCATTTGAACACGGGTATTTGTGTTTAGCTGTATTTATTAAATAAAGTATCTGGATGTTGTTTGGATGTGAGCATATAGTTAGATTCTGAAGTCTATTGCATCCATGTGCTCCTAAGATATGAATAATTTTAATTTCTGTTGGATCCATATACTGGCTTTTGACCCTATAGCTCCACATTAACTTGTATGCCCTTCATCTTGTGTGAAACACGTGGTACTATCCTTTTGCTTCAGTTAACTGGAGAACATGGGTATTGAAGTTGAGAAAATAAATAATGATCAGTATCCATGAAGCTTCAGCATATAATACAAAATAGTTCTGTCTTTTGGTTTCTCTGTAAACTGTTAAATATTACCGGAAATTTTGATCTCATTTTTCAATATCTCTTAGTTTTATCAAGTTACAGTGCAAAACATTTCTTATTGTCTTGACCGTGTTGTTACCATTCCAGCCTGATCTTGCGCAGAGTGAAGATGAGGATGTCAATGCTGAAATCTGCAAATTAGAAGGCCAACTTCATAAAGAGGTATTAATAACTATATGCGCATGCATGCGTGTTGCACATTCCTTGACCAAATTATTCAACTATTTTGAGTGTCAAGTTAAATGTATTCCTTTTATGGTGTAAAGGTTGTGGAGAAGAAAAAAATACTGGCAAAGTTGGATGGAATGGTTCGAACCGAGAAGGAGTCTCAGCAAAGGTATTGTACATCATTTCTTATTTGTTGGAGAACTATTTCATGAGTTTCAAGCTCTTATATCTACACGGTTCATCTTTACCAGGGAATTTTCGCGACGTGCCATGGAGAGACTTGTGCTGATTGCTTACGAGAAATACATGGTACTAATTCTGAAAAATCACCGAGACACAGCTCCTGTTTATTTCTTTGTTGGGTCATTGGGTAGGGTGCAGTTGTTTGTGGTTTCCTAATTACCAATAAGTTTGGATGTCGCCCTAATTTTTTCTGTTAAGGTTTTCTCGAGTCTAGTATATAGATATTTTCTAATATTGAAGGTTTTGTGATGATGTCATATTTAAACTTTTCTTGGATTATGAGTCATCAAGATTTATTATATTTTCATACCAGGCGTTTGCTGGCTATGAGCCGAGGACCTGGTTACTTTGTGGACTAAATGATTACTTTACTAAATGATTACTATTGTTACTGCCAATCTACAGGCTTCCTGTGGTTCAATTACTTCAAGCAGCAAAAATGTTAATAGAGCTGGCAAACATGCTGCCCTCAGTTTTGTTAAACGCGCAATTGCACGATGTCATATCTACGAGGAGGCAGGAACATGCTGTTTTGATGAACCCCCTTTCAAGGATATGTTTGTATCAGCAACTTCCCACCGAAGAGACCTAGACTCTGCTTCACAAGGTATGGTGGTCAACAACTCAACATAGAACACTTGTACCTTATATTAACTATGAAGCACCCAAACGGTTTGGTAAACATAAATAATGTTTCTGTGGTTGGTAAAAACGAAACATTTCTGCTTATCGTCAAATATTATCTTTGCAATAACATTGCTTGTGAACTTACTGACCTTTTTGTTTACAGACAATAATGCACTACCGAAATTGGTTCAAAGGCCTAGTGCATCAGATGGTTCTCGAGCGAGCAGTCACTTGTCGGATGTGCCATTTGCTAAGGAGGATCCCTGGACAAATAATGTAAAACAAAGGGAATTGTTGCTTGATGAGGTTGTGGGTAGCATAACCGGAGGAACTCTGAAAGCTTCGGGCCTTGGGACTTCCCTTGTTAGCAATACAAAAGGAAAGAGAAGTGAGAGAGATAGGGAAGGGAAGGGGCACAACCGAGACGGTAGTAGATCCGGGCGACCGCCATCGTCCAATTCAAAAGGGGAACGGAAGAATAAAACGAAGCCAAAGCAGAGGACAGCCAACATATCTGCTCCTGTCAGCAGTGGTCTTTCCCAAGATCCACAGCCGCAGACCAAAATAACTCCTTCAGACAGAAGCAAGGACAGTACCTCTGCTGCTGCTGCTGCTGCTGCTGCTGCTACTACTAGACGTGATGAACCGGCAAATCCTACAAATGATGCCGAAATACCGGACTTATCTAACCTCGAGCTGCCAGGAATCGATGGTGATTTCGGTGGCTGGTTAAATACTATAGATGACGATGATGGGTTCCAGGATCTCGACTTGATGGGCCTCGAGATCCCCATGGACGACATCAATGAGATTAATCTCATGATATAGGCCCACATAGAAAGCTTGATATAGTGCACAGGTAACAGGTGATTTTCTCAAGATAACCACCACCAACCCCAGCAGGTTTAACACCAGGCCTGATAGGAATGCAGGTAGATTTTGTTTTTGTTTTGATAAAGCTTGTAGAGACCTTCATGTCCCCCCTGCTTACACATCCCCACCTTTTGTATCAGCGTGCAACTCGCCTCCCTACCTTGTACAATATACGTTACTCTGTACTGTACATATCTATTTTGGTGTTGTACAAGGCAGGGAGGCTAGTTGCTCCATTTATCCAGGTGTACTCCAAAGGCTGTACATATATCCCTTGTGCTAAAATAAAGCGATGTCGGTTATAGCTTTATTTTCCCAACTGTTGGCGTTTTGTTAGTTGCGGTCAGTTGGCGCACGCCTTCGCTGCTACCTGGAAGGCGTATTTTTCTTTGCTATTTTGGAAGGTTGTGTGTCAAGTCTTTGTGATGGTAGCAATGCACAGATGCGGAAGGGAGTCGTCGCTTGGTCCCATGTCGTCGTTACGCTAGCCTAGCGGAAGTGAGGGGACCGAATCATGTTAAGTTGAAATCGAGTACGCTAGCCTTGTGTCCATCCATTTGAATATTTGATTACCAAAAAAATACAATTCTATCCATTCGATGATGGCTAAATATAGCTTAATTACACCGTTTTAATTCCAAAGATACCGAGTTGTATAAAATGTACCACCATATCTTGTGCTAGTAAATGTGGTATATATATATATAGTGCCAACTTAAGCAACTTACTACTAGTAGTAACGGAAACGTCTGGGCCCGGAGGTGTGAACCACACGCCCACTACTACTAACTTTTGTTTTGACAGTTAGTGCACCAGTAGTAACTTGAGAACCACCAGCAAAACGGTTATGACGACGTGACTGACAGCAATGTGCTGCCACGTAATTTCAGAAAAAAGAGAGGTGTTGCCACGGCAAATACGGGTCGTGCGTGCTGTTGGGTAACGCCGCGTCGATCTACCCAACAAGACGCACGCACAACACATTCAGTGATAATCGCAACCACACCCGAACGAACTCGCCAACAGAAGACGAGAAAATAAAACCAAATGATCAAACCGGCCAAACGACTCCACAGGAAAATAGAGGACTAATCCATTTTCTGTTTTGTAATTTGTTCTAGAGTAAAAAAATAAAAATTCAACAAGACGCTAGCTAGATCCTAGCCGGGGATTGGAGATCAACAAACAAACAACACGGAGTTGAGAGTGAAAAAAACTTGCATCGATCGCAACCGATTTCCCGTACGTCCGTCTATCCGTCCGTCCGTTGGCCTGCCGGGTACGCTTGATCCGCTCGCTCGACCCTGGCAGCCGTCGCCGGCAGGGCGGCGCCGGCGCTGCCGAGGGACGCGAGGACGGAGGAGTAGACGCTGCCCATGTGGCGCTGCACCTCCTCGGCCACCATCTGGCGCATCGCCGCCTTCAGCCACGGGTTGCGCTCCAGCTTGGCCCTCTCGCTCTCCACCCACGCGTCCCGCGGCGGCGGCGGGGGAGCCGCCGGGGCGACGGCGCCGGCCCCGGCTCCAGGCAGGCCGAGCGAGAGAGACGTGGGCGGGTCGGGCGGCGGGAGGGCCTGGCCGTCCAGCTTCTTCACCGCGAGCGGGATGGCGGCGACGCACTGGCGCTTGGCGGGCGGGAGAGGCGCCGGCGGCACGGCCACGGAGTCATCGCTGTCCTCGTCGTTCTCCTCATCGTCCTCCTCTTCCTCCGTGAGATCCACCGACTGGAACGACATGGCGGCGGTAGCGGGGCCAACAGGGGTCGCGAAGACGACGGCGTTGGCGGCTGCTGCGGCTGCGGCCTGTCTGCGGTTGCGTCGGAGCGTGGAGTTCCAGTGGTTCTTGACGGAGTTGTCGGTGCGGCCGACGAGCTGCTTGGCGATGGTGGCCCAGCGGTTGCCGACCCTGGCGTGCGCGGCGACGATGAGGGCGTCCTCCTCGGGGGTGAAGGGCCGGCGGTGCACCCCGGGGCTGAGCTGGTTGCACCACCGCAGGCGGCACGACTTGCCCGACCGGCCCGGGATCTCGGCGCCGATGACGCTCCAGTTCCGGGCCCCGTGGCGGGCCACCGCGTCCCGGAGGAGCTCGTCCTCCTCGGGGCTCCACGACCCCTTGACACGCGTCCGCCCGCCCAGCGATGCTACCCCGCCGCCGCCGCCTGGCACCGCCATGGTCGGCTCCTCGCGTTCCCGGTTGGTCTCGCACATGTGTGTGGATCGATCGAGGATGGATGCGGGTGCCGCGGGGGTTGTGTATATAAAGACGGGACGGGTGTGGGCCGGGTTCGGTTGGGATGGGGAAGGGAGCGTTTGCGTTTGTGCGTAAGGCTGGCAATCGGGTCGGGTTTCACCGGGTCATTGATTTTCAGACCCATGCCCGAACACCTTATCGGGTCTACTGCCTGCCCATGAACCGACCCATGGGCGATGATCCAGACCCATGCCCGACCCTATCGGGTAACCCGATCCAATCGGGCACCCATCGGGTCTAACATTTGATTTTCATTTATAATTTTCTTGCTGCACCTGTCTCCCGTCGGTCAGCTTGATGGATTTTCGTGTTGTACTCTGTCCTCCCAGTGTCCTTTATATAGAAGAGCTACTTCCACCCCCGCGCTTGAGGCAGCGAGGTGGTACTAAACGATGTCCAGCTTCGATCTCCCGTACTCATTTTCGCTCAGCAACAGAGCACATGTGTCCTGTGTTTACGGGCTGCCTTTAGAGGCCCAGTAGGCTGGCCTTAGTTGATTTATGGGCTGGATCCATCCACGCTATCAGCAAGAAAATGAAGCAGCGACTACATAGTACACATTCTCAACAACAAAAAAAAAACATAGTACACTGATCACTATTCAGAAGGCAGCTTCTAGGTAGTATTCGGCTATACTAAAAAATGATTAGCTTGCATCTTCGCTAAACAAAGTTCACATATCATATAAAATAAAATTATATTTAATAACTAATATTAATCGGGCGACCCATCGGGTGACCCATGGGCAAAAAACTATACCCATGCCCTGCCCGCGACTAATCGGGTCGCCCATGGGCGAGACCAATGGGCGAAGTTTGCTACCCATACCCTACCCATTAGGGTCGGGTGCCCATGGGCGGAGAAACCCATGGGTCAAATTGCCGGGCTTATTTGTGCGGGCTTGTTAGGTTATTAGGTGGGCGGGCGCGCTTTACAGTTTCGCGTTTCGGGCCGTTTCCGGTGGGGTTTTTGGGCGGGCGGGCGTTTTCCTCCGTGGGGGCCTGGGGGGAGTGGGGACGGTTGGCGTGAACCGCCGGGGATCGATCGATGCGCGGACGGACGGACGGTTGGGCTACACACTACACTGCACACGCCACGCCGTGCGTGCGTGCGGGCTGTACGTCACGCGAGCGAGCGCTGCGGTTTCTCTCGAGGGGGCGTTCTGCCGTGCGACGTGGCGGTCGTGATCTGCCAAATACGGTTGCCGTCGGTGGGATATACTATATCTTGCCGCCTTCCACGCCCGCGCGTTTGGCGCCATGCATGGTTAATTGCTGCCAGTTTCGGCGCCCCCCGGCCGGTACCTGCTACCCGGTACTGGTGGTATGCCGTGAAGATTGTACGTAACACACCCGAATCTTGTACTACCAGCTGCTTGGGTGAGTGGTCGAGATTTTCCTGTTTCTATATCGTCTTGATTTTTTGTTTTTGTTTTTCGAAATCGATCGGGAGGTCTCCATCCATGCACCTCATGAGGCAGATGATTTTGAAATGTGCAATTACTCTTTTTTTGTCCACACCTGAAATCTCCGACTGAAAACAATATAATTTCTTCAATTATGCGTATACAAATAGTCTATTTTTAGCTACCATCGTTTTGTGAGCATAGGTTATCAACAATCAAAAGATCTTTTTGACGTGATATCTCCAGATCCTCGGAGCGAACGAAATATGAGACGGTGACTCTGGGTTGGCCCATGATAGAGAACATCCGCACGATAAGTTGCATCCAAACTCTTAAGATTGTATGCATAATTGTTCTACGTCCGTGATATCAAAATTTCAATATGTCGTATGTTTCATATAACCTATGTCACGCTCTTGGTTACAATCAAACCTAGGCAAGCATCAATTCGAGCAGGGACGGAGCTCCTAGTAGGACAAGGTAGGGTGGCCTATTATCTTGATTTTTGACAAAAATATTCATATTATGTGTTTTTTAGAAACAATTTGAGTGGCCGTACGTAAGAAAAAGGACTCTATAAGAGAAAGTTATGCTTGTTTTAGTCAACAATGCACAAAAACGATTCCGAACCGAAAAGAGGGATAGATTTAGTCTAGTCGAAAATCAACTCTTTCTCTTTGCAATAGTTCATTATTTTCAATCTAACAAAAATACTCTAAACAATGTCACATGTGGTGTATTTAAGTAGTACTTGAGCGTATTTTGGCCAGTTTATGGGGTGGCCGAAACCAACTTAAGTACGTGATGGATTATATTTTATGATACTTTAAATTTATATAGTTTATTAATTTAAATTTTAATTGTATTAGTTCAGTCAATGTCTTTGGTTAATAATTTGTATAGTTGCTGTCTCAGGGCGGAGCTAGCATGTAATCAATGGTGTCAAATGACACCAATGAAATTTTATTAATCCTCTTTGAAAATGGAAAAGTACTCCTAATTATATGCAATGACACCAGTGAATATAGAAGACTGACACCAACGCCATAATTTTCTGGCTTCGCCCCTAGCTGTCTGGAGGTAACCTTGACGATATTTAATTGGTTAAATATACAACTATTCCCGTTGATTAATTTTAGCAACTTTGAAGAACTGAAACTTGCGTATTCATTTAGAAAATATGTTAAATATTTGTACATCCTTATCATGGGGATGGGGGCGATTGCCCCCCCCCCCCTAATGGTCATAGTTATATGTTTTTGACCCGCCATACCTAATTTCACGCAGTTGAAAGAATGCAGTCAAAACACGTTGTCAAGTGCCAAATTGACCAACTTCCTTGTCAACTCCACCAATATCCACTATATCCTTGTCGGCGGCACCGGTGTCGCCACACCCTTGTCATGAACCTCTGAGATCCTGCCATCTGAACCGTTGTTAACTGCATTCTTTACACCCGCATCATTGTCATTTTGAACTATATCTTTGTCGATTGCATAGTTGTCCTTCCTAGCTGCATTTTTTTTCATTGTTAAAGTGGAGCACTTTCAATTGCGACGTTTACAAGATTCTTACAGGATAAAATATGCACTCGCTAGCATTCCACAATTTTGAAAATATTGTTTGAATGTAACGTGGAAAAATATACCAATTATAGAGATAAAGTATGTAAACATGAACATGAAAAAAGAGAGAGAGGAACACATAGTAAGTCGACCTTCGTGTTTGTTTTCCTCCAAACTTCATATAGGGCAACGTACCCATCATTTAGGAATTTCGAAGGATCCAAAGATACCTTTCCCTTTGTACAAATGATTTCACAGATTTTGTCTTATAGGAAATCTTATTCTTGATGGTGTTTTTCCTTCCTTGATTCACCTTGATCGACTCACACTTTGTATTACGCTTTCTCTCTTGATCAATGATGAATATGGCAGCTTTCCTGCCGTCATTCGAAAAAAAGAATGTGTAAACATACGCCTGCGATCCACGCACGAGTACGTACGTGCGTGTCAGATGTGTGTGCTCGCGACATTGTCCCGAGAGAAGATCGCAACCTTCATGCCAGATGTTGGCGCTATATATGCCGCTATCGTCACGCGATATATTTCGTGTTACGTTAGAACTGCATGCTTAGCGGTTTTGTCTTCTGTCGTCGTTGCATAATCTTGGAGGATTATAGGATTTTGTTAACGTTTCTCACGTACGAGGATCGATCGACTGTGTTCTACACTCTTCTGTAGTTTGTTACGACGGACTGACAGAGTCGAATATTATCTCGCTTATAAAAGCGCCGGAAGATGGCTCCCGAGAGAAAGGCGATCCTGGAGGCGAACGCATCTGCCCCCAACTACACCGGCCGCCACCGGTCCCTGACTTCTCCGTTGGCCAATCCGGCCACGCGAGGAGGAGGAGGTGGAGACCACGACGCTTCGGCACAGGTTTGTAGTTAGGGTTTGCCTAGTGTTTCTTTGGACCGCCGTTGGGGTGGTGGGAGCGGCGCCCGGGCAAATAAATCTGCCTCAACTCCAATCCCACACCGGCGGCGACCTTCATGGCGGCGTCTCGGAGTTGATGGCAACGTGTGCTGCTCGGTCCTTCAGATCGACATCTTGGTCTTCTCGCCTTTCTTCAGATCTGACGAGATCAGTTTCTCGGTGTATCGCTAGCGTTCGTGGTTCGCGACGGCGCTGGCGGCCGGGGCGAGATGGTTCTTCTGGAGCGAGGATGTTGGTCCGGAGGTGGTGGATCTGCCGTTCCTCTCCGACTTTGTCGATGGGAGGCGACAGATCTTGGTCCAAGACAGCACGGGGACGTCTCCGGTCGACGTGCCACAGTGACATGTGCCTTGCTGCCTGCAGCGGGCCTGTTCATCGACTCACAAAGCCTCGTTGACGATGGTGCTTTCTCGGATCTTGCAATGGTGGAGGCTCGACGTCTTTTCCGGCGTTCGCCTTGGCGGCGCTGGAGTTGGGCGGCAGCCGCTCGCTACGGTGGTTGCAGGAAACCCTAGTGATCGTTTTGTATTTTTCGTTCTTTTAGGTTTTTATCTGCAAATTCAGGATAATCATTTTATCCCGATTTATCTTTTAGTTTCCATATGTGTTGCTTATTATAACTTGATTTTTAATTATTGAAATATATGGTTGCTCTAAAAAAAAAAAGCGCCGGAAGATCGACTGTTCCGACGGCAACAAAAAGGTTCATAGCCACGTCAGAAGTGGGAAGCCAAAACTCACGTTTCTCTCTCTAGATCTCTGCTGGGAGTTGGGGACCAGCGATCTTTTCTTGCTGCAGATATCATCACAAGACGCATGACCCGGCAGCTGTCAGTCAGGTTAGTTTCGCATTGGCGTCATGCAGCGTGAGCTTCCCTATCATTGTAAAATCGGTTAAGTACTACCGGTGGTTTCCCCACAGTGAATAGAATTAAGTTTGTACTTAAAGCATCTCTAACATATGCCCTATCTTATATTCACTTTTTGAGTTATAGGACAACTGTTTTAGCGTTTTAGGGCACCAAATTTTTTTCTGCTTTACCAGCTGCCCTATAATAGGGCACCCACTCTCCAACAGCTGCCCTATTTTAGGGCATACATAGCTAATTTCGAACTAAATTTGAGACGAATTTAAGATAGTTCGACGACATTTTATACATAAACTTGAACAAACTGACCCAAATTTAAAAGTTCAACCTAAACTTCCACTACAACATGCTAAAAATCGAACTAGGGGCCGGAATCCCTCATCAATGCCTTCCAATCGACACCAGACTCGTCGTCGGAATCAAAGTCCGATAATCCGGACTCGTCGGAGTCCTCGATGTTGATCACCGGAGCCGAGGGTCCAGCAGCTGTAGAAGGGCCGGCCTCCGTCTTCGGCTTCTTCGCGGCCCGGCTCACGAAGAACTCCTCCTCCGCCTTCACGAGGTCGGGGTTCTCCCGGCGAAGCTTCTCCATCGCCTCCTTGTCCGCCTGTGCGGCCCTTAGTTGGCGGCGTGCCTCCCGATCTTCATCCTCGATGGCGCGAGACGCCACGCGGAATTCCGGAGCCACGAAGGTGGCCTCCTCAGCGGTCTCGACGTCGGAGAAATTCATCTCCGACCTCGGCCGGCTGTAGCGCCACGCGACGGCGTCGTAGGCGCGCGCTGCCTCTTCCGCCGTGGCGAATGTGCCAAGCCAAATCCGCGTGTGCTCGACCGTGATCTCCGCCACGAACCGGCCGGAGTCACGGAGCCGCACGCCGCGGAACCCCGTGCCGCTCCGGACCGGCGGCGCGGCCACAGCGAATCAGCGGAGCCACCGCGGCCAGAGCCACCGAAATTGCGGTGAGGCCACCACATGCGGTCGAATCGCGGCGCGACAGTGGTCGAATCGGTGGCGGCGGGGTGGTGGTGAGTGTCGGCGGGGGTGGGGGAGCGTCGGCGGTGGGCGAATCGGGGCCGGAGCGGCGGCGGGCAAATCGCGCGCGGGGGCGATGGGGAAAGGGGAAAGTAAATAGCGGTTGGCTGCGCGCGCGGAAAAGGAAACTATAGGGCAGGGGGCGCGCGCGGCCCTCTCTGCCCCAAATAGCAAATTTTAGGGCAGCCCTATAATAGGGCACCGGTTAGGGCTGATGTTGGAGACAGTTTTTTGTGCTCTCATGCCCTATAAAACCGTTTTTAGGGCACCGGGCCTAATTTAGGGCAGCTGTTAGAGATGCTCTTACTCCACATGGGAGGAAAGAAACTACTACTGCCTCAGATCCGATATAAGTGTCGTGAAAATGAGCTGATTAGGTACAAATTAATAGCACAACTCACGACACTTTTTTAGATAAGAGGGAGTACTTCTATTCCACAACCCATCATTAAAAGATGAACATGGGACAAAGAGAAAATAAGAAATGTGCGTGTGCTATGCAAGATAAGAAACGGAGCGTGTAGTGCTAGTACTAGCTCTGTTCCATAATATAAGTAATATTTAGTAAAAGTGTTATATTATGAAACGGAGTGAGTATTAATTAAGTTCTAAGACAGGGTTGTATTAGTATATACACTAGTTAATGATGAAGAAAAATAGGGACACAACTGAAAGAAGAAAAACAGATGAAAGAAAACATCAACGGGACAACACAAAAAGGAAGTGAAAGAAAGGCGAGAGCTATGCGTCTCTGCTGGTGCCGAGCGTGCGTTGGGTTGTCACCGATTTTGGTCACTGAAGCAATAGGCGTGTGTTTGTGTGTTGCTTTGTCCTGAAAACATTTTAAGCACAAGCTAGGCATCATCAGGCATTGATTGCACGCACGGCGCGCTGCATGCATGCCTAGCTCCATGCAGGTAGTCCGTCGGCCGTCCCAATTGGGATTCTTGGTACGCGCCTGTGCCTGCGGAGTGCCTACCGGCCGATCGAGATGCTGGCGGGCGGGCGGGTAGCCGGCCGGTGAGACATCGACGATCCATCGGCGACGCACTCGATAGACGGCTCAGCGAACACCGACGGCGGTTCGCGTAACGACCTCCGGAGTCCGGACCTGGCACCAAACCGCGGCCGGTGAGGCATGCATGCAGCCAGAAAATAGCTACCTCAACAGCACACACACACACACCCATTGACACCCCATACACTAGTGCCCGTTAAACATTGTCAAGGAAATTATTTTGCAGCTTTGTTTCATATATATTAGCTTTCTCCATATAAGGGGAACCACTATAAAAGAAAAGCGACCTCTATAAAGGTGTCAAGTAGGATCTCACCTAAATCACACTTATAATTCATCTGGAGATTTCTAGTTTTTAGAAATCTTCCAAAAAAATATAAACGGGATTTTTTTCCAGAAGGTGTCATGTTCTGTAAAGCTTTGATATCCTGGCCTATGTATTGGGATTTTCCCCTCTTCTATAATGCAAAAGCAGAGCCCCTACTAGTTCCATCAAAAACTATAAACAGGATTTAGGCGGGATCCCACTTACATCTCTAACTCGGGTAGAGGAAGCGTGACGTCCAACGGATGGGTGAGATTCTCACACTCCTCCTCGTTGAATTGATCCTCTGAATGCTCAGTTCAAATCACCACTAGCTGCTACGACAAAACACTAGGATGAAAAAGAAACCTCCCTAAGCTTAGGACTTCCACAAAGAAAATACAATTATTGGAAGAGATCTCCTGAAGCTTAAGATTTAAGCATGTTGGAACCCCTTGTTACCGTTACACCTTCAATAAACTCTCTTACAATAGTTTAGAACCTTTGATTCAATAATTATATTACAAAAATTCTAAGGACGTAATGCTTAGAGCCCTCGAGTCGTCTCCTCGAGGTGACTCGTGGGGGCTAAGCCTAGAACCCATAGAAGAGGAGTAGAGTTTGTGAGCAAAGGTACTTAGATGTGTTTGCTGAGTGTGGCGTTTTGAAGGCCGAGCTTCAGGGAGCTCATTTTCTGAAAAACTTCAAAATTGACATTTGAAAGTTTCAAAAAATGTAGAGAAAAAAATCTACATGTAGATAATGATAAACTATACCAGTGTGCAATTTTTTAAATATGTTTCGTTGTATTTTCGGCTGATAAAAAATGATAAATGTGTGGATCTGGATGAACAGTGCACATTTTTAAAGCTGAAATTATGTCAGATTTGTCATTTTTTTGTGTAACCTAGAATAGTAAGAATTTTGCATTCCGATTTAGCACACTGTTAGAGTTTGATATTATCTACCCATAGAATTTGTTTCCGAATTTTGTGAAACTTACCATGCCGACTTAGATTTTTCGAAAAAAAAGCCTCCCCGGAGCTCGGGCTCCATTTTGGTTTCTAGCGTTTCCCCTATATTTTGTGGTAAAAATAGAACATGTGTCATTTAGTACTTAGTGGTAGGGGAGGGCGTTCCACCATGGTTAAAATACAAAAACTCCAAGTTTGGTGGTATGGAGGGAGATATAACTAGGTCAGATTGCATTTTATTTGGATACGATCGTGTGTGTTTCTAGAGACCGGGTGGCCAACACCGAAATTTGAACCACGTAGTTAGCTCCAGCGCGTGCCTGGTGTATCCAAGACCCACAATACAATGAAGGAGTGTGGGGAAGTGGTAAAGAGGGGCGATGTAAGTCTATGTTGAAGTCCGCAGAGACATCTCGACATCGTGCGCTGCGCTTGTAGTTTTTTTTTTCCAGTGACATTGTGGAAAACATGCGCTATTAAGGATCATGGGGATATACATTGCATTGTAGTTTATCTATAATATTATGCAACACAATTTACATTCACATATGAAAATGCTAAGTGAGGACAAGAAACATGTATTTATTCAAAGATCTGTATATCTTCGTGGATGTGCCATTTGATGCTTACTTTACTATGCAGTAGGAGGAATCCATGGCAACGCCACACATTCCCTTCTTGTCACTAATATCATTTTCCATTCTTAAGTATCCATTCTCACCCCATGTTGTGCCCCATGAATTCTTCAGCAGCCAATACTTTGTGCCATTATTGTCCATAACCAATGGCTGCAATCCCATGATCTAGGTCAGTGCCACAAGAGCCACTCATGATGCCACCTGAGTAGAATTGATCTAGGTCAGTGCCACAAGAGCCACTCATGATGCCACCTGAGTAGAATTGGAACGTCATGTCACCTCCATCCACAGAAACTGAAACGGGTTGGTTCGCCACAGCCTTCATGAGGGCACCCTCGTTATTTACAGGCACCTCCTCATAGCTCTTGATCGTTGCAGAGCTATTGGATCCACCTTTGCTTTTGCCATCTGAGACCACGTATGGGCAGTTGGACTCCAAGGTGAGGCCTCCGTTCTTGATAATGAACTCGAATGCATCCTCCATGAGTCCTCCCCTCGCAGCCCTGGTCTTCACCATGGACATCACAATCTACCAATTCTTGCTCCGACAGTGATACAAGTTTGCCAGTACTTAACTTGACAATACCCTCCATCGCAGCTACAGCAGAAAATATCCAACAAGAGCCTACAAATATATTTTCCCTGATTTAATCTAATCACACATACTACTTTCAAGTAGAAAGCTGAAATGTATGTAATAGAATTGCTCGCCAGGTACTGCTGGTAGTGTGCAAGTACTGTCTTCTGTATATGCTTTCGTTGCGTTTGAATGGAGCTGGGGTGTATATCAGTATATGTAGTACCTGCAGCCTACATGTACGTGTTTAAGTAGGAGTTGTAGTTTATACGGTGCGTGTACGTTGTAATTTGTGGAAGGGACTTCGGCGTGGCCGTGAAGTAATTGTGTGGCTGGATTTTATGTGATATAGAAGTAGCTGCATGAAACGTACGTTGGCGGCACATTTGAGACGACCTCCTTCAGACTGATCGGTCCATTTTGGATCACATGGCTTTAACGGATAACCGTAAGTAAAACATAGCGATTGTTGGTAATCTGCAAGTTGTAATCTGAACTTTCTCTCTTGTTAGCAGATACAGAATGGGAATAGGATCAAATGTGCTACTAGGATAGATGACACCAACTTGGTCGGGTATCTGAATATAAATTGATAATTTGATATAGCAAACAGCTTGGTTATGGAGTGAGACTAAGATAAAATGTTTTGAATGTTCTTTTTTTAGATAAAGAATATATATTAATATCGCGAAGATACCAATTACATTCAGCCTCTGCAACAACGCCAAGCCAAAAAGGCCTGACGGATGCACACAGCCAAAAAGAAAAATAAAAAATAGAGAAAGAAAAAAGAAAAGTCCCGCCACAGAGTTTGACTCCTTGCAGCAACAGCACAACCACCACCAATACAACACCTGAAGTCAAGTACTCCAAAAGCGACGCCTTCAAGAAGGAAACTGTGCACCAGCGCCGTCGTTGCCCGATCAAAGATCTCGGGTCTTCACCCTGGAGATAATCCCCGCTCTCAAAACAATGCCTTCAACAAGGTCATTGCCAGGCACAACCAATTAAGGTCAGACCTTGGATTTTCACCCTGAAAGGTAGAATTTTGAACTTCACATGCGTTGTTGCCCCCACTTACATACTGCTGCTACAAAGTCCGAAGCTCCAAGCAAGTTCCTCGTCGCCACAAGGACACAAATCACCAATCCTAGTCCTCCGATCTCAGCTTTCATGACATTCCCCGCCTCCAACTTCATCCAAGATGGCAACAGATAGCGGAGCTTCGTACCACTACCTCCTTAACGGAGAATCGCGGGCACGACCGAATCCCACCCGATCCAACAATCTTCGGGCATAAACACCGATGAAAGTTCGCCGACGGAACCTTCCGGAACTCGACACTCCGGCCAGATCAAGGAGGGTAGAGATTCGGAAGATCTCGTCTTGTCGTACGAAGAACCCTAGGACCACCCCCTTATACGAGCAGACCAGCAGGCCCCCACGCCACCGCACGGAGACACAAAGGAGGAGGCAGCCGCATGAGCCATCACAAAATCCATCCATGGGCGGATCAGCGCAGATCGGACAAGGTCCAATCCATGGCCATCTCGTCGCCGGAGGATCTAGCAGGTCTGCGCCGGCCGCCGCCAACTCCTCGCACCGGCTACAGGCCCCTTGGGCCGCGCCATCTGGAACCACCACCTCCGCCCCACCACCGCCCGTGGAGCAGCCGCCATGGAACCCTCCCCTCCCCTCCGTCCATCCGAGAGGGGGGCCGCCACTGCCGCCGGCGTTGGCGACGGCGCAGCCAGGAATCTCGAGAGAGGGAGGACCGGCGGCGGGAGCGGTTGTCACCTCCGGAGTCGCTCGGGCATGGAGCTACCCGGGAGGTTTTTTTTTATTGAGAAGTGGCGTAGTTCAAAAACTACGGTTTTGAATGTTCTAAGATGTAGTTTATGACAGAATCATTTTCATTGTGGGAGAGGGATCGGAATGTGAACCAACTGACAATAATAAAAACTCCGTGGAAACCACGGTTGATTTTTGTTTAAGAATGTGATATTCTATAAACATATGGAATTTGAAGTTTAAACTCATATTTATTTGCGAGATAAGAAAAACCAAATTATGCATGAATAGTGAGGTTATACTGTTAGTCAGTATACATTGCCCAATTTTTTTTGCGTTTCTGTTGGTTTTGACCTTGAAATTTTAAATATTTTCAGAACATTTCCCTTCCATTTTCTCATCCACATTTAGGCACATAATTTTAGCCCACACATGTTTCATTTAGTATTTGACACAGTTTTGTTTTATCTGCGAAAAAGAGGAACTAATGTTTTACATTTAAAGTAGCACGACCATATTCTGTTCTACCATTTTCTAATACGGGTGATAATAATTTACAAATCACCATACTCGACTAACATGTTTGAGGAACTGTATACAAATCACTGGCTATATATCTATCTTTGTAGTTGATATTTAATATGCTATCTTCAAAATACTGCTTCTGATTACAAAAGTTATTTCTGAAATTCCTTATGCATAACAGAAGGCACTCCGCATAACAATATTTTTTGCTTTAATTTACATCCAACAATTCCATTTTTTGGAACTTTTTAGCTATGACAAATATAACCACCATGTAGTCTTCATCGATCTTACTACATTCAACATAGTTAATTATGCGTGTGTTTGGTAGCCCGGTTCTACTCAGAAATTCTCTTCCCAACCCGCATGTGGTTGTTTGGTAGCCTGTTTTAGGCTCCTCAGCCATGCCCACCTCACCCCGAAAACCCCTCTCAGCCCTGCCGAGAAGAGAAGCTCAGATCGAGCTTCACAACTCAGCCGGGCGGAGCTCATATAGAAAAGCCCACGCGTGGGCCCCACGGTCGAGTGTCTGCCCGCGAGCTCCTCTCGAAACCTTCCTCATTTCCCCCACAAGCTCTCTCCTCGCGCGTCTGAGCTCTTCTCCTCCTCTGCTCCCTTCCGGTAAACTGCCCGCGCCGTCGCATGTCCTGCCCCGAGCACCGCCACGCCTGCCACGGCCGAGCCCCGCCGCGCCTGCCACGGCCGAGCCCCGCCGCGCCCGCCACGGCCGAGCCCCGCCGCACCCGCCATGGCTGAGCTTCACAACGCCACTGCCTGGTTCCGCCCCGTCCGCCATGGCCGAGCTCTGCTGTGCCGTTGCCTGGCTCCGCCGCGCCCGTCACGGCCAAGCTCCGCCCCGCCGCCGCCTGGATCCGCCGCGCCCACCATGCTCGAGCTCCGTCGCGCCCGCCATGGCCGAGCAAACGCCGCGCCGCCGCCTAGGTCCGCTGCACCCGCAATGTCCGCACTCCGCCGCCTGCCCACCCGGCGCACCGCCGCGTCCGCCCCCACCACGCCTGAGCGCGTGATTGCTAGTATGAGGACCTGATTGCCTTTTTTTAGTTTTGGTCAAGGGCCTCTCTGTAAGAATCTGGTCCTATTTGTAATTTTGTATTTCTGGACACTGAGCGTAGCATGTCCTCATACATACGGGCTACCAAACAACTTCTCACCTTAGCATGTCTCAACACACACGGGCTAACAAACACACCACCATATCTTAGCTCAACCTGTATAAGGCCAGCCCGTCTCAAGTGGGAAACACATTCTCAGCCCACACAAGCTACCAAACACACCCTATATAGTAGTCAAGATCATGAGTTGTATAAAAAGTGTAGACACATATAATGTATTTGCATAACATAATTTACAAGCCTGTAAGTATGGACATACATACTACACTAGAAGAAAAGATGTATTTTATTCATGTGTATGTGTGTAATATGTGGCATTTTGTAGTCTAAGCCGTGGGGTAGGAGGGCTCCATGGCAAGGCCGCACATGCCCTTCTTGTCAGTAATGTCCTTTTCCATTCTTAGAAATCCATTCTCGCCCCATGTTGTGCCCCAAGAATTTTTTAGCAACCAATACTTCGTACCATCACTGGCCGTTCCATAACCGATGGCTGCAATTCCATGATCCAGATCAGTACCACAAGAACCTGTCATCACACCACTGGAGTAGAATTGGAATGTCATGTCGCCTCCGTCCACGGCAACTGACACAGGTTGGCTTGCCACTGCCTTCATGAGGGCACCCTCGTCATTGGTAGGCACATCCTCGTAGCTCTTAATTGTTGCAGCACTGCTAGATCCACTCTTGCACTTGCCGTCGGCCGCAGAATATGGATAGCTGGACTCCTTAGTGAGGCCTCCATTCTTGATAATGAACTTGAATGCATCGTCCATGAGACCGCCCTCACAGCCCTGGTCCTCGCCGTGGACATCACAATCCACCAATTCTTGCTCTGAGAGCGAGATAAGATTGCCAGTACTTAGCTTGACAATGCCCTCTGTTGCAGCAACAGCAGAAAATGCCCAGCAACAACCTGCAAATGAATATGTTGCGATATATGCTATCATACACACCATTCTGATATATATAATTCACTTGTAGACTAAATGTACTTACCACATTGGCCTTGATCCTTGACCGGAGTGACCGCACCCTTTGTCCTCCAGTCCACTGTTGCTGGGAGTGCATCAAGGCTCATGTTCTCATACCTGAATGCTGTAGGAACTTTCACCTTGTTTGGAATGAACCCCTTGTTAGTCTTGGTTGCCCTAAATTCATCATTGCTAAGGTCCGCAAATTGGTTGATGCTGAGCCAGAACTTGCGGCCCCCAGTGTTGAACGACTCGATGAATCGAACATTAGCCTTGAATATCTCAAACCTTTGCGCCTTTTCAGTAGCATCCTTGTACACGCGACCATACTGCACCATCCAACTCTCGTGCCTTGCCACCATTGTCAGTTCATCATTCAGCTCTCGAGCTGTGATAGAACTAAAGAAGCAGAGGCAGCCGAGGATGGCAAGGAGCAATGCCCTGGGGATGGCCATGCTTGATCAGGCTCTGTTCTGAATTGCTTGCCACCCGAAGTAGTGACTACGTTTTGGCTTGCATTGTTCAATGGAACCAGGTGATATATATAGTACTCACAGGTGCTTGTATTTATTTAAGTAGGTACACAGGTATGGTGCGTGCACGGAGTTGTACTGTGTGGAAAGGGGATAAATCCTGCGTAGCCGTGAAGGAGTATTCCCTCTCCTGGGTAGAACAAAATTAGTTATTGTGCATGAGACGTACAGTTGCTGTAACCATGAGAACACCCCCTGTTTATGTAGGAGTTCACATGTTCAGTATCTCCTTTATGTGAATGGGGAGTTCTCTACCTAATTAAATGGCTGACAGGAGAGACGTCAGCTAAAATATTAGCCTGTGATATAAAATCACAATAATAGGTACTTTTTCTGAGAAAGATCGATAATTCATTTCGCGAGCCATATAAACCATCCCCTGGAGATACCTTCTAGAATGCAAGCTTCTACACTGGCATTTTCAGATATTGTAATTCTTGGTGGTCTGAGGAGAGAATTTGATTTCTCAATATGCTTGCCTAAGAACAGATGGACATTTGCTGTTGAATTTCTATCTGTATGTAAACTGCATATACATTTTTCTTGCGCGGCTATCCAACTGATCCAAGGAAGTCCGGATGGCCGACAATTCCAGATTGCTGATTAAGACATGATGTCAGGGGTCAACTAATTTACTCCATGCTAAGTTAAATAAATGATTCGGGTGACTGAAGATGGACTGGGCCTTAGTTTATCACAAACTGAAGTAATATGAGTCGGCCGGTCTTTTGATGCATGCCGGCTAGCTGCTTGCTTTCTATAGAACGAAGGACCTTGGAGAGTGACGTAAATAACGGGCCCTGAGTGGCGGAGTTTGGAGACTACATGTCTTTTACTCCGTATTTTAGTTCTACTAAACACAGCAGACCGTGTAGAGACTCTGTGTTTGTCATTCTTGCACCACAACATCCACACCTACATGGTCTAAGCCCTCGACGCGCCGTTGGTATTCGGCGTATTCGCAGCTGTTTCTTATGTGTGATCGGTCACTGTTGTTTCGGATGCTCATACAGTAATCCACGTATTTGCAGCTGTTTCTTATGTGTGATCGGTCACTGTTGTTTCAGATGCTCATACAGTAATCCACTGATCCTGATGGTGCCCCCTACAGAAACAACAACACTACCGACAAATATATATAGTTCCCTATTTGAAGACACACTTAAAAATACAGCTTTTTTATCAACATTGAACAGTTATATAAAATAGTACTACTAGCTAGTGTTACTCCCATAAATCAACAGCTGATCCTATGTATTAATATCAATATATCATTGCTTTTACTGTCGTTATACATATACCACAAATTAATATTCAGATGCATCTGAGCAAGTCTGACTCGGTGTTGGTCTGTCACAGTAAGTCCAGCTTAATTAATTTGTCTTTTTTAAAGAAAACTTAATTAACTTCAAACAAGTTGCTGCAATTCTTTGGAATTTCCGTTATAACTGTCATGTGAATTCCTGCATAAAAAGAGGTTGTTTTCACAGTTGCAGCAACCATAGGACTCGTGCACAATAGTTAATTGTATTCTACTCCCTCTGTTCTAAATTAGTTGTCTTCCATTTGTCAAAAAGTGGATGTATTTAGACATGTTATAAGTATAGATACATCCATTTTTTGATAAATGGAAGACAACTAATTTGGAACGGAGGGAGTACGACTTTATGAACATCCGGCAACCATACTTCTTCACGGCTACGCAAGAGCTAAGCTCTTTCCCACATGATACAGCTTCATGCACACATCATATCTATGTATCTGTACTTAAATAAATAAATGTACTTGTGCTATATTTATTTTGAAAAAGGGGAGCATGTCTCCTTCTCTACATCGAAACAATGCACACAACATAATTTTATAATAAGTTTAAAATATATAAAGTAAACAAACTCGATGCATCATGCCTCACGAGAGTATTTTCACCGGGCTAGCACTATTATGGTAAAAAAAACATAAATAAATAAAAATACACAACTTTTAGACAAATTTTTCTATAAGAATCATTGCACGTTCATCGATGATGATGATCCAACCAAAGATGGAGCCGATGGAGGAGAAATTGGAAGTCGATGACGGTTTATACCACCATGTATCCATCCAATGGCGCACCACTTTCGATCGAGCAACAACATATATGACTTGACACCATAGAGGAGACGTCGTGCGTAGCCCTTGCTAGGATTAGGCATGAATTGAGACCTCCGTATGAGACGTCATGTATTGCCACCGTCAGCTATGCATGAAGTGACAACTATGTCGAACCGTCGTGCATAGCACTTGCTGAATCGAATCGAATCAAATCTGATCTCGGAATGGAGGGGGCGTCCCATACCATCCGCCGGCCTCGAAACTCCATGGTCCCAACAGAGGACATCCCATATCGCCATCGACCGCGACGCATAGAGCTGGAAACCATCATCAAAATGAAGAACCGGTGATTGCGTCCGCCGCTCCCAAGCGCCAAACTCACCCTAGTCCGATTGAACAATGCAAACCAAAACATAATACCGAGTACAGACTACTACTAGTGGCAAGGAATCTAGAAGAGGGTCTGATCAAACATGAGCATCCCGAAGGCTTCGCTCCTTGCAATGATTGTCCTAGCTAGAGAATAGAACGATTACTTGTCTATGGTGGCAAGGCATGCATGAGAGTTGGATGGTGCATTCTGGATGCGTGTACAAGGATGTTGCCGAGAAGACGCACTGCTTCAAGATATTCAATGTTATTGCTCGCTTCATCGAGTCATTCAATGCTAGAGGGCCCAAGTTATGGCTTAATGTCAACGACCTTAGCAATGATGAGTTCAAGGAAATAACAACGGCTAACAAAGGGTACGTTTCAAGGGTGCGGTTGAAAGTGCATGGTTGCCCCCATGTGTGGTTTTGGTAATTAATGACAATCTCTATGGACTAATATTTGCATTGAGCTATATTTGTAGGTTGTCCATTTGTTTGCTTGTTCTCCATTTGTTGGAATCAAGGCTAAGGGAAGAAGAGTATTTGTTGATCAAGGCTAAGTGCAAGTTGATCTACACTCAAGGCCATGTGAAGATATGCCGAAGAGTGTTTCTCCCATATTGGTGTACGGGGGAGCAACATGTGAATCTTCACCAAGCGAAGCGCAATCAAGAAAGGTGGTTCGTCTTGAGGAGATGAAGATCGTCTTCATCGACCTCAAGTGGATTATGCGCAAGGCAAAGGTATGATCTTGATAGGATTTCTATTTTACCAGTCTTATGATGTTAGTTGAGAGACCGGGTTGTAGGATAGATAACCGTACTATCAAGAGGGGCTCTCGACCGAGTATCTTGATCGTATCGTCCGTGGAGAGCTCAAACCTTTGCATCCTTGCAATCATCTTTATTGGTTCTTATTTGGCTCTTATCGTGGTGTGGTCTTGGTGCTTGTCGTGCTTGTCATGACAAGGCTAAGTTCACCGAAAACGGTTTTCATATGCGTCTTCTATTGCGTTTTCGGTATTGGAAAGTTTGTCGGTTCATCCTTGTGGAAGGTCTCTCTCTTCCAATTATTTTCAAAATATCCTTTACTTGTTTTAAATATTTTCAAAGGTATCTCTTATCATCCTCTTTCCAAAAAAATTGGTTTCACTTCATTTGCAAAAGATATAGCATTTCCGGTTTGCGAGAGAGAGTTTTTAACTTTCCCCATTTGTTATTATAATATCTTGTTGGACTATGATGTTTCTCTGCATAATCTTGTAGTGCTCGTTGTGATGATTCCAACGAGTCCAAGATTATCGAAAACGGAGTTCGTGGGTGAAAGTTATGACTTTTCTCTCTCAGAAGGATTTTTGGACAGAAATTTATAAAGGAAAAAGCAAAAAAAAGGGGCTGACCTGCCGGCCTGGCTGGGCCCGAGGCCGGCTCGGTCGGGTGGTGCCCCGGCCTCCTTCGCTGCCTGGCCGGCGCCTTCGAGCTGCCAGCTGGCCCAGCTCACACGTTGCCGGCCCAGGCCGGCCTCTCTGCACCGTTTCGCTGCCTGCTGTCGATGAAATGATTCCCGGCCGGCTTGGCCGGGCTGCTGTAGCGCCCCGACCCCAGAACTATACAGTGGAACGTTGTGTAACCGGTCATGCTACACAATCGAGGGTTACTGGGTTTACCAATCCCAGGCCAAAACTCATTGGCAGGTGTGCTCGGAATGGATCATCGGCACACAACACCTCGATCATGCCATAAGCTCAGACATCGCTTCCATGCATGTATAGTAAAGAGACCGAGACTTGTGGAACAAACTGGCACATTGCAGACTCTACGACACAAAAAGCATATAGCAACTCATATAAGAGAAGATACAAATGACACATCAGAGGTCACTGACCCATCATTACAACAGTGGAAGCAAATTAAAGTTGTCTAAACAACAAGATCCAAATTATGGCCTAAGAGGCCTACAGATAAACATCCCGTGCCAGCCTGTTCCAAGACGTCCCAAGCTACCACCTGGGAACCCCAGACTACTCGTCAAAGTCAACGTAGAACCCACCTTCCAGTTCGGTGGCGTCCTCCTCTGAAACAAATAATAATCAACAAAGCAAGGCTGAGTACGACGTACTCACAAGAATTAGTAGGGTGATATAGGCCCGATGCTGACGGAGGCTCTAATGCTGTATAATGTAGCTGGTTTTGCATAAAGCTAGTTTTCCATTTAAAAAACATCAGGACCCTTTGCATCGTCTACTCAGGGTGTTTTCCGAAAAGGGATATGATGGGGGGATACTTTATAGGTAGGCCCATGGACCCGGAAAGTAGACCCGCCAAGACCAAGAAGGCCAACGCCGAGTCACGAGACAAGTCACATGGGCTGGGCTGGAGACAAGCCGACCAAGGCCCGTGTGGAGAAAGAGGCTCGTCCAAAGAAGGAGTCCAAGTACAACCCGGAGTCTAACTTGGAAGATCAAGACGTAGAGTAGGACTCCGTGTTCTAGTGTGACTCGGTATAGCCTGTAAGTCCAGGGACCCGACAGCCTTTATAAGCAGGGTCCTGGACCTTAGATCGATGAGTTCAATCAGTAGAGAGAAACCCTAGCCACCAGAGAGAAGTCGCCGGCTCCTGAGTTGTGGGAGCCGGGTCCTTGTAATCGAGATATAATCAAGAGCAATAACATAGAAGCAGGAAGTAGGTCTTTACCTCGAATCAGAGGGGCCGAACCTGGGTAAATCCTTGTTCCTTGGCGAGATTAACCGTTCCTACGTACTTCAATCACCAATGGCCCCAGAACTCATCTTCCCTGAGGAAGAACTTGCCGTGACAACCCCACGACAGTTGGCGCCCACCGTGGGGCCTATGGTGACAAAAGGAGTTGAGGTCGTTGGAGCTGCTCGTCGAGCTATGGAGAACCTCGCCATTGGGCGGGTCTACACAGATGAGCATGGAGAGACCGAGATCGATGACTCAGGCTGGACTTCGGAGATGAACGAAGTCGACGAGGGATACCAGCTTGTCTTTGGAGGAATCAACGTGTTCGTCGGGATGGTTTGCGCGTCGGGTCTTCGCGTGAACTCGGCGGAGTCAGTATCAGAGCCAACCATTGTCGTCGAGTCCGACGGCGAGGAGTCGGTCGGAACTTCAGAGGTCGGCATCATCGCCGAGTCTGAGGAACCCCTAGCTGAGAAACCAGAAATGCTACAAGAGTCAGATTCAGATTATGATGCAGATTCAGAGTCCATCCTACCCTTGTTTGAAGATCGGCTTGGGTATGGGATAGAGGAAGAGGATTATGAGGAGTCGCCAGTACGCGCTCGTGTTGTGGGAGTCTACATGTCTGGAAACACTGGGAATCAGTTTGATCCGACTCTGTTGACAAAGGAGATCAATGCAAATAATGCCGCAGAGAGGGCGGCTGAGTTAACCAATGCTCGTACTGCGTTGGAGAGGCAACTAGCTGATATCACAGAAGCAAACCGTAGACTGGCCGAAGAGCGGGCCCGAGTCCAAGATGAAGCTCAAGTCGTGCGGAGGCGCCGCGAGGAGCTTACTTCAATTCAGCACCGCAGAGCCAGGAGTCGCTTGCATGATGGAGTCCACATCAATCCAACCAATCTATTCATCACACCTAATGGTTCAGGCAGAGGAGCCGGACTAGGAGGTTCAGCGGCAGCAGGAGGCGCCGCAGGTTCTGGTGGCTTAGGGTCTCAGCCTAACAAATTTCATACTCCAGAGGGACATTACTCTAATCCTATTGAAAACGTTCATGCGGCGACTCTGAGATTGGAGAATATTGTGGTACCAGAGGGACCAGCAGGACAGGAGACTCGTGAGGCTATCGAGCTACTGAAGACGGCTTTGACTCAGCAAGCTTTGTATCCAACTTTTCCAGATGCAAGTAGACTACATTCAACACCCTTTAACTCAGGTACGAGGAGTCGGCACGGTGAGTCCAACCCGGCCAACTCTACGAGTGCAAGGCGTCGTGAACTAGAGAGGAATCGTGCAAACATGCCAACTACTTCACAAGCTCAGCTAGTGGTTGATGAAGCAAGGCAACGACGAGAAAGAGAAGCAGCAAGAGCTCGGGAGGCAGAGAGGGACAGAGCGTTAGTGGGTGCAGCCAACCCGCCTCAGCCAACCCGGGTGCACGAGGAGGTGACTTCTCCTGGTGCTTCCCCAGCGTTAACAGGACCAGAGTGTTTGTCTGATGCCATCAGGTCCGAGTCCTTTCCCAGCAGTTTCAAGGAGCCGCGTAAGGTTCCAAATTATGAGCCCAACATGGACCCGACCTCTTGGTTAGGTACATACGAGATGGCAATGAGTATTCGCAATGCCACAGGTAATCTGTGTGCCAAGTTCATGTATCTTATGATGGAGGGAGCAACCAAGGTTTGGATGCGCAACTTGCCTCCTAGGTCAATCAACTCTTGGGAGCAGTTGAAGGCGGCTTTTATTCAGAACTTCCAGGGCACATGCAAAAAGCTCAGTACCATCGAGGACCTGGAGCGGTGTGTTCAGAGGAAGTGCGAGTCAGCA
Source organism: Puccinellia tenuiflora (assembly GCA_012064385.1). NCBI lineage: Eukaryota > Viridiplantae > Streptophyta > Magnoliopsida > Poales > Poaceae > Puccinellia > Puccinellia tenuiflora. The sequence goes on along the minus strand of QRDG01000446.1, from coordinate 380,911 downwards.
AGGCACTGGATGAAGCGGGTCTCAGAGATCATTAACTCCTCACAAGGACTCCCACCAGTTTCAGTGTTAATGGCGATGGAGAGAAATTGCAGTTACAATCCCTTGAGTTGGAAGCTAGGTCGTATGAAGGAGAGCCTGAATCAAGGTATTCCCCTTACGATTGGTGAGATCATGGCAGGTGCTAATAAGCACGCTGCCACAGACAAAACAAAGGATCAGGAGGAAGGGACTAAAGGACAAGGTGGCAATGGTCAGAGTCAGAACCAGAATCAAAACCAGAACCAAGGTGGTGGCAAGCGGCCGTATGGAGACAACTCTGACCTAGTGGCCAACACAAACACTGGGGTAAGACGCAAGGACAATAATTCTGGTGGATACCAAGGCCGTACTCCAAGCACAGAGGAGGTCTTGAGGATTCCATGCCCTAAACATGCCAAGACGGTAGATGCGGTCATACCTTGGGACAGTGCGTAGATTTGCAGCGCGCCAGGTTCCAAGGGCCAGGAGGAGGTAACAACAATGGTGGGTATAGAGGAAACAATGGAGCTGGAGGACCCGGCAATAACGGTGGAGGAGCCGGCAATAACCCAAACCAACCTCCAGGAGGAGGTAACCAGCAGGGCGGGTTCCAGCAGAACCCGAAGCAGCTTCATGATGGCAATGGGCAATATTATGTCACAACTCGGCAGCCACACCCGAGTCGTGGCAGTTACCATGTCTTCACAACAAGCACGTCCAAACGTTCAAAGAAGTTAAAGGTTAGAGCTGTTAATGCAGTAGAGCCGGCCCTTCCACAGTGGCTCAGGTGGTCAGAGCAAACCATCACATGGAGTCGGGCAGATCATCCTCCAAGAGTCGACGACCCAGGGCAGCTAGCCTTGGTAGTGGCACCCCAAGTTGGGGGCTATACATTGAACAAAGTGCTTATGGATGGTGTAAGTAGTATCAACATCTTATATTATGACACATTCAAGAGGATGCAGCTGCAAGATAGACAGCTAATTCCAACAGAGACAGTGTTCCATGGGATAGTACCAGGGAAGTCGGCCAAACCCATTGGTAAGATTTATCTTGAGGTTGCTTTTGGCACAGTGGAGAATTTTCGTTCAGAGATTATGCCTTTTGAGGTTGTGGATCTTAAGAGTCCATATCATGCTCTCTTTGGTCGACCTGCATATTTTAAGTTTATGGCCAGGCCATGCTATGTTTACTTGAAGCTCAAGATGCCAGGTCCAGCAGGAGTCATTACAGTTAATGGCAGTAGACAGATGGCATTGGAGTGTGAGTTAGGTGATGCAGCTATGGCTAGACAGCTTGTGCTCAAGAGGAGCTGAAGTTTTATAAGGCAAACGTGGACCCGGAGGACAACTCGGTCCTTAAGAAACCGGCCACAGAGGAGAAGATGAAATTCAAATCAGCTCAGGACACAAAGCAAGTCGACTTTACCCCTGGTGATTCTTCCAAGCAATTCACCATTGGGGCACACCTCTCTGACAAATAGGAAAGCGTGCTCGTCGAGTTCATCGTGAGAATCGGGATGTTTTTGCATGGAAGCCATCTGACATGCAGGAGTCCCGAGAGAACTCGCCGAGCACAGCTTACATGTTAATCCTAATGCAAGACTAGTTAAGTAGGGTCTGCGCAAGTTTCATGATGACAGAAGGAAAGCCATAGGAGAGGAGGTGGCTCGGCTCCTCGCAGCTGAGTTCATCAAGGAGGGTCTTTCACCTAGAGTGGGTGGCCAATCCAGTGTTAGTACCAAAGAAAACAGGGGAGTTGCGTATGTGCATCGACTTCACGGGCCTAAACAAGCATTGCCCTAAGGACCCATTTGCACTACCTCCGCATAGACCAGATCATTGACTCCACAGCGGGGTCAGAGTTACTTTGTTTCTTGGATGCATATTCAGGGTACCACCAGATCAGACTCAACAAAGAGGATGAGCTGAAGACGTCCTTCATTACGCCCTTTGGAGCATTTTGTTACACAACAATGCCCTTTGGACTCAAGAACGCAGGAGCAACATATCAGAGATGTATCCAGAATTGTTTCAAAAAACAGATTGGAAGAAACATTCATGCTTATGTGGATGATGTAGTGGTCAAGTCTCAGAAGGCCGACTCTCTGATAGCAGACCTGACAGAAACCTTTGAGAACCTACGCAAGTACAAGATGAAGCTCAACCCGACCAAGTGTGTTTTTGGAGTCCCTGCGGGCAAACTCCTAGGCTTCATCGTTTCAGAGAGAGGCATTNCGTCGTCGCTGGTTTCGGGTCCCAGCGGCCCAGGCGTTCGTCGATGGTGACCTTGTGGCCGACTCGCTCCTTGACGTTCCGTCCGGCTCGAGGCTCGCTCCGGTTGCCGTCTTCGCGTCGTCCAGCCGGATCGCGGCCGTGATCACGAGGATGCGAGCTCGCGCTCCCCTCGCGATGAACTCGTGTTTGCTTGTCCTTCGCCCTTCCGCGGCTCATGGATGACGCCTCTGCACCTTGCTTGGACTTGCCGGCTACATCGTAGCCTGGAGGCGGCTCATGATGCCCCTTGCTCGCCGTTGCCTCCGTTTCTCGCTGCTGCCGGTTGGCCGTGTTGATGAGTTGTCGAACCCGGCGCATTTGTTGATGTAGTTCTTTGCCTTGGAGATATGGTAGCTCGGCGGCTGCTGCCTCTGCCGCCCTCATGTTTTGCGTAGGACAGCTGTACTCGGGGAAGCTGAGGTCGGTGAGCTCCTGCGCCTGGCCGGCACGGTTCATGGCGCCACCAAGATCTCCTCCTTTGCGCCTAACTTCATTCAGCTTCTCCGCGTTGCGGTCCTCCTGCTCGATGCCGTGTGCAGAATTGTACTCGCGAATTGTGGCGCTGAGCCGGCGTTGTGTCGACGCGAGGTTTAGCGCCTTGTCGTAGATCTGCTGCCGCATCCTCTCGAGTTCAGCCGCCGCTTTGACTGGATCAGCACTCGGCACGATGGGGGTGCTCAGCAGCTCGAAGTCGGCCTCCAGGTTGCGCTGGTAGCCGCGAAGGTTCGCCAGCTTCATGAACGGTAGTGGTGACGGGGCCTCCTGCCGCCGCGTGCTCGACCATGTGCACCTCGGCGTAGACGTTGAGCTTGGTGACGTCGCGGTCCGCGTCGCCGGAGTTGAGGTAGCCGGAGGCGGAGTCGTCGTTGCAGGCGCTGGCATCGAAGATCGAAGGAGCCAAGCTCGAGTAGACCACCTCCGGGTACTCCAGAGCGGCGACGGCGACGTAGACGTGGAAATCGCCAAGAGCGACGACCGCTCCTCCGCTGGCGACGTCCACGTCGGCGAAGCTGTTGGTGTTGTCGAGGACGCAGCCGACGGAGCGATGGAGAGCACGAGGCCGGAGACGATCCGCCGACCATCCACAGTCCGGGATCCCGCGCAGAACGTGACTCCGGTCGCCGCGAGCCCCACGGTGGGCGCCAAATGTCGTGGTGGGTAGCACGGCATATCCATCAGAGACGGAAAAGAAGTGTGGGGCAGGCGACGATCGGATGCTCGCGCGGGATTGGGCAACAAACATGCAACACACGCTAGTTACCCAGGTTCGGGGCCCTCCTGGTGGAGGGTAACACCCCTACGTCCTGCTGTTCTTGCTTGTATTACTTGATCACAGATTCAGGTTACAAATATTGCTCCTGGAGCTGTATTGCGGTGGTGCCGGCTTGAGCTGTCAGCCGGCTGGAGGTGGAAGATGATATCTACGTATCTCTATGTGTCTCCCTCCGAGTCTCCCTCCGAGTGTCCCTGAGTGTCCTCGCGCAGGAGGCCCCTGCACGCCTTATATAGGCAGCGGCTAGGGTTTTGGGTTACAGGGAGATTAATGATTGCCCCTATGACATCACTACTCTGGAGCCGGCTGGAGCTATATCATCATTACGTTGTAACGGTAACGCCCGACAGGGGCTGGATGATCCGGGCCTACCAGTACGGACCGGTCGGTGGGTAGAGGCCGGCTGCTCTAGCCGGACGAAGTTGCTGGAGCCGGCCGGCGGGATCCGCCTGGAAGCGCCCATGTAGTTCTTGAAGAAATGGACCTCTTAGGGATATCCGGGGTTCATATCCCCGACAAGATTGGAAGGAATATTCATGCTTATGTGGATGATGTAGTTGTCAAATCTCAGAAAGCTGACTCTCTGATAGCAGATCTGACAGAAACCTTTGAGAACCTACGCAAGTACAAGATGAAGCTCAACCCGACTAAGTGTGTTTTTTGGAGTCCCTGCGGGCAAACTCCTAGGCTTCATCGTTTCAGAGAGACGCATTGAGGCAAATCCAGAGAAAATCAAGGCTATCCATAACTTGCAGAAGCCGACTTGTCTGAAGGACGTTCAAAAGCTCACTGGATGTGTGGCAGCTCTAAGCAGGTTTATTTCAAGACTCGGGGAGAAGGCGGGTCCTCTCTACCGACTCCTGAAGAAGTCAGATAAATTTCTATGGGATGAAGAAGCTGACCGTGCTTTTGAGGAGTTGAAGAAAACTTTGTCAACAGCAGCAGTGCTTGCAGCTCCTACAGATAAGGAGCCCATGCTATTATATGTAGCTGCCAACGAGAGAGTTGTCAGTGCAGTAGTAGTAGTGGAGCGATCAGAGGACGGAAAGGAGTACCCAGTGCAGAGACCTATCTACTACATCAGTGAAGTCCTCACAGAGTCAAAGCAAAGGTACCCACAGTGGCAGAAGTTGGTCTATGGAGTTTTTCTTGCAAGTAGAAAGCTCAAGCATTATTTCCAAGAGCATCCAATCAAGGTGGTGAGTTCAGCACCGCTGGCAGACATTATACGCAACAGAGAGGCAACAGGGCGAGTCGCCAAGTGGGCAATTGAGTTGGGTCCTTATCATATCACATATGAGCCAAGGACAGCGATCAAATCTCAAGCTTTGGTTGATTTTGTCAATGATTGGACAGATTTTACATCTTCACCAAGTACCCCTTGCACCAAGTATTGGACAATGCACTTTGATGGGTCCAGACAATTAGAGGGCTCAGGAGCCGGCGTGGTGTTAACCTCACCTAAAGGAGATAAGTTGGCATATGTCCTTCAGTTGCATTTTGATTGTACAAACAACATGGCAGAGTATGAGGCTTTGCTACATGGCCTGCGTTTGGCCAAGGAGATGAACATCAAGCGTATCAGGTGCTTTGGAGACTCGGATCTCGTAGCTCAGCAAGTGTCTGGAACCTGGGACTCGAAGGATGCAAACATGGCGGCTTATAGAAGAGCAGTCGAACAGATAGCCGGGTTCTTTTCTGGTTATCAAGTGGAGCATATTGACAGGCGCAAGAACGAGGCTGCTGATGCGTTATCACGACTCGGCTCTCGTCGAGAGAAAGTACCACCAAATGTGTTCTTGGATGAACTCCATCACCCTTCAGTCAAGTTGCCCACAGAGGAGGAGTTAGCTTTTCCAGACCCAGAGTCGGCACTTGTTGCAGCAGTACGAGCAATCCCAACGTGGACAGAGCCCTACCTAGCATATCTCCTGCGGGGTGAACTCCCAAAGGATGAAGTCAAGCGAAAGCAACTCATCAGGCGATGCAAGTCCTACACAGTCATTAATGGCGAGTTGTACAGACGAAGCGTTACTGGAGTCTACCAGAGATGTGTATCTCCAGAGAGGGCAAGCAAATATTGCAAGAGATTCATGCAGGAGATTGTGGTCATCATGCATCCACTAGATCCTTGGTGTCAAAAGCTTTCAGACACGGGTTCTTTTGGTTGACAGCACATTTGGATGCAGAGAGGATAGTTCGAGTCTGTGATGGATGTCAAAGGTACGCAAGGCAAGACCACGTGCCAGCTCAAGAACTCAGAACCATCCCTATCACTTGGCCATTTGCAGTTTGGGGACTCGACATGGTGGGCCCTTTCTCAAAGTCGCCTTGTCAGAAGACCCATCTGCTAGTAGCAGTTGACAAGTTCACCAAGTGGGTGGAAGTGGAACCCGTCAGCAGAGTCGACGGTGCATCAGCTGTGAGATTCTTCAAGAAAATAGCAACACGCTTTGGATACCCTCATAGCATCATTACAGACAATGGTACCAACTTATCAGTTGGGGAGATGGCCAAGTTTTGTGGTGAGAACAACATCAGACTCGACCTAGCCTCAGTGGCACATCCACAGTCCAATGGACAAGCAGAGAGGGCAAATCAGGAGTTGCTGAAGGGAATTAAGCCTCGGCTCCGAGTCCCTTTGCTGAGAGCCGCCGGGTCTTGGGTTGAGGAGTTACCAGCAGTACTTTGGAGCATCAGGACGACTCCTAACAGATCCACTGGCTTCACACCTTTCTTCATGGTGTATGGAGCAGAAGCTGTCTTGCCAAGCGACTTGTTGCATGACTCGCCACGAGTCGCCAATTACGTTGAGACAGAAAACGAACTCGCCCGCCAGGACTCGGTCGATGCACTTGAGGAAGCAAGGGAGTTAGCCCTTGAGAGATCAGCAGTTTATCAGCAGGACTTGCGGCGATATCACGCACGCAGAGTCAAGACCCGGACTTTCCAGGAAGGAGACTTAGTGCTTCGCCTTGTCCAGAATAAGGAAGGGATGCACAAGTTATCTCCACCATGGGAAGGACCGTTCGTCATAAGCAAGAATCTGAACAACGGGTCGTACTATCTAATGGATGTGCGAGAGCCGGCAAGTGTAGGCAAAGGAGCTGATACAGCTCACACACTAGATCCTTATGCAGAGGCAAAGAGGCCTTGGAACATAGCTCAGTTGCGTCCATATTATACTTAAGTTGTAATAGTTTTATGAGTTGCAAGGCAAAGAGCCCAGTGAGCCATGCCTAGATGTAATCGCATTGTTATGATCAAATGAAATAAAGCCGGCTTTTGTGAACATGAGTCCTTTAGTCGAGTCACCCAGTGAGTGCGCTTTGTTCTTTAAATTTTGATCATCAGGTTCTTGGGGGCTTGCTTTTCAGTGAAAAAAGTTAAGCTTAAACTCTTGGACCCGGCACAGTAGCCAAATTTTCCTAGTTTTCTCGCTGGTAAGTTAGATGCATCCTGCACAATATGATCTATCTACAGGCATGACTTGTTTCTCTCTCTTATGGATCCTAAGGAACATATGAGATAAGAACCTGTCAGCACAAACTGTAAGAGAAGTCATGCAGGGCCTACTTATTCATCAGTGAAAAACTAGACGGGTTATAAGAACCAAGCCGATTGGCACAAATTCAAAATAGCTAACAAGCTAAATAGTTTAAAAGCACCAGTAGTGCATCATTACAACTCAAAATAGCTAACAAGCTAAACAGTTTAAAAATACCAGTAGTGCATCATTACAGAGTTTAAATACTAACAGCACAGCATTACATAGTACTCAAAAGTCATTCAAGGGATTGTCTTCCAGAGGAGTCGACTCCTTAGCCAGAGTCGGGGAGTCCTTCTTAGCAGGAGACCTGTCCTTTGCTTGAACAGCAGGAGTTGAGGAGCCCTTCTTCAAAGGAGATTTGTCTTGTGCTTGAGCAGCAGAAGGAGGAGTCGGCTTCAATGGAGGCTTGGTGGCGACTCTCTTCGTTTGAAAGCCAGTACCCTTGGGACTCTTCATGTGCTTAGCAAGCTCAGCTTGTTTCTGAGCGTCTCCAGAGACAGCTCTAGAAGGAGTGGGCGCAGCAGGTGTCTTCAGAGTGGGCTCAGCACTTTGAACAGGAGCCGCCGGTGACGATGAACTCGGACCGGCAGAAGAAGAGAATACACCAGCTGGGTCCTGTGATGGGCGGCCAAAGTTTACTATCTGAGGAGTTTCTGGAGCGACTCTTTTGTTCTCCAAATCATAGTGATGAACCCATACCTCAGGGTCCATCTTATTGGCAATCTCGCAAGCATATGGCCGCACCAATTTTTCTTCGGCCTTGAAGTCGTCCTGGGTAAAAGGTTTCCCATCCTCATGTTGCTCAGGCTTCCCCATTGTAAGCATTGCTGGCTCTAGGACAGTTGGATAGTAGCTGTGGGCTAAGGCCAAGATCCTGGTGGAGGCTCTCCTCATTGAAGACTGTTTCCACAGACGCATATAGCCTGGTGCTCTGGACAACTCGTCCACCAGACGTTCAGGCTCTTTGGGGCACTTGCCTTTATGGTTCAGATACTTGACCACAGCACGGGCTCCCTCTTGTAGCCCATGACAGTAATCAAGCATCTCAGATAGTTGCTTGCTTGTGGGCAGTTTAAGTTTTGGGGAGTCAGCCCCTGCAGAGATCAAAGAGTGATTATCAGTTGAAAAGAAATTTAGAGAAGTGCAAAAAGGAAGCAAGCAAAAGTCATAAACTCACCAAATATGTGTTGGCACATGGCACCAATGCCCTTTTTGCAAGTGTCGAACACAGCCTTCAGGTCGTTGTGTGCCTTCTGGGCGATCTTTTTGGCATCAGCCGACTCTTTATTTACTTGCTCCAGTTGAGCAGCCAGGGCTTTCAGATCCTTCTCAAGCTGAAGGGAGTGTTCTTTTTCGGCCATGGCAGACCTGGCACTGGCAGCTGCCTGGTCCTCAAGTTCTTTCATGTCTCTCTTCATCTTGGAGACAATGCACTGCAATTACAAGTCATAAAGCAAAAGTGAGCTCCACAAGTCAAGTAAAGAACTCATGAGCTCCAAGTCGTCACAAGTTAAACAACTTGGCGCTTGGGGGCTACTCAGGAGTCAATTTTTTCTATCAGAAAAGCAGGCATGAGTCCTAGTTGACAAGTCATAAGCTCCAAGTCGCCACAAGTTAGCAACTTGGCGCTTGGGGGCTACTGGCAGATCAGAATTTTTCATCAAGTTAAGTATGAATAAAGTAGATATATTTGCAGCTCCAAGTCGCCACAAGTAAGCAACTTGGCGCTTGGGGGCTACTCGCAGAACAGAAATTCTTCTTCAAGTAAGGTATCAGTGAATTACATATGTTGGTAGCTCCAAGTCGTCGCAAGCTGACAACTCGGCGCTTGGGGGCTACTCGTGCAAAAGTTTTTGGTCTAAGGACCCGACAGACAGTAAATTAGCAGCCCCGAGTCCTAGTAGAGCTAAGGACTCAGTGCTTGGGGGCTACAGTGTGCAAATTTTTTCTATATAGCAATTGAGTTCAGTATCAAATCAAAGCACCTATCCTAGTCACAAGTCACCACAGACAGGTGCTTGGGGGCTACTGAGATAGGATGATGCCAGAAAGCATGAAAGGTGAAGTCAGAAAAGCTTACTTCATGAACCATATGAAGAGACCTAAGAGCACTTGTTCTTCATCCTTCAACCTCGCTGATTGATCGTTCAAGTCAACAGCTTCAGCATAAGCCTCAGAAAATGACATGTTGTCAGCTACTCGAAGTCGGCTGTAATCAGTTGATGACTTGATCTTGATGGACGGAGAGGCTGCAGGAGTCGGCTTCACAGGAGCCGGACGAACTTGGGGCGCAGTATCAGGAGTCGCAGCACCAGAGCTGGGCTGGACTATTGTTGGAGTCGCCGTCCGAGTCCTTGAAGGGGACTCGGGAATGGTTGGAGTCGTGGTTGCACCAGCAGATGCAGCAACTGAAGGACCTGTCCTTGTGCTGGTCGTTTCAGAGGCCGAAGGAGGTGCAGGTCCACGACCAGAAGTGACATCAGCCATGCCTGGGAGCTTGGTTACCTTAGAACAAGGCCGAGCCCTGAAATACACAAAGATAGAAGCCAGCACCAGAATTAGTGAAAAGGGAAAAAGCAGAAGTTATTTGAGTGCAAGTATAGAAACAAAGGAGTCTTACCCAACATTGGTCTCCAGGTCCAAGGAGGCCTGAGAGTTTGAGGAAGGCATCGACATGCCAGAGTGGTAGGAGTCGTCCTTGTGAGGAGGAGAAGCTGATTTCCGTTGGTGCGAGACAGGCAGAGGCTCGGGAGCGTCTGCAGGCCCATCAGAGCGCAGTTTCCTCTTTCTGGCGGCAATAACACTCTGCATGTGTTCCTCAGGCTTAGTTGGTGAGCTAGAGGACCCAAGGACTCGTGAGAGTGGTACCTTGGGAACAGCCTCTCGAGATCCATTATTGTTTGAGGTTGGGGAAGAAGAGGAGTGACTCCTAGCAGAGGACTCTACAGATGGCGATGGTTGAGCAGCAGCAGAGGCAGTATCAGTTTGCCTAGTGGTGGGAGCCTCTGGAGAGGACTCGTCATCGTCAATCTCTTCCACGATGGGAGCCTCCTGAGAGGACTCCTCTTCATCAGCATTTTCGGTTGGAGCCTCTGGCGAGGACTCCTCATCGGCAGCATCGTCTTCAGCGGGAGCCCCCTGGGAGGACTCCTCATCCGCATCATCAGTGTCTTCTGCCACAGTAGTTTGATCTGTGGCAGGAATCTCTTCTTCAGCTTCAGCTTCAGCCTCAGCTTTAGCTTTATTTTTAGTATCAGCTCCAGAGGCCGGCTTCCAGAAGGAGTCGGTGAGCTGCAACAGAGTCAATGAACGTGAGTCAGTAAGCAGTACAAGTGAGATCAAGGTTGAAATAAAGTAGAGAATGATACTTACATCAGGAGCTGGGTTGGTCGAGCAGAAGGGCTGGAGCCCGAAATGAGCTTGATCCTTCACCGGTTTCCCAGTCAACTTTTTGATAAGTCGACCAAGTTCGGGTCCATCAGACAGCTGCTCCGTAACTCGGAGGTCATCACCAGCGCATCTGGTATATGAGCATATCAACCGAGTCCTAGGACTCAGTGGCTGGATTCTCCAGGTCGTCCAGCAGCGGACCAGATCCATATTTTCCAAGTTATGGGACAAGAGGGCCCGGATGCGAGTGATCAGAGACTCGACTCTTGGCCGGGCGGCCTCTGGGCACCTAGCTTTCATCAGAGGAGTCGCCCGAAGGCGGTCCTCAGAGAACAAGGGAAGTTTTGGCTCATTTGCAGGGGAGGTGTCTTTGCAATAGAAGAAGGTTTTTTGCCAATCCTTGATGCGATTGGGAAAGATTGGCTTTGGGAAGACAGAGTTGAGGCGCCGTTGAAGAGCGACGGCGCCACATTGGAGAAGAGGGCCCCCAGAGGTCTCGGGCTGAGGGTTGCAGTAGAAGAGCTCAAGCCAGAGATTGATGTCAGGCTTAATCTGGAGGTAATCCTCACAGAGAACGACGAAATTGAAAGGGTGAGAATGGAATTAGGAGCCAGATCGTGAATCCGCAGCTCATAGAGTTCGAGGAGCTGGCGGAAGAAAAGATCGCCGGGGGGAGAAAATCCGCGGAACAGGTGCTCCACGAAGACAACTACCTCGCCCTTAGCGGGAGAGGGAACAATCTCATCCCCTGGGGCCCGAGCTTGAGCGCTAGAGGGAATCAAACCTGAGAGCCTATGAGTCTTCAATTGCTCCGCCGTGATCACAGATCCACCCCAATCGGCGGAAATCGATCGCTTGGAGGAGGATTTTGCGGCGGCGGCGGCCGCGGCGGCGATGTCCACCGTCCTGCTCGACGAGGATGCCTTGGCCTTGGATGTGGTCTTTGCGCGCTTGGGAGCCATGGCGTGCGAGCAGTGTGTGCTGGGCGCGGGAAGAGATGGGCGCGAAGAGAGAAAGATGAGATTTTGAGCTGAAGGGGGCAAGTGAGGCTTAAAACCTAACCCTTCGGTATTTATCGAGAGGGTAAAACCCTAAGAGAGTTACAGTGCAGGTCCACAGTAAACTGTGGATAACGTTTCACTATTAAGCAGTTCAGTGGTTAACAAATAGAAAGGGCACAGCGCAGAAAAGTTAAAGTCACAGAATTGGAAGAAGCCGGCTTGTCCCAGAGTGGCGAGTCCTGTGGCAGTGAAAGTCGAATTGTCCAGTCCTTGTTCGCAAGAGTCACAACAGACCCGGCCAGCATGTGCAAGGGCAAGGGTGATGACTTGAACAAGGGCTGAGGATAGACTCATCCTTTATATTTTTTATGTCTTTATGCAGGAATTCATCTTGGAGCTAGCAGCAAGCGACTTTGGAGCCTGTGGCTCAAGCGGAAGGAGTCGACCCAGGGAGTCGAACCAACAAGTCAAAAGAAGCCGCCAAGCTGCGCCCAAGATAAATTCGGGGGCTACTGATGGGGGGATACTTTATAGGTAGGCCCATGGACCCGGAAAGTAGACCCGCCAAGACCAAGAAGGCCAACGCCGAGTCACGAGACAAGTCGCATGGGCTGGGCTGGAGACAAGCCGACCAAGGCCCGTGTGGAGAAAGAGGCCTCGTCCAAAAAGGGAGTCCAAGTACAACCCGGAGTCTAACTTGGAAAGACCAAGGCGTAGAGTAGGACTCCGTGTTCTAGTGTGACTCGGTGTAAGTTGTAAGTCCAGGGACCCGGCAGCCTTTATAAGCAGGGTCCTGGACCTTAGATCGATGAGTTCTAAGAGATAGAGTTCAACCAGTAGAGAGAAACCCTAGCCACCAGAGAGAAGTCGCCGGCTCCTGAGTTGTGGGAGCCGGGTCCTTGTAATCGAGATACAATTAAGAGCAATAACATAGAAGCAGGAAGTAGGTCTTTACCTCTAATCAGAGGGGCCGAACCTGGGTAAATCCTTGTTCCTTGGCGAGATTAACCGTTCCTACGTACTTCAGTCATCAATGGCCCCGGAACTCATCTTCCCTGAGGAAGAACTTGCCGTGACAACCCCACGACACTCCTTGTCCATGACAAGTGATACTAGTAATTGTGGTGGATTTTGTAGACCATCTTCACATTGGCTCTTGCGTTGATTTGCTTTATCTATTGCCTTCCTTGCCTTTTGAATGGATCCTATCTTTCAATCGGTAGTGTTTAGTGTTTTAGATAAAATATGGAGAGTAATGATCCCTTGTGCATGCATTTTGTATTCAAATGCAAATATCTAAGATAATGCATTAATCTTGGGGGAGCATTCCTTTTTATTTAGAACACTATTCTTGCTATCATTTTTTGATCCTCTCAATTGGCATTTGATTCTTTATCTTGTGTTGGTACCTTCAATTGGTATTAATTGGAATTTAATATCTCCTTCATAGATATTTGTTCCAATTGATATCTATTGTGGGAGTCTTGATACCTTTTTGCCTTTTTTTTCCTTTACTTGATTTCGGTCAAGTATCACCCTCTTCTTGGTATCTTTTCTCCTAAATTGACATTTGTTGTTTTAATTGGTATCTTATTTTCAATTGGTGTCTTATCAATCATTTGTTGTGTTGATTTGATTCCTTTTGATATCACACCTCATGTGTTGATGTGTTATGGAATCAATCATTAGTTGATTTGATTTTTTCCTCAATCTTGTGTTGATTTGGATTTTGATATAATTTGGACAACTTTTTCTTGTCACACCTTGGTGTGCTTTATTGGTTTACTTAGTGTTTTTGTCCAATTTGTATCTCTTTTGGTTCTTGTAAGTCTATGCATGCTTTTTACTAGTATATATATTATTTAGCATGCTAGTCTTTCTAGTTCCAATATATAGGGGATACTCCACCGAATCCTAAATCGGCTAAGATGTGCATGAAATTCAATTTCATATCTATATGCACATATTTATGTGGAGTGTTTCCTATATATTGTAGTTTATCTAACTACTATGGGACCCAATGAGTTTGGGAACCATTTTGTACTCTAATTGTGTTTTAGGTACAATGGAGATGCATTGGATGCTTGCCTCATTCATAAAGAAGGTGTTCTCACCGTGTGATTGTCGGAGTCAAGCTTTGATGACAAACAAACTCTCATCATCTTCATCATCAATGCATCTCGGTAACAAGTATCTATCCCATGCATACTTTTCTAGTTCCAACCTTGTGTAGGTTACCTCGTGGCATGAATGCTCTTATATGCATTTGTTGTGGTTTTGGCCTATTTCCTTCACTTAATATATCTTTGTGATATGTGTGATGAATTTGCAAAAACCTTTTCTTCAATTGATATTATTTGTTTGTGATACTTGTTGCCTATTTCAAAGCATCTTCACTATCTCTTGTTCCCTTAGTGATATGTGTGATGCATTTGATATATTTGAAGTTCATTTATATACAATGAGATAAATTTGAGCTATGTGCTATGCTTTCAAGCAACAATCTCGTTTGTATATTTATGACTTCCTTTTGGATACCTTGTTCTCTTTTTCCCGAACCATTTCGTATGTACATGTTTCTTTGCGGATGTATATCTTTGTGGTTTGTCTAATTAGAAACCTATACATATGAGAGAGGTCACCTTTTAGTCGGTATCCTATTCCTTTTGAGCCACCTTGTGTTTCATCTATAATTCTTTGGTGGCTCCAAATTTGCCTCATGAGTGCTTGTCTTAGTGTTTATTGGTATCTTTACACACTCATGTATTTGTTGAAGATCTTTTACCTCATGCTTACCGTGGTGAGCATGTTGATTTTTATTGGCTAAATGCTCTCACTAGCTTTTGACATTTTCAATTGGTTTTAGTTTCCAATTGGTATCCCTAAGCGTGTGAAACATATTTCTTTAAAAGATCTCTTTACTCGGTTGGGCCTATCTTACGATGATTTTTTTAAAAAAAAATTGGTATCTACTTATGGCTCAACCACATCTTTGGTGCAAGTGCTATGATTTGCTTTTGCATTATGCACTATTGCACTTGTTGCGTGTTCTAGATGATTTTGGGGGAGTGAGGATACCATATTTGTGCACTCTTCATTTTGTGCATAAACATTGGGGAGCTTCTCCATTTTTTTGGAACTCTTGCTTTGGATCCTTTTGATTGCCTTTCTCCTTTGTGGAGATGTTTAAAATGGTTTCATTTTTTGTTGCAATCTTTGGATCCTCAATATAGTTTGATTTCCTCTAATTATTCGTCAATGAATAAGTGCATTTGATTTCACTCATATCTTGAATAATGCACACCTTTATGGAGGAACTCATATTATATTGGCTCTCTAAATTTTTCTTCCCATTTCGGCAATCGATGCCAATGGGGGAGAAGTTTAGAGGGTTTAAGGGAATTTGGGTTTTATGCTCTTGTTGCATTTGCCTTTAATGCGCTTTGCATCCTTGCTTGTTTGTCATGCAAGGTTGCTTTATTCTTTATATAAACCCTCTTAAAAGGGATTGTCATCAATTACCAAAATGGGGGAGATTGAAAGTGCATGGTTGATTGTAGCGGACCTGCACTTAAAATATAGGCACGATCCCTGTGTATAGTGCAAATCCCTGGATCGAATCATTTGCACACACAGTTAAGATGAATATCACAACAGTGCATCAATTATTACACGAATGATCCAAGTACTTAGGAAAATATCCATTACAAATTGCATAGCTCAAGGCTAGCTCAAAGAGTAAACAGCGGAAATAACTTTATTCATGGAGCCCTCATCATCTTCATGCAGCCACAGGCGAGCATGTCGGTTGAAGACTCGAAACCCAACATCGTTCCTTACTCATCGTCAGAACAACCTGATAACAGATATCAACAAGGTGGGTCAGAACCATATGAAATGGATCTGGCAAGCGACACTTTGTGGACTCATAGAGGAAAACTCTAATAACCTATATGCATATTTGGCTTGTGGAGTTTGGAGGCTGTTTTGCATAAAGCCAATTTTTCCTATCTCTTTTCAAAACACTTTTCATCTATACGAGACAAGTATGGTATGACAACCATTGTCTCAACTACCCTTGTTCACCCATCAAGTTTTAACTTAGAGAAATTAGAGTGATGAGATCTTCCGTTGACGTCCTCGTCCAGCTTGCTCAGAAACGTCCGTAACCGGGGACACGGCTAAGTACTTAGATTGACACTCTACAGAGGTTGTGCACTTTCACCAAAAGACTCCATCAACCCATTCTGACCTTGACCTTCTTGAAGTGAAAAGGAAAGGAGAGGATGGAGACGAGACTTTTCCGAAGTATCTTCCCGACCACTGCCGTCCTGACGCGCTCCACCTACAAACCTCTACCACCACCTGTCAGGCCGGGCCGGTTCCATACTACATACTTAGTCAAGCCAGAGCCCATATGACATATGGCTGCACGGTAAGTTCACTAAACTCGGAGTAACGTTGATCTCTTTGTCCCTGGGTGGCCGTCCACAAGTGAGCCATTCTCGGGTGAAAAACACCATAGACATGGTCCCGAGTAGCCACTCAACCATAAACCACCAAGCAATGCCAAAATCCACCCAGGAGGTTCTTTAACTTAGTAGAATTTTTACTTTAACAAAAACAACATTTTGCATAGCATTTCTATAATTCTACCAAGTTATAATAGGTGCATCTAGACCATCTAGTAAAGGGAGAAACTATTCTAAACAGTTTTTAGCATGGCAATACTAATAAGCCTATCATGCTATTTTCCAAGTATTACTACACATGCATATATCAAAATAATAGGACAAAATATGCAAGTGTGCCACTTGCCTTGGCAACAAGAGGAGCAAGAGTAGCAACCACCAAAGTCTTCGTGACCCTCCGAGTAATCTAACAAAAATACAAAACACACAAATAAACATACAAATTCACACAAGTGACAATACAAAAATTATGCCATGCATGAGTATGCAAAAAAATTACAATAACACAAAAGTAAAATAACTTTTAGTTCTCTGGTTGTTCTATATGCATGATGCCACAAACAATTTTTAAAATTTTACTTAATAGGAATAAATTCCAAAACACCTAAATAAGGGCAAACACACAAATTCTAAAGTTTCTGCATAAAACATTTTAATAAAATATGATGAACATGCTACTGGACAGAGGACATCTAAACAAGATTTTAGCAACTTGATTCACTCAAAAAGGATTTGTAAAACTCATTTTATAGCCTAAACAAGTTAATACACAATCTGTAAATAACGAGTTTATGCACGATACAAAAATTAACAAAAACTATACTACTGGATTCTACTCATTTTTCTCAATCCGTAGACATCAAAATCACTAAATTCGGAGTTGTGGTTCAAAAGATATGGAATTTCAAAGTTTGGATGATTTTCTGCCCAAAAACAGAAAAACAGATAAAAGATTAAAAGGAACGGCGACGTGGCGCGTCCTGATTCGTCGGTACCGGTTCGGGACGGATCGGGGTCGTGGGCCGTTAGATCTAGATCTACGGCCAAGATTTGCAGATACCGTTTCGGGTTTTAAAAAAAGGACACGCCGGCGGCGGGCTAGGGTTCCGGCGTGCGCGGGGAGCGACGGCGGCGACGGCGTGGCCACGGACGTTTTGGTGAAAACAGAGGGTTAGGGAGAGGGGTTTTGTTACCCTTGAAGAGAGGTGGACGAGGCGAGCTCGGTGGCGTGGCTATGGCGTCCGGGGTGTCCTGGTGCTCCTCCAATTGCTCGCCGGAGTCGAAGACGGCGGCGGCCGGGCGATGTTGATGAAGCACGCGTCGACCTGGGGCACGAGAAGGTGCAAAAGCTTGTCACAAAGGTGCGCAAGGAAGAAATAAAGGATGGGGAAGAGGAGAAATGACGCGGGGACGCCGGACTTCACCGGAAACGGAGAAATCGGCCGCCGGCCGAGGCGGCGTTGCGAGCTCGAAAACGAACGGCCCGGTGGCGGTGGGGAGGTGAGAGGACGGGGCGATGGGTGAGGAGGGAGTGGGATTAAGAGGGGCAAGGTGGAGGGGGAGGGGCGCGGCTTGAAGGCCGGATTCGAGTGGGATGTGGGCGCGGGGGGGTTTCGGCCATTGATGGCCTCCACTGGAGAGGAAGAGACGATGACATCAGCATGACGTCATCATCTTTTTTTTTATTGCTTTTCTGAAAATGCTAATAACTTTTAAAATACAAGCCCAAAAATTATGAAATAAATTTGTAAAAATTTGTAATTAAAATATCTACAAGAAAAACTTATTTGCAAAATATTTAGAAGACTTTTTATTTACAAGTTTGCCACTGGCATTAAAAGGCCTTTATTGGCATTTTCTTATAAGAACAAATTATAAAAGAAAATATTTTTGTTTTTAGGAAAAAAATAATCAAACAAAAATGCACAAATGCAACAATGATGCCATGATATGCATGAAATGCAATTTTTGAAATTTTGGGATGTTACAAACCTAACCCCGTTAAGATGAATCTCGTCCCCGAGATTCGGATTGGCTAGCAAATAGGTGAGGGTGGTCTTCTCGGAGATCATCTTCTCTTTCCCAAGTTGCTTCTTCCTCTGTGTGATGATTCCACTGAACCTTGCAAAACTTTATCGTCTTTGTTCGTGTGACCCTTTCTGCTGTCTCCAAGATTTTTATGGGCTTTTCTTCATAAGTAAGATCACTCTCCAGTTGAACTTCTTCTAGCGGCACTGTATCTCTCAGTGGTGTTTCTGCCATCTCCGGATGACATTTCTTCAACTGGCTCACATGGAAAACATTATGGACAGCTGATAAAACCTCCGGTAGTTCCAACTCATAAGCTACTTCTCCTTTGCGAGACAAGATCTTGTAAGGCCCGATAAACCGAGGTGCCAACTTTCCTTTGATCCCAAATCTCTTTACACCACGAAGTGGTGACACTCGAAGATAGGCTCTATCACCTACTTCATAAACGATCTCCCTTCGTTTGGAGTCAGCATAACTCTTCTGTCTAGATTGGGCAACCTTCAGTCTATCTTTGATCAATCTCACCTTCTCAGTGTCAGTGCATTCACAAGTCACCAAGTCCTTGTGCACAGAACGAAGCCAGTCATCTGCTACAATAGGTTCCGTTGCTGTTGAGAACTTGTTAGGCCTAAGCCTCAGAAACCTGGCAAGTCTGTCCACTGGTGGGGGTGGTGGCGGTGGCGGCGCATGCTGATTGGCCATGAATTGTGCCATCATTGTCATCAGCTGAGTCTGTGCTGCTATCATCTGTTGAAACATAGCATCGTTGTTGTTGTTGTTGTTCTCGGGATTTCGACGAGGAGGCATCTGTGGTTTAAGAATAGATGAGTATAGATAGAAAGAACTAAAGAAATATTCTACCCATACAAACAGTTAACACAAATTTAACAACAACAAACACAAGCTCAACACAAACTTTTTAATAAAAACGAACAGATTATTCAGAAAGCAAAACACACCAAGGTTCTGAAAACGAAAGCGATGGTACTGCCATACCACAAGTTGGTAGGTCAATACGAAAACGAAAGGTAGCGTCGAAGTAGAAGAATGGTAGTCTCGCTAACTAATCTACTCGACCATGGCATCCTCATCCTCTTCCACTATCTCAATAGTGATTCCCTCCTTGTCAAGCGCCATTTTGAGCTCCTTCAACTCCTTCTCCAGAGCGGAGTTCTTCTCTTGCAGCTCTCTCTTCTCTGCACGAAGTCGCTCAATCAAGTCGTGGTCAGCCTCTAGCTCCACCTCATTGCTTTCAAGCTCCATCTTCAAGGTCCTTATCTCCTTGTTCTTCGCCTGGTTTCTCTTCTCTTGATTCTGGAACTTCTTCTCCTGTGCCTTGAACAACTCCTGCTGGGCCTTGGCTTCTTCTTCTTGAGCCTGGATCTTCTTCTCACTCTCCTTGAGTTGGGCACATAGCTCATCATTCTTCAAAAGCTCGGAACGTCTATCTTCATGGAGGTCATTGAGGTGATTCTCTAAGTCCTGAAGATACCTACATACGGGCTTAAACTTGCACCTATCTTCAACATCGATGTCATAAGGCTCTCCCGCTTCGGACCGTCTCCCAAAGTGATGGAAGTAGTGACCCCTCAGCTCCCGGTGATGACGTCCGCAAAGGCGTGCTATCAGGTCCTGAATGATGAGGTTGAGTCCCTTCTCCATGGAGTCGCTAATTAGCTTGATCTCGATGGCATCAGTCTGGGGCTCGGTCTGTCGTCCAGCTTGGATGGCCTTGATTCCCCAGCAGCCTTCCTTGTTGAACTTCTTCAGAATATTGCCCTTAATCGTCGGCACGGGTAGCTCCAACAGTCCAACTAGCTCGAGGAGATAGCCACCAAAACGAGTGTCCTTGAAGTCATCGGCGGTGCTGAAGTTGAAGCTCGTCATCCTTAAGTATAAGAAACAAGATATGAGATACAAAAATTCATAAGACAAGAAGTTACGAGTGAAACTTAAGGAAAAAGGTATACTAAATTTTTGTATATTTTTTATAACTTAGAAATAATTTTTTGGTCCACCTATTTCTATCCAAACTTAGGGTTTCGAACCTACAGGCAACACAGTGCTCTGATACCATCTGTAGCGGACCTGCACTTAAAATATAGGCACGATCCCTGTGTATACTGCAAATCCCTGGATCGAATCATTTGCACACACAGTTAAGATGAATATCACAACAGTGCATCAATTATTACACGAATGATCCAAGTACTTAGGAAAATATCCATTACAAATTGCATAGCTCAAGGCTAGCTCAAAGAGTAAACAGCGGAAATAACTTTATTCATGGAGCCCTCATCATCTTCATGCAGCCACAGGCGAGCATGTCGGTTGAAGACTCGAAACCCAACATCGTTCCTTACTCATCGTCAGAACAACCTGATAACAGATATCAACAAGGTGGGTCAGAACCATATGAAATGGATCTGGCAAGCGACACTTTGTGGACTCATAGAGGAAAACTCTAATAACCTATATGCATATTTGGCTTGTGGAGTTTGGAGGCTGTTTTGCATAAAGCCAAATTTTCCTATCTCTTTTCAAAACACTTTTCATCTATACGAGACAAGTATGGTATGACAACCATTGTCTCAACTACCCTTGTTCACCCATCAAGTTTTAACTTAGAGAAATTAGAGTGATGAGATCTTCCGTTGACGTCCTCGTCCAGCTTGCTCAGAAACGTCCGTAACCGGGGACACGGCTAAGTACTTAGATTGACACTCTGCAGAGGTTGTGCACTTTCACCAAAAGACTCCATCAACCCATTCTGACCTTGACCTTCTTGAAGTGAAAAGGAAAGGAGAGGATGGAGACGAGACTTTTCCGAAGTATCTTCCCGACCACTGCCGTCCTGACGCGCTCCACCTACAAACCTCTACCACCACCTGTCAGGCCGGGCCGGTTCCATACTACATACTTAGTCAAGCTAGAGCCCATATGACATATGGCTGCACGGTAAGTTCACTAAACTCGGAGTAACGTTGATCTCTTTGTCCCTGGGTGGCCGTCCACAAGTGAGCCATTCTCGGGTGAAAAACACCATAGACATGGTCCCGAGTAGCCACTCAACCATAAACCACCAAGCAATGCCAAAATCCACCCAGGAGGTTCTTTAACTTAGTAGAATTTTTACTTTTAACAAAAACAACATTTTGCATAGCATTTCTATAATTCTACCAAGTTATAATAGGTGCATCTAGACATCTAGTAAAGGGAGAAACTATTCTAAACAGTTTTTAGCATGGCAATACTAATAAGCCTATCATGCTATTTTCCAAGTATTACTACACATGCATATATCAAAATAATAGGACAAAATATGCAAGTGTGCCACTTGCCTTGGCAACAAGAGGAGCAAGAGTAGCAACCACCAAAGTCTTCGTGACCCTCCGAGTAATCTAACAAAAATACAAAACACACAAATAAACATACAAATTCACACAAGTGACAATACAAAAATTATGCCATGCATGAGTATGCAAAAAATACAATAACACAAAAGTAAAATAACTTTAGTTCTCTGGTTGTTCTATATGCATGATGCCACAAACAATTTTTAAAATTTTACTTAATAGGAATAAATTCCAAAACACCTAAATAAGGGCAAACACACAAATTCTAAAGTTTCTGCATAAAAACATTTTAATAAAATATGATGAACATGCTACTGGACAGAGGACATCTAAACAAGATTTTAGCAACTTGATTCACTCAACAAGGATTTGTAAAACTCATTTTATAGCCTAAACAAGTTAATACACAATCTGTAAATAACGAGTTTATGCACGATACAAAAATTAACAAAAACTATACTACTGGATTCTACTCATTTTTCTCAATCCGTAGACATCAAAATCACTAAATACGGAGTTGTGGTTCAAAAGATATGGAATTTCAAAGTTGGATGATTTTCTGCCCAAAAACAGAAAAACAGATAAAAGATTAAAAGGAACGGCGACGTGGCGCGTCCTGATTCGTCGGTACCGGTTCGGGACGGATCGGGGTCGTGGGCCGTTAGATCTAGATCTACGTCCAAGATTTGCAGATACCGTTTCGGGTTTTAAAGCCGGCGGCGGGCTAGGGTTCCGGCGTGCGCGGGGACCGACGGCGGCGACGGCGTGGCCACAGACGTTTTGGTGAAAACAGAGGGTTAGGGAGAGGGGTTTTGTTACCCTTGAAGAGAGGAGGACGAGGTGAGCTCGGTGGCGTGGCTATGCCGTCCGGGGTGTCCTGGTGCTCCTCCAATTGCTCGCCGGAGTCGAAGACGGCGGCGGCGGGCGATGTTGATGAAGCACGCGTCGACCTGGGGCACGAGAAGGTGCAAAAGCTTGTCACAAAGGTGCGCAAGGAAGAAATAAAGGATGGGGAAGAGGAGAAATGACGCGGGGACGCCGGACTTCACCGGAAACGGAGAAATCGGCCGCCGGCCGAGGCGGCGTTGCGAGCTCGAAAACGAACGGCCCGGTGGCGGTGGGGAGGTGAGAGGAGGGGGCGATGGGTGAGGAGGGAGTGGGGATAAAGAGGGGCAAGGTGGAGGGGGAGGGGCACGGCTTGAAGGCCGGATTCAAGTGGGATGTGGGTGCGGGGGGGTTTCGGCCATTGATGGCCTCCACTGGAGAGGAAGAGACGATGACGTCAGCATGACGTCATCATCTTTTTTTATTGCTTTTCTGAAAATGCTAATAACTTTTAAAATACAAGCCCAAAAATTATGAAATAAATTTGTAAAAATTTGTAATTAAAATATCTACAAGAAAAACTTATTTGCAAAATATTTAGAAGACTTTTTATTTACAAGTTTGCCACTGGCATTAAAAGGCCTTTATTGGCATTTTCTTATAAGAACAAATTATAAAAGAAATATTTTTGTTTTTAGGAAAAAAATAATCAAACAAAAATGCACAAATGCAACAATGATGCCATGATATGCATGAATGCAATTTTTGAAATTTTGGGATGTTACATTGATCCCATGCATGGTTTTGGTAATTAATGACAATCTCTATGGACTAATATTTGCATTGAGCTATATTTGTAGGTTGTCCATTTGTTTGCTTGATCTCCATTTGTTGGAGTCAAGCTCAAGGGAAGAAAAGTGTTGGGTTGATCAAGGCTTTGTGCGGGTTGATCAACTCTCAAGTTCAAGTGAAGATATGCCGAAGAGTGCTCTCCCCATCTTGGTGTATGGGGGAGCGTCATGTGATTCTTCACCAAGCGAAGCGCAATCAAGAAGATGGTTCGTCTTGAGGAGATGAAGATCGTCTCCATCGACCTCAAGTGGATTAATGCGCAAGGCAAAGGTATGATCTTGGTAGGGCTTTTATTTTACCGGTCTCATGTTGTTTAGTGAGAGACCGGATTATAGGATAGATAGCCGTACTATCAAGAGGGGCTCTCGACCGAGTATCGTGATCGTTTCGTTCGTGGAGAGCTCAAACCTTTGCATCCATGCAATCATCTTTATTGGTTCTTATTTGGCTTTTATCCATGTGAGAATTTAGAGCTTGTATTCATCTCCATACCAAGCTCTAGTTCACCAAAAACGGATTTAATGAATATCTTCTTGCGTTTTTGGTATTGGAGGTTTTACCGGTTTTGGTTTTGAGGTCAAACTCTCTCCTTATATTTTCCTCCTCACATGATAGACTATGATGTGTATATGCATGATCTTGTAGGGCTTGTGATTACCTTCGAAACAAGCCCAAGATCATAGAAAACGGAGTCTTGATGAAAAGCTTGTGCGTTTTCGGTATTGGAGATTTTGCCGGTTCATCCGCTTGGAAAGGTCTCACCATTCCATCCCTCCGCACAATCTCCTTTGCTTGTTTTCATATTTTTAGTTTTTGTAGGGTAAGCTCTTGTCGTCCTCTTTCCAACAAAATTGGATTCACTCGATTCGGACTTCATTTGCAAAAGTTATGGCAGTTCTGGTTTTCTCTGTTTGAGTCCCCCCGGAGAAGGACCGGAGTCTCCGGCCCACCGGAGTCTCCGGCCCGAGGACCCGGAATCTCCGGCCCTCTCTTTTTCCTCAGCCTTCTGCATCGGTGTGGTGCGCCTCTGGACAGGGGTCCGGAGGTACCCCGGAGATGGACCGGAGTCTCCGGCCCACCGGAGTCTCCGGGCCAAGGGACCCGGAATCTCCGGCCCCAAGTTTCTCCCCGTTCTTTTGCATCTGTGTGGTGCGCCTCTGGATAGGGGTCCGGAGCTACCCCGGAGGGTGCCCGGAGTCTCCGGCCTGGCCGGAGTCTCCGGCCCCAAGGACCGGAATCTCCGGCCTCCCCGATGACCCAGCAGGCCGGAGTCTCCGGTCACTTACTCCGGAGTCTCCGGCCTGGACAGGCTCCAACGGCTAGTTTTTGGGGGAGGCTATAAAAAGCCTCCTTCCCCCCCAAAACCTGGTTGCTGCTCTTGCTCACTTGTTCTTGCTCTTCCCCTTTGCTCTAATCCTTGTGAGCTTGTTTCCTCTCTTCCCCTCCAATGATTCTTGCCCAAATTTAGGGTTTCAAGAGAGGAGATCTAGATCTACCATTCCACCAATCAATTCTCCTCTAAGTGAGGGAAACCTTGTGGATCTAGATTTGGGGTTGCTTTGTGTTCATCCCCTTTATTCTTCTCTCTTATTCCCTCCATAGCATTAGTTGCTTTGGTTGGAATTTGGGAGTGAAGGATTTGAGCACTTTGTGTGCTCTTGCCTTTTGCATTTGTTGCATCGGGTTGCTCTCTCCACGGTGATACGTGAAGTTGAAGGTTGAGAAGCTTGTTACTCTTGGGTGCATTGTGTTCCCAAGAGCTTTGTGCCTCTTGGGTGCATTGTGTACCCTAGACGGTTTGGAGGTGCCGCGAAGACTTCGGCTTGTGGAGCTTCGGCACGAGTTTGGGAGCCCCCAATTGAGTTGTGGGTGTGTGCCCCAAGAGAAGTTGTAAAGGGCTCCGGAATCTGCCCCGAAGGATTCCGATAGTGGAAGGTGAACCAATCCCTTGGGTGAGGTTCATCGGAGAATAGGGTGAGGCCTTTGTGGCATCTTGAGTAGGCCTCTTGTGGCGAGCTCACACCCCTCCAACGAGACGTACTCCCTTAACAAGGAGGAACTCGGGAATACATCCTCGTCTCCGCGCGCCTCGGTTATTTCTATACCCGAGCTTTACTTATGCAATTTACATTGTGATAGCCTTCGTGCTTGAAGTTCACATCTTGCTATCACCTTGTTGCTTGAATTGCTTAGCATAAGTTGTTGGTGCACATAGGTGAGCCTAGTAATTAGGTTGTTGGCTTGTTAATTTAAACACATAGTTTTATTCCGCAATTATCAAGCCGCTAATTAGAAAAAGTTTTAATCGCCTATTCACCCCCCCCCCCCCCCCCTCTAGGCGACATCTCGGGCATTGTTTGTTCTTTCAAATGTTTCGGCCCATAGAGAGCCGAAAAGAGTGTTTCAGCCCATGGAAGGCCGACGGTGTATTAGATTTGAAATATTTTGAATCTACGTATTACTTTTGGAATTTTTATTAAAACAAATAATATTAAAAAAAAACTCAATATGTGAGTATGCCTTGTTGTATGCAAGTTATTTTTTTAACAAGAAGCTGAATCACTGATTGTAACGTTGCATGAATAGCATAAGAATTGAGAATAGTTCCTTGACCTTAAAGTTGCAGATAGGTAAGTAAAGTACTAAGTATAGCAAATGTTTTTTTTACGACAAGTCTAGCAGATGTTGGTTAGCTGATTGATATTTGATCTCTTTATTCATTTACTTGTGTCTGTGATAGACTTTTGGTGGCCATTATCGCATCATGTCCATGTGGCTGACTTCAACGCTTGCATGGAACTATATATGGAGATTGTCATTGCAAAGACCATTGTACCGAAAAAAGTCTATAGTAGATAATGAAATGCCATGTTAGCTGAAGTCGATTGTTGGTGTGGTGCCGTAGCAAGATGAGATGAAGCCACCACAAAGATGATGTGGAGACGAGAAACATCTAGACTTGGTCTCTTCGACACCTTCTATTTGTATATTTGCACATGTTGTTTCTTATTTATGGTCAAGGACTGAGTTGGCAATATTTATTTTGCTTGTAGTGCAATAATTTTTTTTGGAGATGATAAGTAATTACATCACTAGTTTGTCATGTATCTATTCTCAAAAAAAAAAATCATGTATCTCCAATGTGAGAGGAGAGCTTGTGTCATTTCTGATCATTTTTTCTAATATTTCTTCTAGAGTATCATATACATACTCACCGTGACATTTGTTGTTGTTATTAACACGAGAGGATACTAAGAATTATGGATTATACAATTGATTTAATTTTGAGCTATCTTTTAATTTTATTAAAACCGAACAATTATAATTATAGTCTTTGAATTAGGGGCAAGCTTGATCAGGAGAGAGAACGAACGACTATTATGATCATGTTGAGGTTGTGTAGATTTGGAAAATTTGTGGGCCACATGTTGGATCATTTTGCATTATGAAGATGTGCAATGCACGTGCACACTAACTAGTCTGTATAAAATTTGAAAACCACGGGCACAAAATTATAAGAACCAACAAGTGCGGCGCGGCAAGCCGCGTCGTTCGAATCTAGTTTGACACAATGGAGAGAGAGAGCACAAGAGTAGTGAAAGCAGGTCATAAAGTATCTACCAGTATCAGGGTGTGGCTACAGTCACACAGCCAACAGTTCATAGACACATTAACCACAAGCCAAAACTATAATCCGACGCCTTTTTTCTAACCTTTTTGGTTACACGCTAGAACCCTCGACTAGGTAGAAGGGACTAAAGGTCGATGTCAGCATGATCGATACCAACATTATGCACCCAGCGAAGCACAATAACCAGCGACTCGAAGGCGGCACCACCCCATTCTTTGTCATGCTCTGTCGGTTTCCTTGCTTCAGACCCTCCTGCTTGTGAGATCGGTCCTTCTTCTTCTTCGTCTTCTTCTTGCTGTGCGAAGCATCAGGTTCAGCAAGTTCCTTAGAGGGAGTGGTGGTACCTACACAAGAAGTAGAAATAAACACTGTGTCATGCCCCAAATCACTAAACACCGTCGCATCCCTAAAAACGAGACAAATACACGCCCAATCCCTAAATTGTTTTTGGGAGTTCCTAAAAACACCATCCCAACCCCTCCAAAACCCAATCCCAAAACCAAATCAGTGCACAGGAACCGTCAACTGCCAAATCTGAAGTTTCCCCGTCGCATCGTGCGCATATCCCTCCCGTCAATCGAACACTGCTGCCGGAGCCATGTCGGTGGCCCCCCATACCTCCCCCAACCCCTCTGCACGCAACGCACATTCCAACCCTCCACACCGCCTAATTGCAGGCCGTCCGAAGGCAGCGGTGGAGTGTCGCCGTTATTGTTGGTCCGCCAGGTATCCCACAAGCTCAAGAAGGTCCAGAGCTGACGAGATCCTCAAGCAGGCGATTTCCCGTCAATACCCCCATCTGCCACGAACTTGAAATACATGGCGGCCTTGCTGGGCGAGTCCGAGTCCTTGCTGGATGCCAGCGGCGTGCCGGTACAGGGTTCTGGGCCCCGGGGCATGGTGCGCACCACGCCGGCTCTGCTCACGCGCATCGCAAAGCTCTGTTCTGGCAAACCCGAGCTCCCCAATGCCATCCATAGCCACCATCAGGGGATGCCGCGATGCGCGACACTACGAGTAGACTGCCATTTGTTTCCCAAATGATTTTTTGCTGTGATCCAGATTCACACGATTTAGTACAGATACGGATTTCTGTCCCTGTTCAACTGCCGTTTTTAGATTTTTGTGGTGATCCAGATCCACATATTCTTGTCCAGATAATGATTATTCAGATTTCCAGGATGCAGAGATTGTACATGTAGTTTTATCAAATGGAAATATGTATGGAGATGGAGATGTGAGCACACATAATTTCAGGGCATAATGCCATGGAGATGTGGGCAACAAAAAATTTAAGGACATAATGCCATGGAGATGGAGATGTTAGCACAAAAGAACTTTAGGGAGTCAATTTATTTCTCTCTCCCCTTCCGGAAGTCAAAATTTAGGCACTCTGGTGGAGATGCCCTAACATACTCGAGGATGAACTTGTCTATTCATTCATACTTTAATGCGATTCGAGGAATGGGTTTGAACTAGCATTAAAAATTCGTTGTATTTCGTCTGTTTAGTTAAGAGGGATGGAGTGAGTTGGTTCATTACAATATCGATTCTCATAACATCATGCTAATAAGAAAAATTAACCAGCTCATGATTGACTTGGACTGTCTGTTGACAGTATCAGCAGCTATATTACTTTGCACACTTGCACCTTAGAAACTAAAAAATAGAGGTTTAAGAAACTGGCAGTTTGTGCTCAACCTGTCTGGGTGAGGTCTTTAGAAAGGGTGGACGGCAGACCATTTTTTTTTATCATAGGCCATGTGCCGTGGTCTACAGATACATAGAAGCAGTATAAATATCACCAACAAAGCTTATATCGATATAATCTGTACCCATCAGTTCACACATAGAATTATCATTACCAAATCTGGCCATCAAAGGATAATTCATAGCAATAACCATAAAATTCCCAAGGAAATATACCCCATTTCAGAAATCTGAATCAATGTGCAAATCCTACACTTACAGGTCTGCAATGATGTGATAAGGCTATCTGGTTGTTGGGAAACTAAGAGAGTTCCCAGAAAGATCTATGATACATTGCACAGTAAGGGTGGGATGGTATACGAGCATGGGTTGCCCAACTGAGTTAGTGCAGAATCTTTCATCCTTTTTCCTCGTTTCAATGGATGTACTAATAAAGCAACCTGGATCAACTCATGCGAAAGGTTGATCTGGGCTAGGCTGAGGAAGAATGTGAGATTTCTCACGCTTCTGCTCATGCAGCTTGCAGTAATGACAACACAAAGGAGTGATTGTTGCATATTATTAGGTCACACTAGAGTCAACAAAGAAAGTGGGCAAGGTTAGCATGCAAATTTCCAACGGAAATCATACATGATGTGCACCCTAGTCGATTTTCAATGTGAACGAACAGCTAAAAGTTTATTGGCAATAATGTCAAAACTGAAACATACTAAGCAAGAGTCCACAAGATAACATGGTATGTTGAGGAGTAGATGAGCATAATTACCAGAAAGGTACTTGGAGAAGCTGCATGGACAACAAAACGTGACAGTATAGAACGGCTTGGCCAAAACAGGGACTATTGCTTTCAGAGCAGCATGTTTCAGGTCTATAGTGACAATCCAGGCCATGCTGTCTTCGTTCTTCGCCTTGGCTATCATGTAAAGAAGATTGTCTTCGTGCATGCTGAGGACGGGGATATGGAACTCTAGTTTCTTCAGCTCCAATTGTTGGGTTTCCTCATTCAACAACTCAGGCAACAAAGAATAATAACTTTGGTCAACAGAGATCTCATCAACATCAACAGTGTATCCTTTGGTCCAATCATCCGAAGATATGTCTCTGTCCCACGTGATGGCTTTCCAACTGTTACCATAAATCCTGCAGTCAGGTTCATCGAAGTCTAACTCCACAAATCTGATTATATTGCCGCAGCAGATGACATCGCAGAAATATTCCGGAGCACAGTAAGGTTCATAATCCTTGTCAGTGAAGCAAACCTTTGATTTGGGGAATGCGATGAATTCGACTACTGGATGATTGCTAGAGATGTGGCGTACAAGAAGTATGCCAGACATGAGGTCAACCCAGCCGACAGAGCCTACACCCACCTTGATCTGCTTGCAGCTGTCAAAATGACCATAATTTTCAAAGAGCGTCTTGTCCGACGCAGACAGGTGCAGCAATGGTGCCTTGCTTCTCCTCCACGCCGCCGTCTTGGACGAGTACACATAGGCATAATATTGAAGAGCGTCATCGGTGGATTCTGCCCACTCAATATCGAGGAAGGCCACCTCGTAGTGTAGGCTGCTGCCGCTGCAGGGCAAGAGGCCGAGTTGCTGCGTCCTGAAGGACGCAAGTACCTTACGGTCTGGTTCCGGAAGCCGGTGTAGTGACGGCTCCCCGCTGGCGGTGTAGACGAAGAAGTGGGGTGACCGGTAGAGGGTGACGCAGAAGAGGACGAAGGCTCCCTCGGTGCAGAGGACGAAGGGCGACGGGTCGGAGTCTCGGAGGCCGGGGGAGCTGACGGAGAAGCTGGAGACGTCCGGCGGGTGGACGAGACAGAAGGTCACCTCGACGGCCTCGCTCCTCTCCGAGCTTACGGGGCACTTGGCCGTAGTCTCGTTCGCGTCCTTGGAGATCCGCGCGGTCTTGTTGAGCAGGACCCACTCGGGAAAGCCGGCGTCGTTCTCGACGGATCGGGCCTTCGTCGGGCGGCGCCACGCCTCGGATCGAAAGATCGTGGGACCGGGGGGGGCTTTTTCTGTGGAGGGCGCCATGGATACGGAGATTGAGGATGCTAGGGCAGGGCCGGGGGAATACTTTTTTGAGGAAGGCGCCATGGATACGGAAGGACCGGTGCGATGTCTTCTAGAGGAGGGCGCCATGGATCAGGAGATTGACGTTAGGTCAGGAGGACTGCGGGGAATTTCTCCTCCCGTGGCGGCGTGTGCCGTGTGTGAGAACATCAGAACCCGGACCGGCCTGGAAATTTCGGCCGATACGTGGGTTTGGGTCTTTGTATGGACCGAACATCCATCGTGGTTCGGGCCGAAAATTAATACCCGGGGCCCACTAAATCGTCCCTATATCAAGGTACCGGCGCGAGCACTATTTATCGCTCTTTGCGAGTACTATCTACCACTCGCCTACATAGTCTCCTTGTTGGGCTGGCCCATCTCGGTTCCTCTTCCTCCCGACTCCTTCTCTTTTTCTTTGTTTTGGAGCTGCTCCTCAGTTTCAGTCCCTGCATGCACGTACGGGTGGGCTCACTGTATGCACGTACGGGTACGGGCGTACGGCACACTGCAGTGCTTACAGGTCCGGCAACAATTTTCTTTCTTTTTAGCTGCAATTTTCTATTTGGTTCTTCACTTCTTTTCCTTTTTTCATCATTTTTTGTTCCTTTTATATTTTCTCTTTTATTTTTAGTTTTTGTCGTAATACAAGAATATATTCTTTCCAAATCTTGACCATATTTGTGGAACCCATGAGTAATTCTCTTGAACTCGAAAACCGTTTTTTTTTATTAAGTGAACATTTTTGTAAAACCTAGTAAATAACATTTTTAAAACCCGTGAACATTTTTTTGGAACTCATAGGTAACTTTATGAACCCGTGAATATTTTAAATTAGTGTTTTTAATCGCTGATTTTTTTTAATACGTGAACTTTTTTATAAAACTTACTTAACAATTTTTTCCAAGACATCAACCATTTTTCATAACTTGAGCATTATTTTAACACATCGATCTACTTTTTTCGGTTCACCCTAATTTTAGTTCCTTTTCCACTGCTATTTTTTGGATCGACAATTTTGATTCACTATTATTTTTTGTTCACTATTATTTCGGTTCACCAGTATTTTTTGGTCTCTATTATTTCCGGTTCATCTTAATTTAGTTCCTTTTTGGTGCACTGATTTTTGGTTCATCTGCATTTTTTGTTCACTATTATTTTTGGTTCATCCGAATTTTGGTTCCTTTTCAATTCAATATCATTTTGGTTCACCTGGATTTTTGGTTTAGCCGAATTTTAGTTCCTTTTTGGTTTACTATTATTTTCGGTTCACTTTTATTTCTATTCACTATTATTTCCGGTTCGCCCGATTTTAGTTCCTTTTCGGTTCATTATTATTTTTGTTTCACCGGTATTTTTGGTTCAGTATTATTTTCGCCTCATCCCAATTTTAGTTCCTTTTTGGTTCACTATGATTTTTGTTCATCTGCATTTTGGTTCACTATTATTTTTGGTTCATCTGAATTTTGGTTCCTTTTCAATTCACTATAATTTTCGGTTCACCTGCATTTTTGATTCAGCTGAATTTTAGTTCCTTTTTTTGTTTACTATTATTTTTTATTCACTTTTATTTTTGTTCACTATTATTTTCGGTTTCCCGAATTTAGTTCATTTTCTGTTCATTATTATTTTTGTTTCATCGGTATTCTTGGTTCACTATTATTTTTGGTTCATCTTAACTTTAGTTCGTTTTCGGTTCACTAGAATGTTTGGTTAATCTGCATTTTTGGTTCACTATTATTTTTGGTTCAACCGAATTTTGGTTCCTTTTCAATTCACTATCATTTTCGGTTCACCTGGATTTTTGGTTCAGCCGAATTTTGTTCCTTTTTGGTTTCCTATTATTTCTGGTTCACTTTTATTTCTATTCATTATTATTTTCGGTTCGTCTTAATTTTATTTCCTTTTTGGGTCACTATGATTTTTAGTTCATGTGCATTTTTGGTTCACTATTATTTTCGGTTCGTCTTAATTTTAGTTCCTTTTTGGTTCACTATGATTTTTGATTCAGCTGCATTTTTGGTTCACTATTATTCTTGGTTCATCCGAATTTTGGTTCATTTTCAATTCACTATTATTTTCAGTTCACCTAGATTTTTGGTTCAGTCGAATTTTAGTTCCTTTTTGGTTTACTATTATTTCCGGTTCACTTTTATTTCTCTTCACTATTATTTTCGGTTCGCCCGAATTTAGTTCCTTTTCGGTTCATTATTATTTTTGATACAACGGTATATTTGGTTCACTATTATTTTTTATTCACCCGATTTCAGTTCCATTTCGATTTAATATTATTTTATAATGGTTAAAATTTAGATTTTTAAAAATGGTTCTGATTTAATTTAAAAAATGTTCATTTTTTAAAAGGGTTCAAAATTTTAAAATATTCATTTTAAAATGGTTCTAATTTTAATTTTGTGTTTGAAGTACGAGAAAAATATTTTTATGCTAAATTTTGTTTTTGGAAGGAAGATATAGTATGAAGCAAGGAAATGCGTTAAGGAAATTCACGTCCGTTATACTCCCTCCGATCCATAAAAAGTGTCGTTTATTTTATATTAAGTTAGTATAAACTTTGTACTGGGCGACACTTTTTATGAATCGGACGGAGTAACATTTTCTTTTTTTCCGTGCGTACAAGAGCAGTATGAATCTAGGATTCTGATGGCACGTGCACGTGCAGGAGCGAACGAGCGAACTAGAAAGTACAGGTTGCTTCCGATTGGGCTTTTGTGATTATTGGGCTTTCGTCGGGGAAGGAAGGAACTACTCCGGGCGAGCTGGATGTTACAACTCACAGAAGACGATACATAGCCGGACCCGGCCAGGGCGGGTATTTCCTGAAAATTCGGCACAGAAAAATCGGATTTTTCAAAATTCGGGTAATAAAAACTGATACAGATCTCAAAAGTTCGGGTACCCGATAGATCGGGATCGGGTTTTCCCGATTCACCCGAACATAAGCAGCACCCTTCCTCTTCCGTCGCGACCGGACAACGGGATCCCCCTCTCCCTCCGCGCACTTCGCTGCGGCTAGTGATGTTGTTGCATGCATAGGAAGGCAAGCTAGATCCGAGCTTTCAGTTGTGCTGCGGCCAACGAGGGCGCGGGCTGCGGTGGTGCAGGGCGGCTGCGCGGGATGCGGCGATGGCACAGCGCAGGGCGTCGGCACTAGATGCGGCGGGGCGGCGCGATGCGGTGGTGGGGCAGCGCGGATGAGGGCGTCAGGGCTGCTACCTAGGTGCTGCGGGAGTGTGGGGAACTACCGAACTAGGATGCATGTTCGTGTGCAAGAGAAAGAGGACGTCGTTGACCAATCGAGGGGTCGAGGAAGAGGTGGGCACAGTGCGCTGTGCAGTCAGGGTGGGCTTTTGGCTCTTGGGCTGATGGGTTGTTCGGGAGTCTGTGTTGGGCTAAGATTTCATATCTATTCGGGATATTCGGTTTGTTCGGGACCCACACTATATACCCGAATTATCCAAAATAATTTCGAGATTTCACAACAGCTTCCCGGTTTCGGTTCGGGCAATTCAGGATCGGGTTCGGGTTTCGGGTTCGTGGCGGCATCATGCCCCTCCCCGCTCCCCTCTCCTAGGGCCCCTCCTCCTCTTTTCCCCGCCGCCGCCATCGGGCGAGCCTGGGCGGCGGCCTGTCCTTCCCCGCGTCGGGTAGGGTGGAGGCGGGGCTCTCCCTTCCTGGCGGTGGTGCTTCTCGGACGGTGGTGGTCGGCTCCGTGCGGGTAGCGGCATGGCGATGGTGCCACGTGGATCTGTAGGGTGGCGCAACGAGGCGGGCGGTGGCGCACAACGGTGCGGCATGGAGGACCTAGTGGCCCTGATCGGGGCCCTACGGGCCCCATCTGGGTCAGTGTCGTGATATTGTCGAATCTAGCCGGGATAGGGGTGCCATCCGGCTAGGTAGAGAGGTGGGTATAGGAGATGTAGGTAATTCCGGTGACGGGATGAGCACGAGTTTACCCAGCTTCGGATCTCGTAACGGTGGCGAAACCCTACGTGCTTCTATAATTCACTATAAGGCTATATGCGCCGATTACAATGAAATTTAGAGCGTGCCCTGAGGCATCCCTTAGGCCGTCTTATAAAGGCGTCTGGACTTAGGGCTTACAGGAAGCAACCTAATCGACTAAGTTACAGAGTTCTACTCTAATCCGGCTTGGGCCTTGCCTTGAGAGCTAAGTCAACTATAATGCAGGCCGCCTTCTGGAACCTTCCCTTAGCCGGATGGACTTCCTACGCTTCATCGTACTGGGCCGCCCGGTAAGCCGGAATTCGGCTTACCACCACTATGGGCCACCCTGGTACGCTGGCTTTAGTCTCATCCATGTTGGTACCTGTTCGGCATATCCCCAACAATAGCCCCCGGAAAGCTTCAAGTACTTCAGTGGTTGGCTTTGGTCTTCCGGCTATGTGTTGTCCGAGAAAATCTCCATCCGTTGTTTAGTCTTGGAGCATTCCCAGAAACTTATAGTCTTCATGTCATGCCAAACAGCTTTGTCGATCCTTGTATGCCGGCTTATCATGTCGGAAAACACTTGAGTGCGTATTGACACGCGTCCGGCGATTTGATAGGTTTGTCAGACCCGACAGAGTGAGTGGAGCACCATCTTTGAATGCAAGGGCTAGTTTCCGTTTTTCCCGCGTAAGAACCGAGGCATCCGAGGGAAGGATCTCCTCATAACGGTGCGATCCCGTGACGCGTGGCGGCAATCTCGCTCCAGAGCCGTTGCACAGATCTCGGCACTTCCGCTATAAAAGCGGGCCGCCTCGTCTTCGCTGAGGCCACCGTTTCATTTGCTTGCAGCCCTAGCTTCCTTATTCTCTGGATCTCATCTCTCCCAAGCTCAAGTTCTTCCACCGCACTCTCGAGCTCATGGCCTCTAGTGTTCCGGGTTCTCCTGTCATCGACGCGACACCGCTCGACACCGCGCCACCGATGGGAGGCGCGACTTCCATCACCGCTGCCACCGGTACTGTCTCTTCTGCCGTTCCCCTGACCTCTTCTTCCTCTGCGTCGGTGGACTCCTCTGCTACCGCGGACTCGGGCCGCGACGAAATCGCCCTTGCCCAAGCCGCAGCTGAAGCCGTGGCCACAGTTGCTTCGGCTTCTGCGGCTGCAGCCGATGTGGCTGAAGAAGTTCGGGCCACTGAAGAAGAAGAAGAGGAGGAAGCCGGCGACAACGAAGGCGCCGCCAACAACCCTACTCACAACTGGGCTTGCTCAGGTGTGGACGATGGCGAGCTGATGGGAATGTCGGCTGATGGAGCCATCCCTCCATCTTCCGAATCTGCGCCATCTTGGCGATCCCCCTTTGGCGACCCGTCTCCGACTCCCATCATGGACGAGCGGGTACTTCTCTCTTCTCACATTTCCCGGGGGTTCTCTTTGCCGCCCTCGGCTTTTATGATTGAGATTCTGGACCATTATGGTCTCCAGCTGCACAACATCACCCCCAACAGCCTCCTGTACATATCCGGCTTCGTAGCGCTGTTTGAAGGCTACTTAGGATTAGTTCCTAGGTTAGATTTCTTCCAGTATTGCTTCGGAGTCAAGAGGCAAACAATACAGAAGAAGCTGCTGGTTGCCGGTTCCATTAGCTTCAACTCGCGCCAAGATATAGATTGGTACCCTCAGGTGCTGATCGTGGATTCGGCTAAGGGGTGGGCGTCCACCTTCTTCTACTGCAAGGACGTGGCGCCTCCAAACAGGCTGCAAGGACTCGCCGCCTTTGAAGATAGGGCCGGCACGCCCCAGCCCTCATGGAAGAAGAAGCCGGCAGCAAAGATGCCAGCTGACCTTGCCTCCATTAAGGCAAGGATCATGGAGTTAACCTCCGGCTCTCCTCCCCTGACTGGGGAGGACACAATTATTTGCTGGATGAAGAGATGGATCCAGCCCCTCCAACATCGTGCTCGCCTCTTGTGCGAGTACACGGACAATTCTGATCCCATGCGGATCAGCAAAAAAGACTTGGAGCAAGACCTCTTTGAGGCTCGCTTCAACAAGCTCACCAAAGCCCGGCCTAACGAAGGCCGACAATACGATGAATCGTTGCCGATGTACACAGCTGCCAACCCTCCCCGAAGGTACTTTGCAGAACCAAAGTTCAATTGTTTATGGTTTCGGCTTTGTTGTGACAGACTAACGTGTATTCTTTGTAAGATTCCCGGAGTTTCCACCGCTCGTCCCGCTGGCGTATCATCATCCAGCAAGATGACTAAGCGGCCCATCTCCTTTTTCTCGGCGTCTACAGAGAGCCGGAAGAGGAAGAGCCAATCACTCACGATTGGCGCCAAGTCATCCGAGGACGATGACGCCCTTGCTGGGCTTAACATTCCCAGCAAGAAGTAAGTCGGCTAAAACATCTCTTCTTTGCTTTGCAGTATTGCCGGATTTTCTTATCCTTACCCCTTTGTCTTTGCAGGATAAAGAAAGGCAAGGTGCTAGCCACACGGAAGAAAGCCTCTCCCGCTGTTCCTCCCGCCACTCCTTCAGCTTCTAGGCCGACACCAGTGGAGGAAACCTCCATCCGCACCATGGCGGGAGGTCCGACTCTCGGGAGATCCAGAATTACACCTCCCACCAAATGGACAGAGATGACAGGAAAGGTGACGGAGCCTTCCTCTCCACCAAGGGCTGAAGCTCCGGCTAATGATGCCCCGACTTTTCTCCGATTAAAGCGGAGGCTTTCGATGATGAGGGGCGCATCAAGCCGGAGTTTATGAGCCGGTTCATGCGAGCTCCACGGCTACCCTGGAAGAAGGGAACAACCCTTCGGGATGATGAGCCGGGTGAGACCCAGGCCTATGACAAATTTGATGTCATAGAAATCCTTGAAGATCAGCAGAATTATTTTGCTGAGAGCTTTGAGGCCGGCATGACCCTTTTCCGCGAGCACTACCAGGTAATTAACTTCCCCAGTAGCCTCCGAGCACTATGCCGAGTTAAGTTTTCCAACTAGCCGACATAGTGGTCCAAGTTATTGCACATGCACATGTTTAGCCCCCTAGCGATGAAATGTCACCTTGTAGCCAATGTTACTCGTCAATGTAGCTTTAGGCTTTTAGCACCTCCTTACGCAGATCCATCGCAAAATTGGTGCTGAAACCATCAATTTTTTGGGTGTGCGAAATCAGGAGATGCGCCGGCTGAAGACTGAGCTGGTAAACAAGGATGCCATCATCGCCGGCTTCGATGCGGATCACGTCGCATACCAAGGTATAAATGCCGGAACCTTAACCTTTTGTATCAGGCTTCTCTTTATACTGCTGACATTTTTTCTGTCGCAGACGCCATCAATAAGGCCAAGGAGTTTGCCGAGAACGTAGGCAGCCTCGACCGGCTCCGCGACGAGAACATTGAGTTGAACAAGCTTAATCAATCAATGTCGGTGGAGCTGGAGACGGCCAAGAAGAGCCTTGCCAAAGCCGAGCAAGCCCTGGAAACGGAGAAACATAAGCATAAAGATGCGCTCCGTGAAGTCCAGGATCGGCTTGACAAACGCCTCGATGAGTCGGTGGCTATCGACGAGCAGCTTCTGAGTAAGTTTCACTTAAAAACTCACATTCATTGCCCTCTGCCTTAGCCATTTTAAGTTTATAACTGAACTTCGCTTTTGCCAGCTCCGGCGGGTTACGGCCATGAGCTGTCAGCGGATAACCGGCTTGTCTGGATTTTGGAGGTAGGGGAGCTTCTCCCAAAGATTTTTCTTCGGGCAAGAAGTTTGTCGAGAAGTTCTTTCCCGGCAACCCCGAGCCACTGGCCGACCTTGCAGGACTGCCGGCTGAACTGGATGAAGCTACTTCGTCTTTTGATGAACAGCTTCACTCCAGCGCCCACAGAGGCGCAAAGACAGCTCTGGGCCTGATGATGGCACATTACCCGGAAGCGGAGGCTTGGCGCGTAGCGGCCGGCTTTCCTCTTGAGAAAGAGGACGGCAGCCCATTGGATGAGAAGGACCGGAAGAAAATCCTGCACTCCATCTCCGGTTATGCCAGCAAGGTCGTGAAGATGGTCTCCCTCACCACCATTTTCAAGGAGGTGTCGTGCCCGCCGATTCCCGTCCAGTCTGATGACGAAGGCGAATAGGCGGATAAAACCGTATGAGCCGAATTTGCTCTTTGAGCCGGCCATCCTTGAAAATGTAATATATGCTGTTAAGTTGTCCAAACATTATGTATGTCTGCTTGTAAAACAACTAAGTCTTTTGCTGTATATTAATTCAGCTTTTTCAGTTGCAAATTTGCAATTTTTATGCCATCAGTTTTTCTGGCCTTGACATCTTAGCCTTTAAGCGCCGGCAAACCTATTGCGGAACAACTTGCTGAGTAACAGGGTACGTAGGACCAATCTGTTTAGACCCAGACCAAGCACCGCCTTTCGGTGCCGAAACGCTTTGAAGCAACCCGGCGCAAAAAGCTATCAGAAGAACATAATTTTGGCAAAACGTTGTTTTTCATCACCTTAAGGCGGATTCAACATGAAAGATAGTTTACCAACAAGCAACACAGGCAATTTCGGGTAAACAGAAAATAACAATAA
This sequence comes from Puccinellia tenuiflora, assembly GCA_012064385.1. Classification (NCBI taxonomy): domain Eukaryota; kingdom Viridiplantae; phylum Streptophyta; class Magnoliopsida; order Poales; family Poaceae; genus Puccinellia; species Puccinellia tenuiflora. The sequence continues at coordinate 341,913 of QRDG01000446.1, read as the reverse complement.
GATCATTGGGAAATAAAGGATGATACAGATTCTCGAATTGCACATCAGAGGAACCAATTTTTATTTCATGATCATATTGGCATGGTTACAATAGAATTTGCTGAGTGTAAAATGGACGTAGCTGAGCGATATTCCATGGACGTTTCGTCTCATCTAAGTCGTCATCTACATGCATTTTCCTCTTGCGACCTTTCTTCCTAGGATCTTTCTTTGAATCCCTTAAGTCGAGAAGATAATACGACCCGTTTTTCAGTGCTTTGCTGATAACGAAAGGCCCTTCCCATGGAGGGGATAACTTGTGATGCCGGTTTTGTACAAGCCGAAGCACTAATTCGCCTTCTCGAAAGATCGATTCCGCACTCTACGGCTTTGGTAGCGACGCAGATCTTGCTGATAGATGGCGGATCGTTGGAGAGCTAACTCTCTTTCTTCTTCGAGGGTATCTAAGCAATCTTGACGTGCTTCTTCTGCGTCTTCTTCGACGTAGGCTGCGACTTGAGGCGAGTCGTGGATCATGTCGGTTGCCAGTACTGCTTCTGCTCCGTAAACGAGGAAGAAAGGGGTGAAGCCGGTCGATCTGTTTGTGGTAGTACGAATACTCCATAAGACTGCTGATAATTCATTAACCCAAGCGCCGGCTGCTCGATGCAATGGGGTTTCAAGCCTCGGCTGTAATGTCCCGGGGTTTTCCCCAAATTAGATTTTTGCTTGTTTTTCTTTTTTGCATCATCATGACATCAGCATCATAGCATCGCATGTTTTTGTCCGCAAAAATTATTTTTATTAAACCTTATTTTATTTTGCTAAATTTGCCGAAAAAGTTTTAGCGAGACAGTCGTCTACTTTTTCTAAAATTAATTGCCAAATTAATTTGCAAAAGAAAAATAAATTTGAGCGAGCGAGAGAGTAACCCAAACCGGCCCAAAGCTCACCTAACCTCCAAACCCTAGGGTTTCCCCTGATTGTTTTCCTTTCCCACCACTGCCTTTTTGAGCCACCCTCCCTTTTGCGAAACTGCCCTCCCACCTCTTCTTTTTCTTTTTTTTCCCCTGCCTTTCTTTTTCTTCCTCTCTTTTCTTTTTCTTTCTCTTTTTCTTTTCCCTCTATCTCTTTTCTCTCTCCCTCTCCATCCGCATCCCCAACCTCCCGCAGACCCGCACCCGACCTTCTCCTTCTCCACCCAGCTCGAGCTCCCTTCCTCCGCCCTCTCCTCACCCTCTCCCGCGCCGGCTCGTCCACTCCTCCCCACGCGCGGCACCCGCCTCCTCCCTGGCCGCCCCGGCCTGTGCTTCCCCGCGAGCTCCGGCTCGGCCTCTCCTGCAGCGGCTCCACGCCGCCCCGACGCCGCGCCTCCTCGTCGTCCTCGCCTCCGTCAGCCGCTCCCTCCCTCTCTGCGGCCACGCCCTGCTCCGGCCGAGCCCGTGCCCTGCTCGCCTCCGCCGCCCCCTGCTCGCCCCCGACGCCGCCATCGACCTCGGCGCAGTGCTCCTCTCCTCTCCGCCGCGTCCCCCGCCTCCCCATCCCGTGCTCCTCCCGTGGCCGTCTTCGACGCCCGCACGCCGAGTGCCCCCGGCCGTTCCCTTCCTCCTCCGTGTGCAGCTCCCCTACCTCCTGACGCTCTCCTCCATGCTGTCCCCGACGGTGGCCGGCAGTGATGGTGTTGCTGAGCTGCCTCTCCAATGTCGTCTCCGTGCGGTGCTGCTTGTCTCCTGCTGGCCGTGTCCCCGGCGTGTTCCGTGCTGTGCGTGCCTGCCTCCGTGAAGCCAGTTTCCCGACGAGTTCCCCGTTGTCCCGACGTGTGTCTCCGTGTTCCCGACGCCGTGCCCGTGTTTCCCGTTCCCCGTTTCCTGTCCCCGACGGTTCCCCGATGCCATTCCCATTTTCTGTTCCCGTCGTGAAGCCGGTTCCCCGATGCAGTTTCCCGATCCCCGTTCCCGTCGTGAAGCAGTTTCCCGATCCCCGTTCCCGTCGTGAAGACCGAGTATGACGACCACCGCGGATACGACAAGTGCGACGCCGGAAATCCGCCAAGATCTACCCCGACCGGAACCCGCCAAGTTCTCCATGTGCTTTTTGTGTCGGCCGCCTTCGTGCGCGTCCGTGAAGACCGAACTCCGACCACCGTGGAACCCCGTCGACCCCGAAGACTGGAACGCCAAGGTCCGCCACGACGACGCCCGAGTACGACTACTTCCACGACATCGCCTACCTCGACTACTTCGACTCTGGACGAACGACTACTTCGACTACTTCCTCTCCGATCTGAAGACGGTGATTCCGAATTCGAAGATCCCCTGATCCGATGTGTGACCCCAACCCTAACCCTATACCATATATGCGTATCTTATAAAATCATGCATCATTAATTAACATCGAAACTTTATCCATTTAGTCAAATTAAATCAATTTAATTATGGGGTTTGTCTGGTGTATTTATATTGTGCACCGACCCCATTTAAAATGCTTTGCCATCTGTTAGGAAATAAAATTGGACCACATTTAATTTGTCATGCATACATGTCATCAACATGCTGGATCTTTTGCCGTAGAAGTAAAATGCATCTTTTCCGCTTTCCAGTGTTCGTTGCTTCTTCGGGAATAGGACGTTGAGTTGATGTGAGCAACGACAGGTTCTGCTACCTCTACCGGATTGCAGGCAAGTGATACTCGCTTGCTATCTTTGCTTGTTTTTTGTCTCTTACTCGTCCTATCTTTTGTTCTTTGCTAGCCTTATGTCACGATGCTTGTGTCTCGATCCTATTTGCATGTTTACCTTGCAGCCATGATATAGCCACACCCCCACATCCTATTACCCTGTTGCTTGTTTACCTTGTTAGCCTTGCGAGTCGTAGTGCATGCTTAGATGCTTTGCTTGAGTCCTGTTATCTCTTTATCTAGTCTTGTTGTTAACATGATAGTTAGGCTCAACTCACATGTTAATCTTTAATTTCTGTTGCGATGGGAATAACTTAATAAAGATAAGGCACCGGCGGAAGGCCAATCGTGGCATTTTGTTCTGCTAGTGTCGCCTAGGACCCGAGTTCTTTTCCGCTGATCCAAGACTGAGCGCACTAACCACATGTGGGAGTTCTATGGGCCTCCCCGCAATCTATTACCGGATCCTCAAACCTGTCCAGATGTCACAAGTAGTTCGGGTGTTTCAGTAGGTCTTGCTGCCTGGTCGTTTATCGAATGTGGACGGAGGGCAATCGTATGAGTGTTCCTCCCGAAGCCGCGCACGCAATGGTTAGGCCCACCTCGAAGCTTCGGCCGGACTCTCAAGGTTCATCAGACCTAGCTAGGTGGCTCCCTGGACTTGTTTGTAGACAAGGGAAGTATTGCGTCGAACGCTACACCGGTACACCTCTAAGCGAGTGTTTCGATGCGTGTGGGTTCATTGGTGCATCCCTGCAGGGTTAAATCTTTTCGAAAAGCCGTGTCCGCGGTTATGGACGACTTGGTGAAATGCGCTGGCTAAAAAGATCATAGACAACTTGCACCTAATGATTATAACATGACTAGTAAGATAGATTATTTGAATAATAACCCATAAAACTTGTCCACCGTGTGAGTTGCCCTGATTGCTTCCTCGCGGGCGGTTGATCGAGGGAGTAATACTTGGGCGGGTTTTTGATGTGGTGAGTAGTATAGTAGGTTTCTTATGCGCTCTCTTACCTTGTCTCTGTTAGACGAAAGTTGTAGCGTGTCTCTATGAGTTGTTAGTGTTGTTTGCCGCTGCCTCAATCGCTAACCCTCTTTCCCCGGAATTCCAGCTTTGATATCTTGTGAGTATTACTTGCCAGTACTATTTATAGTACTGACCCCTTCGGGGCTACTATTCCAATGCAGCCGACAGGTTTGAAGTCTGACAACGTTAGCCTGGGAATCCCTCCGGCTTGGCCTGGGCAGGGATATGGTGCCTTCGTTTATCTTCAGGACTCTTAGTCCAATTTGTTTCTTGTTCGTAGCCGGACGCTACCCGCTTCCGTTGTTATTTTGGATCTTTGTATTGTATCTTTGCTCTTGACTCGGTGAGTCGTTGTTGTATATATGTTCTTTTGAGGGTTCCATCGAGAACTATTGTAATGTTATCACAATTCCACCCGCATAACGTGTGTGTTGCGACGTGCACGTTATGCCTGGTGGGCGTCCTTTAGGATCGTTATTATGCGGATTTGGCTGGAACACTCAAGTCTGCATAGTACCGATCTTGGGGCGTTACATCGGCTTAATACCTTGCAGAATAATGCCGTTAGTGCACTCTACCTGTCCATTGGATTGCGGATGTGCCACCGATGCCACGTCGAGCAGGATTTTCGATCGGCTGCAAAACTTCAATAGCTCATCGACGGCAAAATTTGTGCCATTATCAGTGATGATGCTATGCGGCATGCTGAACCGAGTCATTATCTCGACGATGAACTTCGTAGCTATAGCTCCATTGAGTTTCTTGATAGGCTTTGCCTCCACCCAATTTGTGAATTTGTCGACCGCCACCAGCATATATGTTAAGCCTCCTCTTGCGGTCTTGAAGGGTACCACCATGTCGAGCCCCCAGACCGCGAACGGCCAGGTTATAAAGATCGTCCGGAGCTCATGTGCCGGCAAATGAGCCTACTTTGTGTAGCGCTGACAACCTTCACAAGTCTTGACGATGTTGATAGCATCCTCCTTAGCCCTCAGCCAGAAGAAACCGTGCCGAAACGCCTTGGCGACCAATGCCTTTGCCGCCACGTGATGCCCACACTCGCCGGAGTGGATTTCCTCGAGGATTTGTCGCCCTTCCTCTGGAGAGACGCACCGTTGAAAGATGCCGGACGTGCTTCGTTTGTAAAGCTGTCCGTTAATGATCGTGTACGCCTTTGCTCGGCATTCGATTTGGCGGCTCAACACTTCATCATCATTCGGCAGCTTTTTGTTCACCAGGAAATCAATGTATGGCGTGGTCCAATCTGGGGTTACCAGGCATACGTGGACTGATTCTGCCGACAAGGGGTAGTCTTTGTCGCCGCCTTTAATGGACGACTTGTGCAGATGATGGAGAAATACGTCTGGAGGCACCACCTTCTGCCTGGAGCCTATCCTTTCCAAGGCGTCAGCAGCTTCATTGTCGTCTCGGGAGATATGCCGGACCTCTAAACCGGCAAAACATCTGCCGAATTCATCGACTGTTCGCCTGTACTCCGCCATTGTGGGAATTTTCGTGTCCCAGGTTCCGTCGAGTTGCTGAACGACAAGATCCGAGTCGCCGTAACAGAGGATGCGTTTTACTCCCAATTCTTTAGCCATGTGAAGGCCATGGAGGAGAGCCTCATACTCTGCTACGTTATTGGTAGCGTTGAAGTGGATTCGAAGGACATAGCTGAGTTTGTCACCTTTAGGCGACTTTAGTACTACTCCAGGCCCCGAGCCCTCTTTCATTTTTGAGCCATCAAAGTGCATTATCCAGTACTGAGAATCCGATAAAGGTGTATTTTCCATCGCCTCTGTCCAGTCTGCGACAAAGTCGGCTAAGACTTGAGATTTGATGGCGGTTCTCGGCTTGTACTGGATGTGAAAAGCTGCTAACTTGATGCCCCATTTGGCGACCCGGCCCGTTGCGTCGTCATTGTTGATGATGTCCTTCAATGGAGCTTTGCTGACCACCGCGATTGTGTGATCATGAAAGTAATGCCGCAGCTTCCTGGCGGCAAAGAACACGCCATAAGCTAACTTCTGGTAGTGAGGGTAGCGTTGCTTTGAACCTGAAAAAACCTCGCTAACAAAATAGACAGGGCGTTGATCCGGCCATTGCTTCCCTTCTTCTAGGCGCTCAACTACGATGACGACACTTATCACAAAATTGGTGGCCGACATGTAGAGCAAAAGCGGCTCTCTTTCCCTTGGAGCTGCCAGGATTGGAGCATGCGTCATTGTACACTTCAGCTGTGCCAAAGCTGCCTCCACTTTCTGTGTCCAAACAAAATTGTCTAGCTTTTTGAGAAGCTTGTATAGGGGCAGCGCTTTGTCACCAAGCCGGCTAATGAATCGGCTAACAGCCGCGACGAAACCCGTAAGCCGTTGTATGTCCTTAAGACAAGTCGGCCTCTCGATGTTCTGAATCGCCTTTATCTTTTCCGGGTTAAATTCAATTCCTCTTTGGAAAACAATGAAGCCCAGAAGGTTGCCTGCGGGAACCCTGAAGACGCATTTTGCCGGATTAAGCTTCATCTGGTACTCCCTTAGATTTGCAAAGGTTTTCGATAGATCGGTGATAAGATCGCCTCGCTTCTTCGACATGACTGCAATGTCGTCGACATAGACGTGAACATTGCGGCCAATCTGCTTGTCTAAACAACACTACATACACCTTTGGTAAGTAGCACCGGCGTTCTTCAAGCCAAAAGGCATTGTGACATAGCAGTAATTGCCATATGGCGTGGTGAAGGACGTCTTGATTTGATCTGATTCCTTCATCTTTATCTGATGGTAACCCGAATAAGCGTCCAGAAAACACAGCAACTCGGAGCCGGCAGTTGAATCAATGACCTGATCGATACGCGGTAAGGCGAACGGATCTTTAGGACATGCTTTGTTTAATCCAGTGAAATCAATGCACATACGTAGCTCGGAGGTGTTTTTCTTGGGGACGAGGACGAGATTTGCCAACCAATCAGAATGGACGACTTCTTAGATGAACTTGGCGGCAGTGAGCCTTAGAATCTCCTTTCCTACCGCCTTGTGCTTCTCTGTTCCGAGCTGCCGGAGACCTTGTTTTACTGGTTTAGCATCTTTGTTGACCTTTGAGGAGTGCTCGGCAAGTTTCCTCATGACACCTGGCATGTCAGAAGGTAACCAAGCAAAGATATCCCGATTCTTACGGAGAAACTTGACGAGCTCGCTTTCCTATTTGTCGTCGAGGCCGGCACCAATAATGGCCTCCTTTGTCGGATCGTCTTCTGCGAGCTTGATTTTCTTGGTGTCATCCTTTGGCTTGAAACTTGAGTCGACTTTAGAGGACGGCTTTTCAGTTGCCGGCATCTCATTGTGACCCATTGTTTTCTTGAGATCTTCCAGTTCTTCCCTGGAGATTTCTTCTTCAGCATGGACGACATTGGCAGCTTCGCACTCTTTTGCCTTTTTGAAGTCTCCCTTGATTGTAATGATCGCATTGGGCCCAGACATTTTAAGCTTGCTATAGATGTAGCACGACCGAGCCATGAATTTGGCAAAAGCTGGACGCCCGAAAATTGCGTGATACGCGCTTCTGAAAGGAACCACCTCAAAAGAGACATCTTCCGTCCTGAAATTATCTGTCCCGCCAAAGGTGACCTTTAGGGTGATTTTCCCATCAAAGAGGCTTGTCGCCCCGGCACAATCCCATGAAACTTCACATTGCTGTGGCTGAGTTGTGACTCGGAGAGACGCATCCTTTTCAATGTCGCCGCGTAGAGTATATTGATGCTACTTACTCCATCCATGAGCACATTTGTCAACTTGTATTTGTCGACTATAGGGCTGAAGACCAGAGCGTAGGTGCGCGTTGTAGGGACTCTGTCCGGGTGATCGCTGCGACCCCATGTAATGGGAGTGTCGGACCAATCCAAATATTGTGGAACTGCAGGTACCGTAGCATTAAGTTCTCTCCAAGCCGCATTTTCCTTGCGAACGAATCTGTTGCTAGGTTGACGATGAGACTTTCAGTATGCTTGGGGAACTTGCTGCCTTTTCCCTCTTTGGAGGCCGCGTCGTCAAATTCTGATGCAGTGTCTTCCTTCTCTTTGTCGTCCTTATGAGATTTGCGCTTGCTTCTTGACTTGCCGGCTTTGGGGTCCTTGGCGATGTCCCGATTAATGTGACATTGCTGGATCATGTGGGAGCGTCCCATCCGGCCTCAGATGATGCACACAGGGATTATGCTTGATGTCGTCGTACTTCACCGTTGGCGGTCGAGCGGGTCGGTTGCTTGCCGGCTTTTTGTCCTGCCACTTGCTGTTACTTGGGCCGCCTTTACCAAAGGTGGCAGCAACTTCGTGAGAGGGGCCGACTTGGTCTTCAACCTTTTTCTTCCCGGACTCGCGTCGGCGGGATTCGCCTTCTTCGCTGTTGTCATCGTCAGTAGCAGCGTATTTGTTTGCACAAGCCAGTAAGCCGCCCAAAGTTTCCGACTCGTCACTGTAGATCATGAAGCGGAAAGTCGTCCCCTTCCTCAGAGACTGCTTGAAGGCATGAATTGCCTGTGTTTCTGATACGCCCTCGCAAGCATTTTTGATTTTGCTATATCGTGAAACGAATTCATGACTAGACTCGTTTTTTTGGTGCACGCACCGCTGTAAGTCGAATATTGACTTGGGGCGTTTATATGTGCCCTGGAAGTGCTGAATAAAGACGCGTTTCATGTCACTCCAGGTATGAACTGTCCTTTCCGACAAGCCTTCGATGTGTGCCATCCCGGTTAACATCAGGGGAAAGAAGCGTACTGCGGAGTCGGCACTGCCTTCATATATGTCGCAGGCACTGACATAATCTGAGAGCCAGGTCTCAGGATTCGCTGTGCCGCTGTACTTCTTCACCATCTTTGTTACGTTCGACAAAGTCGGCGGTAGGATTTGTTATCTGATTATTCTGCCAAAGCACTTGGGGCCGAGGTACTAGGCATCTCTGGCTGACTTCCTCTCCTCGATTAGGCTTTGAACATGATTAACTATAGGCGGCTTATCAACTGATTTTCCTCGCCATGGATCATCCCTATGACGGCTTTGACTCACCCGACTCGCATTACACGATGGGCTTAGAGACCTTTGCCGTCGTGGAGAGGGTATGTATTTGGAGGGGTTATCTCCCTCTTTGCGCGGTGGAGGTGGCGGTGGAGGTGGCATATTATCTCTGTTACCCTCCCTACGAGGTGGATTCTCCCCTTCTCGTCATCGCTCTAGGCGAGGTAGCGCTGCCTTCTCTTTTTGAGGATCCTCCTTTTGCTCCCGGCTTCGATGTCCTCCACGGTTGTTGCCAGCTTCACGATGACGAGATGAACCTGTCCGAGACTCTGCACCCTTAGGTGGCAGCTTGTCCTTCGGGTTCTTATCGTCGCATTTGTTGTGGCTGCTTGAGCCGGCTGGATCATCGTCTGGGTCTGGTGGTGCAGCAGCTATTGGCTTCTTCGCCGTCGAGTTGCAAAGACGGGAATCGTCAAATAGCCTTCCCGACTTAACTTGCGAGTCGTTTTGATGTTGCTGTGCTACCTCCAGTAGGTAAGCCGAGAATTTGAGACGGGCGTCGCGGTCCAATGATTTGTCGGACATGACCTCCTGGGCTGCCTCCATGTTTTTGGCTGGGGTGTTAAAGTAACACAAATTGGTCATCGGGTCACATTGGTGGTGGTACTTTCTCCAGTCTGAGTTGACATGGTCGGCTTCCCACTTGCTGCGGAAATCCAGCCTCTTGTGCAGATTCTTGTCGCGAGCTGGACGGAAAACATCGTCGGCCCCTTTCTCTCTTTGTTTCCGGATGAACTCCGTTTCCTTATTTGTGAGATCGATTTCGCGCTCCGCTATCTAGGCCGCCTGTTCTTCCAGTTGGGCGCGACGCTTCTCTATGTCATCCAGCGATGCATTAGGAGGAAGGGGAGTTAGGAGTTTCTGGTACTTTGCCATCCTTTCTTTGTACTCCTTTTCTATCGCTGCTCCGACTGTAGCATTAATGTCGTCTCCAGTAGCCGGCAATTTACTGACTCCCTTCATTGGAGCTAGTGGCGGCACAAAGTCCACCTTTTGATTTCAAGCTTATGGAGTTTTTTATTTGCCATCAGCGGGTTTCGAGGCGGCGGGGTCTCCTTTTGGATCAGAGACAACATCACCCATTAAGAACTCGACTAGGCGTCCCAAACAAGACGCAACTTTCTGACTAAAACCATCAGATTCTCCTTCAGATTCAAGGTCCTGCTCCATAGTAGCAGTGTCCCCTGATCCGGCTTCTGAATCATCCCCAGCTTGCAAAGCAGGAAGGATAGACTCAGGATCAGTCATAGACTCATTAGAGCCGGATTCTCCTAGGATGCCAACGAAGTGGAAGTCCGGCGCCGCCATAGTGGAACTTGCATCGTCTTCAGAGTCTTCATCATCAATGTAGAAAGCTAGATCTATATCGGCAATCTCATCAGAGTCCAGATCCGATCCGTCTTCGAAGTTGCTCGGGTGGGTGGCGGGGATGCTCGAGGTGAAGTCGAGATCGTCCAAAGCATTGGCGGTGAAGCCGACGAAGATGTCGATGCCGCCGATGGAGACCGTGGACCAGCCGGCGGGATCCTCCTTTGCCGGCATCTAGAAGCCGTCATTGAGGACGTGGGCAGCTCCTGTCTCGTCGAACACTAGCTGACCAAGCCGACTGCAATGGTGTCGCCGATTCCACCAGTAGATCCCGCCTGGAACGTAACCCCGGACATCTCTTGCCCCACGGTGGGCGCCAACTGTCGTGGTATTGTCGAATCTGGCCGGGACAGGGGTGCCATCCGGCTAGGTAGAGAGCTGGGTGTAGGAGATGTAGGTAATTCTGGTGACGGCCCAGCTTCGGATCTCGCAACGGTGGAGAAACCCTACGTGTTGCTATAATTCACTATAAGGCTATATGCGCCGATTACAATGAAAGTTAGAGCGTGCCCTGAGGCATCCCTTAGGCCGGCTTATAAAGGCGTACGAACTTAAGGATTACAGGAAGCAACCTAACCGACTAAGTTACAGAGTTCTACTCTAATCCGGCTTGGGCCTTGCCTTGAGAGCTAAGTCAACTACAATGCAGGCCGCCTTCTGGAACCTTCCCTTAGTCGGATGTGCTTCCTGCGCTTCATCGTACTGGGCCTTCCGGTAAGCCGGAATTCATCTTACCACCACTATGGGCCACCCTGGTACGCTGGCTTTAGTCTCATCCATGTTGGTACCTGTTCGGCATATCCCCAACAGTCGGGACAGGCCGGCCCGATCTGCAGTGCGTTTGGCAGCGAATGGTGAGGTAGAGTGTGCAGGGGCAGCGGCCGGCCTATTGCAGCGTGGCGGTAGGCTTCACGGGCCTGCTCTGGGCCCGGTCGGACCATATTAGGACTAGTGTGTCCCCGGCTCTCCACGGGACTTTACGGGTCCACCGGGCCCGACCGGGCCTAACGGGGACTGCTGTGCTCTGCGGCCACGTCCGGTCGACTACCGTCTTCGGTGGTGGAGGTAGTTCCCTCCCGCGCTGCCGCAGTACTACTATCAGCGGTACAACCTACTTCTCGCATCTGTCTTGCTGTCCTCGTGATGGTTGCACTACTAGGAAAAAGCCTACCCGTGGTGCACCACGTTTTGCTATCTGTGGCGCGCCCCGATGCGCCAAGGTTAGCGCGCCACTTGTAATTTTTACACTTGGTGCAACAGCGGGGTGCGCCACTAGTAGTGTACAACATTGGTGGAGCACCAGTTGTGGTGCGCCACTAATAATATCAGTGTCGGGGGGATGATCCCCCGATGTACCAAAGTCCACGACTCAACATGATAAGAAATCAAGCTGTCTGGCTGGCTGGCCACATCCGGCTGGCTGGCTGCCCGCCTCCGTTTGGCTAGCCATGCTGGCTGGCCAAATCCGGCTGGAGACGTGGTCGGCTCGAGGCTTGGCCGGCTGGCCATCTGTCTGGCTGGCCGGATCCGGCTGGCCACCTGTCCGACTGGCCATCTGTCCGGCTGGCCCTCCTGGCCGGCTGGCCACTTGTCCGGCTGGCCACCCTGAAGCCCTGTCGGGCTGGCCCTCCTGGCCGGCTGGCCACTTGTCCGGTTGTCCACCCAGAAGCTGTAGTGTCCGGCTGGCCACCTGCCAGCCAGCCTCCGAGGACCCGACAACGACGACGCCCATTCCTTGCATGATGCTGGCCACACCGACAAGACATAAAGGAGAAGGCCATACCGAAGACTTCGCGCTTCCGTCATGCACAGTGCAGCCGGTCGGCCGGCTGGGCACTGTGTGCAACGTCATGAAGGAAGAACACTGTGTACTGCGTCATGAAGGAAGAACACTGCAGATGACCCAGTCTGCGGGGTCCCATCCAGATTGGAGGTTTCCAGCCGGACCCACCTCCAGCCGGATCCATCTGTTAGCCTGCTAGCCAACAGCCGGACCCAGTTGTCAGGCAGCCTGGCAGCACTATATAAGGCAGGCTGGAGCCCCAGACTTAGCCAGATTCGAGGAGGAGAGCAGTTTTTGGGGAGATAGCAGTTTTTAGGCAGAGGGAAGGCAGATTTCATGCTTGCTCTTTGTAGGTTGCTCCACTCTCTTTTTCTCCCCTAGCTAAGGCGTACAGCTCGAGGAGCAAACATGTAACACCATATACTCCACCATATACACCAGATCATGCAGGAGTATGGGTTTTACCTTCTCACGAGGGCCCCGAACCTGGGTACGTCTCGCGTTTGCCGTGCTTGTGCCCAATCCCGCCGGAACACCGTCGCTCGGGCCTTTGTCCCCAGACCTTAAGCCACCCCGTTGGCATATGCCGTGACAACCACCATGAAATTTGGCGCCCACCGTGGGGCATAGCGGCGACCGGAGTCCCATTCTCGGTGGGAACCCACTTCACAATCATCAACGTCGCCGTCTCAAGGCGCCAACTGTCTTTCTCTTCCGGAGAAACTCGGGGACTCGGGGACTCCGGGGCTCGACAATACCACCACCCCGGCGAAAGCCAACTAGCTGCTTCCTCCAACCGAACTGCCCTACGGGGCCCGGGCGCTGCTGCACTCCGTGGGCCGGCGCAACTCAACTACCAACTACTCGATCGCCGGGCTCACGCCCGCGTCATCCTCGTCTGCCCGAGTCTGCACGTTCGTCGGCGTGTGCGCCGCCAGCTTCCTCCATGTCGCCCTCGTCTGCCCGAGCCCGCATCCGCCGGCATGCATCTCCACCCGAGCATCTCCTCCGCGCGCTCGTCCGCGTCCGCGGCCATGCTCGCCCGCGTCTCGGCATCTCCACACCTCCGTCCGCGTTGCCACCCTCCGCCTACCCCGCGTCCGTCTCCGCGGTCTCGCCTACGCCGAGTGCGCCCCACGCGTTCATCCGCCCGTGCCGACTGCGCCCCGCACATTCGTTCGCCTGCGCCGCTCCTAACCGATGCCCATCCGCTTGCGCCCGTGCCGACCCGGCGTCCGGCCTCCCGGCTGACCGGCCGCCCGCGCCACTCCGTCGGCACCCGCGCGTTCCACGCCCGCCGGTTGCGTTCCACGCCCGCCGGTTGCGTCGGCCGCGCACCTCCGGCTGCTCCGCGTCCACGCCTGGCTGGGCCCCTGTCGGTTGCGCCTGTGCCCGGCTCCGCCCCGTCGCCTGCATCCGGCCGCCCCGCACATGGCCATGTCAGCTACTCCTCCGACTCCGTCCACACACGCTTCCGCTTGCGTGCTGCTCGGCCTCGGCCCCGGTCGTGCGGCCGCACCTGCCTCTACATGCGCCTCCACGGGCTCCTCCCCGTCACCCGTGCCACTCCACCGGCGGCTGCCGTGCTGGCTCTACGGGCCCGACCTCCACTGCCTCTCCGCCCGGCTCCAGCCGCCTCCCATGTTGTGCCAGATGTTCCACGTCAAACCCCATCCCTCGCTTCCGCGCCCACGCGCCCTGGCCGGCTGCCCTCGCCCGTGCGCCGTCTCGGATCCCGCGCGCGTCCGCCCTCGCCAACTCGACGCGCTGGCCTCCGCCGGCTGCTCTGTCCGCCTCCACGCCACCTCTGCCGCCTCGTCCGCCTGCCTTTTGCCACCGCGTGCTGCACGCCGACTCGCTGCGCTCCGTGCGGCCCCTCCGCGCTGGCTCCCGCGCACCCCCGCCGCCTGCTCCGGCTCCGCCTGGCCTCCGCCTACCATGGCCCGGCTGGCCGTGGCCGGCTCCAGCGCCTTGTGCGCTGCGCCGCCCTGCGCCCGGCTGCACTCCCTTAAACTCTGATATCCTACACTCCCTCATGCAAAGAAGTATTTAAAAATTAACTAACCACAGCCTTAAACTCTGATATCCGACACTCCCTCATGCACTAGTTTACCGGTGGGGGTTCGGGTTTCTGTCGTTCCTGCAACCAACTCACAAGCAAACTAAATACACAATGCATTACCCTAGGCCCATAAAGGTGAAGTGTCATTTAGTCGACGTTCACACAACACCACTAGAAGAATAGCACCACAACTTAAATATCAAACCATTAAATATTACTCATCATAATTCACTACTCGCAACGAGACTCCCCATGTCCTCAAGAACTAAACGAACTACTCACAAGACATCATATGGATCATAATCAGAGGTGATGAATGAATGATTAACAATCTGGTCATAAAAGTATTTCACCGATAAAACTCAATAGCATCAACTACACAAGGCAATCAACACCGGAAAAGTGATCCCAATGAACTACAACAAGTATAACCCTAGATGAAGCGGCGGAACGGAGTGGAGCCGTGGGGATGATGGTGCTGTCGGTGAGGATGATGTTGATGATGATCCCGATGAAGCCAGTGATGATGACGATGACGATGGCGACGATATCCCCTCTCCGGGAAGGAATTCCCCTGGCAGATTTCTCCCTGCTGGAGAGTTTTTTCTCTCTCTATGGTTTCCGCCCTCGAGGCGGCGGAATATTTCTTCCAAGCATCCCGATGATTTTTAGGTCAAAGGGATGATATACGTCAAAGGGGGGAGCCGGAGGCGACCCAGGGCCACCAGGTGGGCCCCAGGCGCGGCCCAGGGGTGGGCCGCGACCAGGTGCCACCTGCCGCCTTGGTGGCTCCCCTCTGGTCGCCCTTCTGGCTCCTTCCAGCTTGGAACAAGCTAAGGGAGTTCCATTGCCCAAGACGTCCAAATTACTCCTTCGGTGGTGATGGAGTTCTCTCTACAAGCCTCTCGATTGTCTCCTTAAGCTCATCCAGCTTGTAACCAAGATTACGAATCATCTCAGTATTACTTTCAATGCGGCTCATGATGCGGTCCAAAGGAGATTCCTTATCCTTGGAACCATCCCCTCACCTTTCTCCGGCTTCCAGACCAAAGCTTCCTTTTCCTGCACTGTCAGAACGATCTATATCCCAAAAGGTAGGCAATTTTGACTTGGGCGAATTATGGAGCTGATGGGTGTGGAGTAGGTTGTGAAAGGGGTTTTGCAAGTGCGATGAGGATTTCTTCTCGGCTATGCTTCCACGGGGAACCTTACCACCTATGCTCATCCTTGCACCAATTTTGAAAGGGTTCGCCTTCACTTTAATACTTGCAATCATGGCGCGAGGATACGAGCGAGGATCTTCTTCTATCTCTTCTTGTTGATCTTCAAAGGGCTCCATGGGCTACTCCTCTTCATGCTTGACCTCCTTAGGGTCCTCCTTCAGCTCCTTAGTTTTCTCCTTGTCTCCATTGTGAGAAGACATCTTGATCTAGGGTTTGAAAATCTGGCTGAAACAACTCGAAAACAAAAAGCGTCAAAAACTTGAGATACGAACCTCAAGAGATTCGGTTAAATATATAGCAAAAATTTCCCGAACAAAAGGAAAGCGAAAAGACAAATCGGAGTCGGAGGCAGTGTTCTGGGGCTCTAGGTGGACCCAGGCGCGGTCCAGACCTAGGCCGCGGCTAGGTGCCACCTGAGCACCCTGGACTCCGACTACGTCTCTTCTTCGTCTCGTAATTTATTATATTACCTAAAAACAGCAAATATAAATGTTCTGGAATTTTACGAGGAAATTTACTTAAGGGAAATGATACCTATTTCAATTCTTACTCTGGATCCTCCCGGTATTTATCTTTGATGAATTCTTCCGGAGTCACAACTTGTATTATATCGACATCCTTTTCAAGTGGATCACCCGAGATGTAATGCTCGAGCCTCTGGCCATTAACCACTTGTGGTTTATCTCTGTCCAATGAATTAATTTTGATGGCACCAGATCGATAAACTTCTTCGACAATAAAGGGGCCTTCCCATTTTTATATGAGCTTTCCTGTAAAAAATCTGAGACGAGACCTATACAATAGTACTTTGTCTCCCACATTAAATTCTCTTTTCAAAATCTTTTTGTCATGCCACTTGTTAACTTTTTCTTTAAATAATTTAGCATTTTCATAAGCTTCGGTTCTCCACTCATCTAAAGAACTCATATCAAACAGTCTTTTTTCACCGGCAAGCATAAAATCATCATTAAGCTCTTTAGTTGCCCAATAAGCTTTATGTTCAAATTCTAGTGGTAAATGACAAGCTTTTCCATAAACCATTTTATAAGGAGACATGCCCATGGGATTTTTAAAAGCAGTTCTATAAGCCCATAAAGCATCATTAAGTTTCTTAGACCAATTCTTTCTAGATTTATTAACAGTCTTTTGCAAGATTAACTTAATCTCCCTATTAGTTAATTCGACTTGTCCACTAGTTTGAGGATGATAGGGCGAAGATACTCTATGATTAACATCATATTTAGCAAGAGTTTTTCTAAAAGCACCATGAATAAAGTGGGAACCTCTAGCAGTCATTAAATATCTAGGTACACGAAACCTAGGAAAAATAATATCCTTAAGAATTTTCAAAGAGGTTTTATGATCAACACTAGGAGTAGGAATGGCTTCCACCCATTTAGTGACATAATCAACAGCAACAAGTATATGAGTATTACCATGCGAACTGGGGAATGGACCCATAAAGTCAAATCCCCAACAATAAAAAGGTTCAATAACAAGAGAATAGTTCATAGGCATTTCATTCCGTCTACTAATATTACCAACTCTTTGAAATTCATTGGAAGATAAAATAAATTTCGTTGCATCTTTAAATAGAGTAGGCCAATAAAAACCTGATTATAGCACTTTGTGTGCAGTTCTGTCTCCAACATGATGTCCACCATAAGGACTGTTGTGCCATTTCCTCAAAATTTCTTCTTGATCATATTCTGGAACACATCGCCGAATGATACCGTCAACTCCTTCTTTATATAAGTGTGGGTCATCCCAAAAATAATGTGTCAGGTCATAGAAGAATTTCTTCCTTTGCTGATAAGTAAAATTTGAAGGCAAAAATTTGGAAACAATAAAGCTAGCATAATCTGCATACCAAGGATTTTCACGAGTTTTTACCTTTATGGATGCCAACTGTTCATCTGGAAAATTATCATTAACAGGAATAGGATCATCCAGAATATTTTACATTCTAGACAAATTATCAGCAACTGGGTTGTCAGCAACCTTCCTGTCAACTATATGCAAATCGAATTCTTGCAACAAAAGAACCCATCTAATAAGACGTGGCTTAGCATCTTTCTTTTCGATGAGATATTTAATAGCGGCATGAACAGTTACTTTAGACTCAACAATGTAAGGCCTAAACTTATCACAAGCAAAAACAACAGCTAAAAATTCTTTTTATTAGTTGCATAATTCTTTTGAGCACTATCAAGAGTTTTGCTAGCATAATGAATAGCATTCAGTTTTTTATCAATGCGCTGTCCTAAAACAGCACCTACAGCAAAATCACTAGCATCACACATTATCTCAAAAGGTAAGTTCCAATCTGGAGGTTGAACAACTGGAGCAGTTGTTAAAGCTTTCTTAAGAATTTCAAAAGCTTCTTTACAATCATCATCAAAAATGAAAGGAACATCTTTTTGCAAAAGATTATTAAGAGGTTTAGAGGTTCTGGAAAAATTCTTTATAAACCTCATATAAAAACCAGCATGACCAAGAAAACTGCGTATACCTTTAACATCCCTTGGACAAGGCATCTTCTCTATAGCTTCCACTTTAGCTCTATCGACTTCAATGCTTCTTTCCGAGATTTTGTGTCCAAGAACTATACCTTCGTTAACCATAAAATGGCATTTCTCCAATTCAAAACAAGATTTGTGTCTTCACATCTCTGCAAAACTTTATCAAGGTTGTGTAGGCAATTATCAAAAGAAGTTCCATAGACATAGAAGTCGTCCATGAACACTTCCATAATTTTCTCACAAAAGCCATGAAAAATAGCAAACATGCATCTTTGGAAAGTAGCAGGGGCATTACGTAAACCAAAAGGCATGCGTCCATAAGCATAAATTCCATAAGGACATGTAAAAGTTGTTTTCTCTTGGTCTTGGTGTCTGACCGCAATTTGAGAAAAACCAGAATAACCATCAGGAAAACAAAAATGAGTGTTCTTAGAAAGCCTTTCTAACATTTGATCAATAAAAGGTAAGGGATAATAATCTTTCTTTGTTGCTTTATTCAATTTTCAAAAATCAATGCACATTCTATAGCCAACTACAACTCTTTGAGGGATAAGCTCATCATTATCATTTGCAACTACAGTAATACCTCCTTTTTTAGGAACACAATGCACAGGACTAACCCACCTACTATCAGCAATAGGGTAAATAATACCTGCTTCGAGGAGTTTAAGCGCCTCGTTTCTTACCACTTCCTTCATTTTCGGATTTAATCTCCGTTGATGATCAATGACAGGTTTTGCATCAGGCTCAAGATTAATTATATATTGACATACAGCAGGAGAAATCCCTTTAAGATCATCCAGAGTGTAACCCATCGTGCCCTGATGCTTTCGAACTACTTCCAATAGTCTCTCTTCTTCTTGTCCTGAAAGTTTAGCACTAATAATAACAGGATATATTTTCTTCTCATCAATACATGCATATTTAGGATCATCAGGATGCATTTGAGTTCAAAGACAGGATCTCCCTTAGGAGGGGTCGGCATCCCTAAGGATTCCACCGGTAAATTATGTTTTAGAATTGCAGGTTGATGGAGGAAGATGTCCTCCAACTCGTTCCTTTCCTGCATGAAAACCTCACTTTCATGGTCCTCCATGAATTGCTTCAAAGGATCGTTAGGAGCAACAGCAATAGCAGCAAGCTTTTCAATTTTACAGTCTTCATCAGGCAATTCTTTTTCATGATGTTGTTTAGCAAATTTGGAAAAATTAAACTCATAACTTTCACCGCCAAACTTAGTACAAACCTTTTCCTTTTTGCAATCTATAACAACACTGCAAGTATTTAAGAAAGGTCTACCAAATATAATTGGACAAGAATTATCTACAACAGAACCAAGTACCAGAAAATCAACAGGGTATTTAGTCTTACCACATAAAACTTCAACATCTCTAACAATTCCCACCGGAGAGATAGTATCTCTATTAGCGAGCTGAATAACCACATCAATATCCTCAATTTCGCAAGTCCCAATTTCATGCATTACTTCTTGATGTAGGAAAAAAGGTATTCCACTAGAGCAAGCACCAATATCACAAAAACCATAATAGCAATGATCACCAATTTTTACAGATATAACAGGAGAACCAGCCTTTTTAACTTTACTTTTAAAAGGCCTAACAATGTTAGAAGCTTCCTCACAAAAGACTATATGACCTCCTTCTACATTTTCTCCCATTAAATCCTTAACTAAAGCTACCGAAGGTTGTACCTTCAGTTGTTCATTATGCTCTTTAGCTCTTTCCACTTTTTTTAACAACTTTGGTAATCATAGTATGTTCTTTTACTATAACAGGAAAAGGCAATTTCTCAACATAAGAAATAGGCAAAATAGATTTAGGAGTGTAAACTTGTATTGCATTTTCAGTGATAGGAGTGATTTCGATTTCTTTAATTGGTTCATGGAACTTATTCCATTTTTTCTTAGGAATATCAATGTAAGAAGCAAAAGCATTAAAGAGATCGACAATGATTTGAGAATCAAGACCATATTTAGCACTAAACTCATGAAAATCAGGAGTTTCACCAAAATATTTAATGCATTCATAATCACAAATTATACCTGATTCATTACCTTTATCTATTTCCCAATCTTTAGTATTGCGTTGAATTCTCTCAAGAAGATCCCATTTATAATCAATCTTCTTATTTGTGAAAGATCCAGCTAAGGAAGCATCAAGCAAGTCCTTGTCATGATGACAAAGTCTTGCATAAAAAATTGTAACTATAATGCTTCTGGGGATGTCATGAATAGGGCACTTAAGCATTAAAGCTTTCAATCTCCCCCAAGCTTGAGCAATACTTTCTCCCTTGCGAGGCCAGAAGTTATAAATATAATTCTTGTATTGGTGAATTTCATGCAGAGGATAAAATTTAGCATAAAAGAGAGGCACTATTTTATCCCAATCCAATAGATGAGAATCAACCAATAGCCTATACCACTGCATAGCTTTGTCTTTCAGTGGCAATGAGAATAATTTCCGCATGACTACTTCTATAGAAACCCTTGCAATCTTAAACAAACCACATATATCTCTCATAAACAGCAAGTGATAACTAGGATGAACCGTTCCATCTCCTGCATAACGGTTACTCATAACACGATCAACAATTCCCATAGGTATTTTAAATGGAACATTTTCAATAGGTGGACGACATCTTGCTGCCACAAGAGCAGCGGAGAGGGTGTCTCCAAATGTTGCTTCAAACTCAGAAGGCTCCATAATGAAGTAGAACAACAGGTAAAAATAAAAAAAACTTGAAGTAAAAGTGTTCCTTACCAATTCTACTTACCAACAGCGCTAAGCTCCCCGACAAAGGCGCCAGAAAATAGTCTTGATGACCCACAAGTGTAGGGGATCTATCGCAGTACTTTTGATAAATAAGAGTGTCGAACCCAACGAGGAGCAGAAGGAGTTGGCTTGTAGATTTGACCAACGTTTCACTCCAAACACTAACAGAAGGATTTTTACGGGTTTTTATAATAACAAATAAATAAAATGCGAGTAAATAAAAGAGAGCAATAATTATTGCAGCAAGTGGCCCAATCCTTTTTAGCACAAAGGACAAGCCGGTGATTCTACTTATAATGGCGCTCATGAGGACACATGGGAGTTATGTCAAGTCACTTTCGCTTCATACTGCTGATTAATGTTTAACGTTTTGCTAAGTGTTGTGTGCGTGAACCTATGCTAATGAACCGCCCTTACTTGGACTAGAACACACTTGTGATTACACTTCCCTACAAGCATCCACAAATATAAAGAAGTATTTAAGAATTAACTAACCACAGCCTTAAACTCTGAGATCCTACACTCCCTCATGCACTAGTTTACCGGTGGGGGTTCAGGTTTCTGTCATTCCTGCAACCACCTCACAAGCAAACTAAATACACAATGCATTCCCCTAGGCCCATAAAGGTGAAGTGTCATGTACTCGATGTTCACACAACACCACTAGAAGAATAGCACCACAACTTAAATATCAAACCATTAAATATTACTCAGCATAATTCACTACTTGCAACGAGAGTCCCCATGTCCTCAAGAACTAAACGAACTACTCACAAGACATCATATGGATCATAATTATAGGTGATGAATGAATGATTAACAATCTGGTCATAAAACTATTTCACTGATAAAACTCAATAGCATCAACTACACAAGGCAATCAACACCGGAAAAGTGATCCCAATGAACTACAACAAGTATAACCCTAGATGAAGCGGCAGAACGAAAGTGGAGCCGTGGGGATGATGGTGCTGTCGGTGAGGATGATGTTGATGATGATCCCGATGAAGCCTGTGATGATGACGATGACGATGGCGACGATCTCCCCTCTCCGGGAAGGAATTCCCCCCTACAGATTTCTCCCTGCTAGAGAGCTTTTTCTCTCTCTGTGGTTTCCGCCCCCGAGGCAGCGGCAGAATATTTCTTCCAAGCGTCCCCGATGATTTTTAGGTTAAAGGGATTATATATGTCAAAGGGGGGAGCCGGAGGCGACCCTGGGCCACCAGGTGGGCCCCAGGCACGGCCCGGGTGGGTCGCGGCCAGGTGTCACCTGGCGCCCTAGTGGCTCCCCTCTGGTCGCCCTTCTGGCTCCCCTCTGGTCACCCTTCTGGATCCTTCCGTCATCTGGCAAAATAATGATCTCTGAATTTTTCTGAAATTTTTGGCAATGCAGAGGTACAGTATCTTGGCGGTGCCTTTTCCAGCTGATTTCGGGCTCCGGCAGTTAAATCACCAACAATCATCAAATATGCAAAATAAAGTAAAATAACATAAGTATAGCATTATATTTTGAAATATATCCATGAATAACAGTAAATTATGATATAAAATAGTGATGCAAAATGGACGTATCATGCACCACTAGTAATATTGGTGTATTTTTAAATACAATATACACGTATTTATACATGCATATGTTTTTTATGGGTTCGTTGCATAGAAAACAAAAAATTTCCTACGTAACAAGCGGAAGAAACCCAACGATCTAGATCTATTAGACGAAGGTAGCGAAGATGAGATCCAATCTCTTACCCTTGAAAAATGATTAAATGCGTTTTGTCAGTGTAGGGGTTGACTAGTCGATCCCCGCAACTAGACTCGTCTAGTCGCGAGGAGATGTATTATCCTCGCGATCCAATCTAATGAAGCGCCGCACAAGTAGCACCTCCGTGGTATCCACACGTACGGCTCGATGTAGACTCCGCCTTCTGGATCCCGCAAGCAAGGAGGGAGTGGTTAGATGGATCTCAGCAACACGACGGTGTGGTGGTGTTGATGGTGGAGTTCTCTGCGAGCAGGGCTTCACCAAGCCAAGCAAGATGAGGAGGAGGAGGGGTGGCGCACGGCACGGGAGGGAGGGTGGCGCACGGCACAGGTGGAGGGGGGTGCGGCTAGGGCAAAGTGGCGGCTAGGGTTCAAGCCCTTTGTGCTGCACCCTCACCTCCCCTTTTATAGGTGGAGGGGCAAGGGCCAATCCTAGGGCCGGCCGGCCTAGGGCTTGCTTGGCCCCCAAGCCAGCCGAGCCGCTTAGGGATTCGGCCTCCCCTTGCCTTCCTTGGCCGGTTGGGCCATGGGCTGGTGCGGCCAACCCATCATGGCTGCTGCACTACCCATTGGTCCATGTGGGCCCCATACAACAGGTGGGACCCACTTCTAGACTCTTCTAGAACCTTCCAGAAAATTCCGATACCCTGCCGGAAAATTCCGGAAACTTTCCGACACCTCCGGAAACCACTTTCCTTATATGAATCTTATTCTCCGGACTCTTCCGGATCTCCTCGTGATGTCTAGGATCTCATCCGAGACTCCGAATCACCATTCGTTCATTCCATCAATTATCTCATCGCAAACCCTAGCTACATCGGAGCGTTAAGTGTGTGACCCTACGGGTTTGAGAACTAGCAGACATGATCCGATCAATAATCAATAGCAGGACCGGGATGTCCATATTGACTCCTACATATTCAAGGAAGTTCCTTATCGATTGAACCACGATGCCGGAGATTCTTAATCTCGTATAAGATTCCCTTTGTCTCATGATATTTAATTTGCCCGAGATTTGATCTTTGATATCTCCATATCTAGTTCCATCTCGTTACCTGACAAATTCTCTTTACTCGTCCATAATATAGGATCTCCGTGATTACAACTTAATCACACATTTGCAAACTTCCAGATGCTATATTACCGAGAGGGCCCAGAGAATATCTACTCCGTCACATGGAGGGACAAATCCCACTCTTCATTCATGTCACCCAACAACCTACCATCGGAGATACCTGAAAGCCATCTTTATAATCACCCAGTCACGAAGCGACGTTTGATGTCCCCAAAGTACTCCTCTGATAAACGGGAGTGACATAATCTCATGGTCTAAGAAAACTATACTTGGCATATACTAAAAGCGTTGGCAATGAAACTGTGTGACACGATCAATTGCAACTCTTTGTTATTGGGTCTTGTCCATCACATCATTCTCCCAATGATTGACTTCGTTATCAAGTGACTATAACAAGTCCATGGTCAGGATACCTTAACCATCTCTTGACTAACGAACTAGTCCTGTAGAGGCTTACTAGGGACACTTGGTTGTTCATATTTCCACACATGTATTATGTTTCCGGTTAATACAATTATATCATGGATAATAAACATTTACCATAAACATGAATATGTTAATAAACCATTTTATTATTGCCTCTAGGGCATATTCCCAACAATCTCCCACTTGCACTAGAGTCAATAATAGTTTACATTTTCTCGATCCAACACCCATGGAGTCTAACACTCATGGAGTCTCAGTGCTGATCATGTTTGCTCATGGAAGAGGTTCTGTCCTCTAAAGTTCTGTACCATAGAGTTCTACATGTTCTTTGCAAAACATTAATGTCACCTACTTTGACGTTACTTCATCATCCCATGATAAACCTCATCATCATATGATGAATATAATATATTTGGTTACAGAGTGAGATTTTCGTTTCCCTTTTATGCCTACATGACGTATGATCAGTCAAAAGAACTTTCACATAGTATGTGCACCCGGAACTCACTCAGTCTTGCAACAAAATTTCTCAAACCAAAATATTATATCTTTTAATACTTGAATTAATCATATACTCCTATATGTTGTAGACTCACAAATATACAGTGCATTACAAATCACTTCGATATCTTTGATCACGCTTTCGCTGCCCTTCTGCGCTTTCGAGATCTCTAATCTAGTTTGGTGTCATGATTTCAACCAAGTCTACCAATCTATAGATTCAATTATCTCATCTCCACGTTGAAATGACTCCTCACTCCTAACAAGTTCTTCTAACCAAGAACTTGGGTCACATTTCATCAAATACAAAATTATGGTTCTTATATGTTTAGACCTATGAGCAAGTCATAGCTTTACCTATCTTTTACAAGTAATGAACTCTTTTTCACTTGTTCCATTTTGAACTCCTTCAAAATCTTATTTAGGTTAAACATCCTGACTTAATGTTTATCAAACATATCTATCCACCACTATCTCCATAGATATTTGGCATTCAAACTAACTTCATAAGTTATACGTTGGTTCCTGAACTATTTACAACATTCACGAAATCTCTATTTCATGCAAACAAGATGTCGTAAACTCCCACTCAAATATACATCATATACATATTAAATTGTGAAACCACTTTGGCTCCCACTCAGAAATATGTTTATCCTTATATTTGATTAACAATGATTCACTAGCTCCCACTCATACTCATGTCTCCACATATTTGATTATGGAGCTTATACACTCACTTGATATATGTCACCACATTTTTCAATTAGATCCCACTCAGTTTCTTACGCACTTTCTCGATATTTTGGACACGTCCAAAATTCTTAATTTAACTTTTAAAAATTCGATAACTCATATACGAAATACTAGTACTTTGCTAGCTTTAATTTTTATTTATTCTCTACAAAAACCCTTTTAAGGAATAAATATGTGAAACATCACTTTCACAAAATCAAGCAACAATTACTTAGGATGACTCTCATACATTTTTCGTATTTAAGGCTTCTATTTCTTCTTTGTAGTTTCGTAGGTATGTCTTGTTTCTTAAACATGACAAGTAAATCATGAGTATTATTTTGTAACCTGACAAAATTTAATATTCTTGAAACCTACTTTTCTTTAGATAAGCTAAACCGAAATTCAATGATCACTGTCATTAATTCCTCTTTCATGTGTCAAGCTTTAAACTCAATAGAACACTTTATACTGTGCTACTTGATACAATAAAAGGCAAGATTAACCACCTTGTTTTAGCTTCTCAAATTTATTCCAGCAATTCTTTTATCTATGAAACATTTTCATGATAAACCACTAAAATACTTAGCACAACCAACAAAATTGGTTACCCCCTTTTAGTATCATATTGTGGAATTTTTATTCATAGTCACACATATCAATATACTACAAATTTATTCGCAATCGTCTCTAATTATCTCATAATTATTGAAACCACCTTTTCTCATAACTAATATGAAAAATTTATGCGAATCATACATAGACCCTTATTTCTAAATGGAGTGTTATAAAATAAATTTAAATGCTACAAATAAACCACAATAAGAAAACCCCTTTTATCAGACAACAATATCTAATATTGCAATTTGTGAAAACACTTTGCACGAGTCTTCATACTAAAACAATAACTCAAATATCAGTCACTTTTGATCAAATCAAAAAGACTTAATTTTCTTGTTATTCCTATCTCCAGAATTTTATTTGATCTTATCAAATATCATAACTCGAATAAACCTATTTACTCATATCATTTATGATGGAGCACACAAAATAATGACATCTAACATTTGCTAAAATTACAACCAACACTTGTGTTTATTTTCGGCAACTCTTGGCACTCTTCTAAAGGGTGGCATTTTAGCCACACTTCTTAATGATGCGCATTGTGAAACATCATAATGCTTTTCACAATACTTAGCACGACTAAAACAAATTGTTATTATTAAGTTTTGGATATTTTAGTATGTTCCATATTTTATAAATGTTTAACTAATCATCGTCTAGATTAAAATAAGGACAATAATCTCATAATCGAAACGTGATCACCCAAAAGGGTTACTCATGAAAATAGAACAACCACTTGTCTTTAACATGAATGACCGTCTTAGAAACCGAGACACACTAGTTAAAAGATCACACTTAATTAGATTACAAAAACTTATTCAAATCCTCTAATAAAAAATGATAAATGTAGAAGTAGAACGTTGCCAGCATCAACTCCTTGTTTGCCACCATCACGCGACGTCTACTCAATCCCTTATGCAAATCTTAAGCAGTAGGCCCTGTTTTCATAAAACAATATGAGTATCGAATACTTATAAAACCGCCACAATTTGCAATTTGGACTTAAACATTTATTACTTGTATATCACTATATACCTTCTGCGTTGACGACTTCTCCTGCTATGGGTTCCACTTTGACATGACGCAGCCGAGACACAAACTCACAGAAAGTGATCGAATCCCTTCCCATGACATAGTCTCTGACATAATTCTTGAAGCTGGGGGGAAGCGAGCGCAACACCCCATCTATCGCCAAATCGTCAGTCATCTCGTAGTTCCAAACATGCACGAGGCGATAATGTATCTCATGCATTCTCCTCAGGTGTTGTTCCAAGCAAGTGTTTTCTTCCATCTTGAGTGAAAGAAACTCGTTCAAGCGTTCGAACCTTGCAATTCTAACTTGTGCTGAGAACCTATTTTTCAGCTTATCAACAATCTCCATTGCACTCAAGTTATTGAATTGTCTACTTAGGTCAGAATTCATGAAGGTGCACATCATCCACTCGACTTTCAAGTAGGTGAGCTTTTGTTCAAGCCACTCCATGTACCCCTCATGATCTACAGTAATGTTGGTTTTCTCTTCTAATGGTTCACGTAGAGCTCAGCATTGGTGTGTAGGACTTCTCCTAGACGCAGGTACCATTCGACAAAGTTTGACCTATCGAGACGCAGCTCTTCAACAACGAACAGACTACCGTAGTCGGCCATGATCTACAAGGATTTTGCATAGACATTTTTAGGACTTTTGTTTATGATAATTTTCGTTAATATTAATAAAAAATTACTACATGAACTCCCACTAAACTTAACATCTCTCTGGTTGTTTAGTGACACACGATCCAAATCCACTACACCACAACCGATCATCACGTGAGATGATGTAGCTTCAATGGTGAACAAATCAGTGTTGATCATATCATTCATATGACGTGCTCTGAGGCCATGTCTGTACATGCTAGGCTCGTCAAGATTACCGTAGTATTTCCGCATGTGTAAAACTGGCTTACACCCGTTGTATGTGGACGTAGAATCTATCACACCCAATCATCACGTGGTGCTTCAAAACGACGAACTTTTGCAACGGTGCATACTAGGGGAGAACACTTTATTATCTTGAAGTTAACGTGAGAGATCACCTTATCATGCTACCATCGCGATCAAATCAAAGCAAGCAATAAGGTGCATAAAAGGATTAAACATCACATGCAATATATATATTGTGATATGGTATAGCCTTTTCTTATTTTGCCTTTGATCTCCATCTCCAAAGCACCAGCATGATCTCCATCATCACCAGCATTGTGGCGCCACCACCATGGTTGTGTCCACCAACTATTGCAACTACGACTATTGCTACTCTTAGCGATAAAGTAAAGCAATTACATGGTGATTCAATGACACGCAGGTCACATAAAATAATAGACAACCATATGGCTCCTGCCAGTTTGCCGTACTCATCGACATGCAAGTCGTGAAAGATTACAAACATGATCATTGCATACATTATCACAAATCACACATTAGCCATACCACATCACAAACTCTGCAAAAACAAGTTAGACATACTCTACTTTGTTTATGCAATTTTTACGTGGCTTCTATGGGTCATGAGATAGAACCGTTCTAATCCACGCAAAGCCACAACGATGATGCAAAGTTGCTTATTTTATATCCTTTTGAAAGGCCTTCCGTTGAATACTGCATCTCACTATAGCAAGAGAAACAAACACCCGCCAGCCACTTATGCAATACAAGTTGCATGTCAGTCGTGGAACCGGTCTCTCGTACGCGGACGAGTAAAGTTGGTCCGGGCCGCTTCAATCTCACCATACCGTCGAGATTAAAAATGCACATGGCAAGGTAGCAACAAAAACATCAACGCCCACAACTCCTTGTGTTCTAATCGCACCAACATCTACGAATAGATCTAGGCTCTGATACTACTGATGGGTTCGTTGCATAGAAAACAAAAAGTTTCCTACGTAACAAGCGGAAGAAACCCAACGATCTAGATCTATTAGACGAAGGTAGCGAAGATGAGATCCAATCTCTTACCCTTGAAGAACGATCAAACGCGTTTTGTCGGTGCAGGGGTTGGCTAGGCGATCCCCGCAACTAGACTCGTCTAGTCGCGAGGAGATGTATTATCCTAGCGATCCAATCCGATGAAGCGCCGCACAAGAAGCACCTCCATGGTATCCACACGTACGGCTCGATGTAGACTCCGCCTTCTTGATCCCGCAAGCAAGTAGGGAGTGGCTAGATGGATCTCAGCAACAGGACGGTGTGGTGGTGTTGATGGTGGAGTTTTCCGCGAGCAGGGCTTCACCAAGCCAAGCAAGAGGAGGAGGAGGAGGAGGAGGGGTGGCGCGCGGCACGGGAGGGAGAGTGGCGTGCGGCACAGGTGGAGGGGGTGCGGCTAGGGCAAAGTGACAGCTAGGGTTCAAGCCCCTTGTGCCGCACCCCCACCTCCCCTTTTATAGGTGGAGGGGCAAGGGCCAACCCTAGGGCTTGCTTGGCCCCCAAGCTAGCCGAGTCCCTTAGGGATTCGGCCTCCCCTTGCCTTACTTGGCCGGTTGGGCCATGGGCTGGTGCGGCCAGCCCATCATGGCTGCTGCACCACCCATTGGTCCATGTGGGCCCCATACGACAGGTGTGCCCCACTTCTAGACTCTTCTAGAACCTTCCAGAAAATTCCCATACCCTGCCGGAAAATTCCGGAACCTTTCCGACACCTCCGGAAACCACTTTCCTTATATGAATCTTATTCTCCGGACTCTTCCGGATCTCATCCGAGACTCCGAATCACCATTCATTCATTCCATCAATTATATCATTGCAAACCCTAGCTACATCGGAGGGTTAAGTGTGTGACCCTACGGGTTCGAGAACATGCAGACATGATCCGATCAATGATCAATAGCGGGACCGAGATGTCCATATTGACTCGTACATATTCAATGAAGTTCCTTATCGATTGAACCACGATGCCGGAGATTCTTAATCTCGTATATGATTCCCTTTGTCTCATGATATTTAATTTGCCCAAGATTTGATCGTCGATATCTCCATATCTAGTTCCATCACATTACCTGGCAAATTCTCTTTACTCGTCCATAATATAGGATCTCCGTGATTACAACTTAATCACACGTTTGCAAACTTCCAAATGCTATATTATCGAGAGGGCCCAGAGAATATCTACTCCGTCACATGGAGGGACAAATCCCACTCTTCATTCATGTCACCCAACAACCTACCATCGGAGATACCTGAAAGCCATCTTTATAATCGCCCAGTCACGAAGCGATGTTTGATGTCCCCAAAGTACTCCTCTGGTAAACGGGAGTGACATAATCTCATGGTCTAAGGAAACTATACTTGGCATATACTAAAAGCATTGGCAATGAAACTGTGTGACACGATCAATTGCAACTCTTTGTTATTGGGTCTTGTCCATCACATCATTCTCCCAATGATCGACTTCGTTATCAAGTGACTATAACAAGTCCATGGTCAGGAAACCTTAACCATCTCTTGACTAACGAACTAGTCCTGTAGAGGCTTACTAGGGACACCTGGTTGTTCATATTTCCACACATGTATTATGTTTCTGGTTAATACAATTATAGCATGGATAATAAACATTTATCATAAACATGAATATGCTAATAAACCATTTTATTATTGCCTCTAGGGCATATTCCCAACAGTTTTGTGCTTGATAAATTAAATGTTAGTTTTATTCCGTGATCCATAATTGTAAAAGTTTTAAATCGCCTATTCACCCTCTCTAGGGGACATCTCGATCTTTCAGTATGGTTTTTGAATCCGATTTTCCTTATTAACTGGATCAACTCTCTTCTATAATGTATTACGGGAGCTCCCCGCCCTTTGACGAGGTTTCGTCAAAAAATAGTACGAACCGGATGATCCACACGAATCAATCAGCTCCATTGCAACCCTACGGGATTCGGTACATGTTCTACCACGACGTCGGGAACCCTTCATTACGGCGCCGATCGACATGGAGGAGAGGTGGGAGAACCAGATGCAGTTTCCTCCCATGCCTAGCGTCGAGAGTCTCGAAAGGGTCTCTTCCTGTCGAGGGACCGTGTCAGCTCGATCCAAATCTGCTGTCTGCACAAAGCTTGTGTAAGTGGCCACACTAAAATTAAAATTATGATGTATTGAATCCACATATATTTTAGCATACATACTGACTACATTTTATAAAGTACTTACATCAGAAAAAAATGATATCTAATGATTTGTTTTCATACTGGCTCGAGTGCCTCAATTGCCACAATGGGAAAACCATTAGGTGGACAGAAAGATGAATGAACCTTGTCGGCGGGCTATCCAAGTTCTTAGTTTGAATTTATTGCCTCCTCATGATGACACGGTAGAGATCTACGGTATGTTAGCATTTCGAGATGTACGAAACAACCAACGACGCACAACTTTGTCTTTGAATACTCAAGGGACAAACCATGTAAGCTTAAGCCGGTGAGTGCACCATTTCTTATTGTCTCCTCTTTATTGAAGAAACCTACATGATATATATGTCTAACTATGAAATTTGCAGGGTGCTTCTAAGCTTCAACCTCTATTTACCCCGCATCAAGGCATCTATGCGGTTGGGCTTGTGCTAATTGAGTATCGTTTAGTAATGAAAGATGAAGAAGGTTAAAACGACAAGGTATTAATAGACAGATATTCTGTTTATGCTCCATCATTCTATGAAGACTATGAGAGGCTACATTGGCACATCAACACTGGTCACCACGGCAACGTCGATCTAAGAATGATCGCTGTCCCAAAGGCGGTGTTGGCTGTGTTGGAGTGCGAGGTACACCATCTTGGGGACAATCTGTTCGATTCACGGGGGTTTATCGTACCGTGCACGGGGGTGCTTTTCCAATCTTCATTGGGAAGTTGAGTGTTTGCAAGCTGGCACCGGTCACCGTTAGCGTGGATTACAGCAAGAATTTGACAATAGACTTGTACACGCACAATAGTCACCTGGATGACGATAATTCCCGTCATGATGGTGTTGTTGGTGACTACAATACTCCTGGTTGTATTGATAACGGTATTGAGGATATCATATCTGACACTCTGTGGTTTGAACCGCAGAAGGGTGGGAGCTGTACAAAAATGGCAAGTGATATGTACGGCCTTGTAATGTTCTAGCTTATGTGGGCCATGTCAATAAGAATTATATTTCCAAAGTTTTTTGCACTTTTAGAAGAAGCTTTCACGTAGTTAGTGATGACTAGTTTATAACATCTCTTAAAGCTTACCACTACCAGTAGTGGTTTCTTCATTTTTCTACCAGACAGACTGTTCAGCACAAGAAAAGGCAAAGGAAAAGGTCTTGTTCGTTTAAATCCCACCCTATCCTGGGCAGGCAGCAGTACACATGGCATGGGCATAGCAGTGCACTTCTCTCCCTATCCCTGGCATTCAGGGCGTGCTCCACCAATCAGGTCGGGTCGCGTTCCGAGTTCGTCGGCTGGCCGGCCTGCCTGAGTTCACTCGTGCGGTGGTGCCTGCCACATACACATGGACAGACTATACAGAATGGAGTCCGGCGTCGATCGCGGATCAGTCCGTCTACCGGCCGAACATGGAACCTCTGCAAGTTTGCTAGACTACTTTTGCTTGTGGTTTACGAACACGGGATTTCTGCAAGTCTCGCTTCTAGTCTGCGGCATCTGTGAGCATGGGGAAAACTCTCAGAAACGTACTCCAGCGACAAAGCAAATGCTACTCTGAGAACTTCCCTTTGCGTTGCACGGAATGATGGATCAGTAGTACAGATTGCATGGTGAAGGCCTGAAGGGATCACAAGTAACTAACTAGCTAGTTTATATACTACTGGAATTCCCCAGCGGGAAAAACTTAAAATAGATTCGTAGCGTCATCATGATTGGATTTGGAATTGCAACAGCAGTACATCACCGAACTTAACTATGCATTGGAAGCAACAATTACAAAACCACGATGGAAGAAATAATAAATATCCGAAGAAAAGAACAGGGCCCTAGCCTGTAATCAAGCAATGCAAATCTTTTAGAGTTGTAAAAAAATCGTTACATATATTACTACGCCATGTATGCACACATCAGTCAGTGTTATCCGCATGATCACCCACCATGAAGCTGCAGCTACCTAGTCCTAGTCCTGTCCTCCCGCCCGCCTCACCAGCACGGCCGGCACGAAGGGCGCGGCGAAGCACGGCTCGACACCCGTCCACGGCTGCGTGGCGTCGGGCTTCCCGGGTGGCCCCGACAGCACCGCCACGCAGAGCCCGGCGAGGCGCCACATGGCGCTGCGGAGCCATCGGAGTTTGATCCGGCGCCGGAGGCCGCACGGCCCGCGGGCGGCGCCCGCCCGCCGTGCGCCGGCGGTGCTGCCGCTCCCGAGCCGGACGACGTGGACCTTGCGGCGCAGTCCGTAGCGCGCCAGGCGGAAGTGTGCGGCGGCGCTGCACGGCGGCGCCTCCCCCATTCTTCTTCTTCTTGATTTGGCTTCGCTTTCTTGGTTGGTGCAGGCAGTACTGGCTCACCTCGATCGTTGCCTAGCTTGAGGTTTTTGTTTCTCTCAACCGCTCTCGAGTTCGCGCGTGGTATATAAAGAGGGGTGAGGGGGCAAGGATGGGCTGTGTGTTTGGTGATTTGCTCTGCATGTGCAGAGTTCTTAATGAAGTGAAATTTTTTTTTGAAGCGAGGCAAAAGATTTGCCTTTTTTATTGATATAGAAGAAGCAAAAGGACACGGCCTAGGCCAAATGAAAAGGGTTACATAATGTAAAACTCTAGAAACAACTCAGGAGACGATCTCTCCTAGGTGCTTAGCGCCCGCTAGGATCCAGTTCTTCCCTTCGTCTTTTATTTTCTTGAACAGGACTGCTGGCATAGCGAATTTATTGTTGAAGACCCGTGCATTGCGCTCCTTCCATACTTCCCAAGTTATCAGTATGATAGCCGACTTGAGACCTTTGTGGTGTGCAGTTGCCGTCTTAGCAAGCGCCTGCCAGTAGGCCAGCACCGTGGGGCGTCCATGGCCTAGGTCATTGACCAGGGAGGGGCATGATAGCCAGGAGGCAGCTGCCTGCCAGATGCGGCGAGAGAACCTGCATTCGAACAGGATATGTCTGGCCGTCTCGTCGTGCGATTTGCAAAGCTGACACAGAGGGGTGTGAGGCCAACCCCTGACAGCAAGGCGATCCGAGGTCCACAGCCTGTTTTGCACCACAAGCCAGGAGAAGAACCTGCACTTCGGGGGCGCCCAAGTTTTCCAAACGAGGTCGCCGAAGGCGCATGGAATAGATCCTAGAAACTGGGCTTTGTACGCCGATCCCGCCGAGTATCTCCCATTGGGGGACAATGTCCATGTGATGGTGTCCACAGTCCCCGGTGTCAGCGTGACCTCTTGCAGGCAGCCCCAAAGGTTGACGAACTCGGTGATGTGCTCGACAGTAAAGTTCTGAACCGAGATGTCAGCAACCCAGTTGAGGTTGGTAAGAGCATTCTGGACGCGTCGGTTTTTCTTCTTTGAGGCCTCGAAAATCTTTGGCGCAATGGACATAGGGGCCATCCCGTTGAGCCAGGAAGATGTCCAAAAATGTGCTGTCGTGCCATCGCCAATTGTAACCTCAGTGGCAGTGTTGAAGAGCTCTTTATCGGCAGCATTGTTGGGGGTTTCCAGGCCAACCCATGGCTTGTCTGGGGCGTCCCATTCTAGCCATAACCAGCGTAGACGCAGGGCCCGGGAAAACTTTTCGCTGTCAAGAATTCCGAGCCCCCCTAGCTTCTTCGGTCGGCACACCTTCGTCCAACCCACTTTGCATTTTCCACCACTAACTTTGTCGCTTGCAGCCCATAACATGCTTCTTCTCAGCTTGTCGAAAGCCTTTAGAATAGCCTTGTCGACTCTGATGACGGTGAGAAGGAAAACCGGCAAGGCAGTGAGTACAGATTTAACGAGGGCCTCGCACCCGGCCCGATTGAGGAATTTGGATTTCCAAGGGTTAAGTCTTGACGCAACTTTATCAATGTATGGCTGAAGGTCAATCCGTCTTAGCCTACCAAGTGAAAGAGGGAGGCCCAGATACTTGATCGGGAACTGCGACAAAGCTGCAGGGAAGTTTGTGAGGATGCCGTTGAGGTCGATGTCAGCGCATCGGATGGGGGTAACCGAGCTCTTTTCAATGTTTGTCATCAGACCGGTAACCTCGCCGAAGTTGTGTAGCAGGGCAGCCAAGTTGTTGACGTCATGCGCGCTTGGTTGCAGAAAAATGACCGCGTCATCGGCGTAAAGGGAGATGCGTGACTTGAAGAAGTGCCCAGGCAGTGGGTGCAGAAGGCCAGATTCCGTAGCAAGCTCAAGGATCTTTGGAAGAGTGTCAATAGCCAGATCAAACAGCAATGGTGAGAGAGGGTCTCCCTGTCTCAGTCCCCGACCATGAATGATCTCCTTTCCTGGAATGCCGTTCAGGAGCACTCGAGATGTAGTAGTGGATAGGATTAGCGAGGCCCAGGCCCGCCAGCGGGAAGGGAAGCCCATGCGTTGCATGAGGTCCAGCAGGTAGTCCCATCTGACGGAGTCGAAAGCTTTGGCGATGTCAAGCTTTATGAGCATGGCGGGGGTGCGTTTTTTATGCAGACGTCTGGCCACACCACGAACATACATGAAGTTGTCATGGATGCTTCTAGTCTTGATGAACGCACTCTGGCTGCTAGAGATCATGTCATTCATTTTTGGCCGAAGTCTAGTGGCCATTGCCTTAGCAATAATCTTGGGGATCACGTGTATCAGGCTAATGGGCCTGTAGTCTTTGATGCAGGCCGCACCTTCTTTTTTCGGCAGCAAGGCGATGTTGGCGGTGTTGATAACGTGGAAGTTGTTGATAGTGAGCTCAGAGAAGCTGTTGATGAGTCGCATGAGGTCATCCTTAACAATGTGCCAGCATGAACGGAAGAAGTTGGACGTGAACCCATCAGGCCCGGGAGCCTTGTCCGTAGGGAGGTCCATGATGGCGCTCTTGACTTCCTGTTCAGAGAAAGGAAGACCAAGATCATCAAGGTCCTCAATGCTGGGGTCGATGGCATTCCAGTTGAAGTCTAGAGGCCGAAGCGGCGGGGCACCAAGAACAGATGAGAAGTGGTCGTGAATGAGCTGTTCTTTTTCGACATGGTTGACCACCCATCCCTCATTTCGCTTGAGCCTTTGAATGGCATTTTTCCGGCGTCGCGAGTTAACTCTCAGGTGGAAGAATTTCGTGTTGGCGTCCCCCTCACGGAGAAAGTTGATTCTTGATGCCTGCCGTTTTCGGGAGCGCTCGAGGACAGCGAGCCCCATGACACGCCGCTTAAGAGCAGTTCGAAGAGCGGACTCAGCAGGCGAAAGATCTCTGGATTCTTGAGCAATGTCGAACTGGAGAATGACATCAAGGGCCATAATGAGCTGCTGCTTATGGTTGGAGAATAAACCCTTGCTCCAAGATCGCAGCTTTTTTGCCACCTTCCGCAGTTTGTGGTTGATGATGTGCACAGGTTGGGTATGCGTTGTGGGCTCGTTCCAAGCAGCGGAAACGATATCTTGAAATCCCGGCATCTTGGTCCAGAAATTCTCGAATCTGAAGATAGGTGGTTTTGGCGGTCCACCATGATTGGAGAGCAAAAGCGGACAGTGGTCTGACAAGGCAGAGGATAGGGCGTGCAATGTGTGGGAGTCGAAAGCCAGGTCCCAGCTATTGTTGCAGAAAGCCCGATCCAACCGCACCAGAGTAGGGTCGGCTCTTTCATTGCTCCATGTGTACTTCCTGTTCTGCAACTTTATTTCCTTGAGCTGGCAGGTGTTGAGGGCTTGGCGGAATTGTCCCATGAGTCGAAGGTTGAGGTTATCGTTGTTCTTATCAGCAGCTTGATAGATAAGGTTGAAATCCCCAATGATGAGCCACTTAGTATCATCAGTTGGTGCTGCAGCATTCGCCTCGTCCAAGAAGTGTCTCTTTTCAGCATCGGTGCTGGGGCCATAGACCGTCGTTAGCCTGAAGGCAGTGCCACAAGTGCGAATGGTGACATCTGCGGAGATGAGATGCGTGCCAATATGGATGTTGGTGATGTCAACGAAATCCTCGTTCCAAAGCAGAAGAATACCCCCTCTGGTGCCAATGGCAGGGCGATGCACAAAGGATCTAAGACGGGAGCCCCCAATGTAAGCTGCAGTCTGGTGGTCAATAAAGTCCAACTTGGTTTCTTGGATGCAAGCAATGTGGCAAGTGGTCTGAGCGATGACGGCGTTAACCGTGTCTTTTCTTGCCTGATCATTCAGGCCACGGACGTTCCAACAGAGGAGATCGAGGATGAGGCCTAACATTTGCAGCAGTTGGTTTAGATGTAGAAGTTTGTTGATGCAGTAGAGTACTTTATGTAGATGTGGCGACATCAGCATGCGCCGCGAGCTCGCTGCCTCCAGGGCCCGCCATGGCGATGAGGGCTTCATCAGCAGCAGTGATGGATGGCATGTGTAGACGGAACAGCGCGATCAATGCCTGTATAGCTGAATCAGGGAGGGCAGTCTTGAAGCTGTTGGCAAACTCCCGCCTAGCTTTCTCCAGCGGCATCTCCGGCTCTTCTGGCACCGTGATCCCCATCTTTGCGTTCAGGACGCGGACTGCCTTCTCCATGGCCGGCATCTGCGGCTTCTCCATCAAGCGAGCGCTGCGGCGAGCAAGAACAATTTCAGCAGGCTTCTGACTCGGATTGATCATAGCAGTAGCAGGGGTGGGTAGAAGAGCAATGGAAGGGCGGTCGAATAGGTCCTCCACACCCTCGATCGCATGTCCAGGCTGAAGCAGGTCTCCGATGGCTTCAGTCTCGTCTTCAGCTCCAAAAACAAAGGGCTGGTCATGCTCCTCATGAGCAATTCCAAGCTTAGGCACGTCGGGCTGCATCTCCTTGCCTGCATCGCCAGTGGTATGCACAACCAACACCTCATCTTCTTGGGCTCCCATCACGTCCAGATTAGTATCAGCAGCCACAACAGTGTCGGACCAGGCGTCATGCCCCACATCTCCATCCCAGGTTTCAGGCACGTCGTGGTTGATGAATTCTTGCCTTTGGGCAACATCGGCATCGGCAGTGTTGAAGCCAGCCAAGCCCCAAGCGCTCCTGCTAGGGCATTCTTCAATTGCAGCCCTTGTCTCGGCATCTGTCACTGTCCCGCTCGCCGTGGCCATGTCGAAGGAGCAAGGTGGCGAAGCGAGCCTGGATGAAGAAAGCAGGAAGTCGGGCGGCGAAGCCCGGACGCTCTGCATCCAGTCACGGCACGTCCGGCCGAATGGAGTCAACGGCGGCATGGTCGGGGCGCGCGGCCTTGGTGCCGGAGGTGCGACGCTCGGGAGCAAAGGCATGGCCACGGGCGCGGAAGGGAGGCCCTCGCTCTTGAGTTTTTGGAGTTGCATCATGATCTCGTCGACGGTTGGAGGCGCAGGCACGTGCACGGGCATGGGCGCAAAGATCGGCAACGAACCAATGATGATCGATGACAGGCGAGGCGCTGGCAGGCGCATTGTTGGCGGTGGAGAGGTGGCGACCTGGTGATGACGGCCTCCATGCCCACGGCTGGGCGAGCGGCGCCGCGGCGAGCGTTCGTGGACGCGATTATCACGGCACGACGAAGAGTTGTCATGGCGCCTGGCGCTGGGGCGTCTCGAGTAGCTTCGCCGAGCACCGCCGTAGTCATCGTCATCCGCATCGTCGCGGCGGCCGTGTCGTGAAGAGCGGTCGTCACACCATTGCCCGTTGCGAGAGCGGCCGCGGCGCATGCCGCGCGGGTGTTCGCGGTCCCGGCTGTCGTCCGCCCGCACACGGCGCGCTCCTGCAGCACACGAGCCTCCGGCCTCGTGGTCGTCGCGGCGCCTCCGGCTCAGGGACCTGCGCGTGGAGGTCGCAGCAGGGGTGTGGCGCAGATTGTGGGAGTAGCCGCGCCGTTTCGAGCGGTGGTGGTCCTCGTCGTCACCGTCTTCGTGCCTGCTATGTTGATGGCGGTCGCGGTCGTCGCAGCAGTTGCCGTAGCGAGAGCGGTTGCGGTCATCCTCGCGGGAGCGGGAGGAAGAACGCGTGGACTCGGCATCGGCGTGGCATCGGCGCCGATCGCGGCGATCCTCCTGCCTAAGCGCGATAGCGTCCGGGGCCGCGGCGCGCACGCCACAGCCGTGCGAGCGGTAACGGCGGCCGCCACCGGCGTCGTCCTCATGCGTCTCGTGGCCGGCACGGCTGCGCGAGCATTGTGCCCGCCTGTGGCCATCAACATGGCCCAGGCGCGAGGAGGAGGACACGGGCACGTCGCGGGTGTCGTGGTAGCGAGAGCCGCTCCTCCTGCTGCTCCCCTCCGCATCAATCTGCCGCGAGCCCAGGAATTCCCTGGAGCTAGGCGGAGCCGGAGCAGGGCGAGGAGCATGAGGCGGAGGTGGTGGATGCCGAGGCCGCGGCTTGCAGTCCCTTGCCCCGTGTCCCCAGCGGCCGCAGGTGGCACACCGGAGCGGGTCGCGGCACGCCGCGAGCAGGTGGTCCGAGGCCTGACACCGGCGGCAGAAGCGCGGAGGCGGGCGGCGGGAGCTTGGTGCGCGGGGAGCATGGAGCCTGTGCTTGTATGAGACGTTGGAGGAAGAACGGTGTGGAGTTGGGGTAGTTGAAGCCGAGCGTAGCCGCAGAGAACTTGGGCGATTTGGAAGAACCTCACGCCGGGCGCGACGGGACACCACCAGTGTCCAGCCCTTCTCAGCAACAGGGGGAGCAGGCCTCGAGCCCCCCGTCGCCGGAGATGGAGGGGATGGGCGATGCGACCTGTCATGAAGACTAGTTGGTGGAGAGGACGATTCATCTTGAATGCGAGGCGCTGGAACGTTGAATCGCACGGATCGGCGAGGGCGCGGGGATGCAGGGCCAGAGTAGGTCGACGCGGTGCGCAGGATTCCGACCGGGGCTGCCCCAAATGTCGAAGACGAAGGACAGCCCGCCTGGCGCCATGACGAGAGCGCCGTGCAGATGGCCGCGCAGTCCGCAGGCGATGGCGGGTCGAGGTCGAGGGAGCCTTGAATGGAGCTCTGCAGGCGCGTCGGAGCCGCCCATCCCCGCTCCGGGGGAGGGGAACAGGCCTGCTGGCCGCGAGGTCCAGATCCTGCGGTGGGGACGCGGGGCGACCTTCCCCAGCCGAGGAAGGCAGGCGTGAAGCCTGGAGGCAGGGTTGCCGGAGGCGGTGGCGGCCGTAGCTGGCACGGGGCAGCAGCAGCGGCGCGGGCGGCGGCGGCAGGCGCGGGCCGGGCCCCGTCGCCATGGGCGTCGCGAGAGTGGAGGTGGGTAACGGTCATATTCTTCTTTAATGAAGTGAAATGAAACAACAGCAAACATACTCAATTTTTTAATGTACAGCTCATTCTCAAATGTTGCACTTTTGAAACAAAAATGTTACCTCCGATTTATAACAAGTATCGCAGTATTAAACTGTGGTTAGTTCAAAACTACGACACTTATTTTGAATCGGAGTGATGGGTATTTAGAAATGACAGTATGAACATGTCTGACAAATCTGTAGAGGAATATACCGGTGTATCTTTTGGAGATTGATAGTCAGTTTGACTAGAATCAAAGCTGTTCATTTAGTAACTTCTCTTTGGGAAGAACAACGAAGAACTGCTCCCAGTTTCACCAGTAGGTACGCTCATAACTGTTGATAGAGTAGAAGTGCCCATATTCTCCTGGAAATGTTGGCATCTTAATTATGTTTGTTCTAAAGTGGTTAGCGCCTTGTTTGGTCACTTATTTATCTTCAGATTAATGCCCAGTTAGGACCGCGCATGAGAACGGCGGAATAGCGTGTGAACTCACACCAGACGTATTTTCGTAGCGTACACTGCAGGTAAAGTTCGAAGATAGAAGATTGACACATACCCTAACCATAGTTAATGTACTCTAGACTGAAGGCTGATTTGACAAAAGTATTGGCGTGGCCACTTTTTTTGAGTCCTCGTCCAGCTGATGCTTCATGTGCTTGTTTGTACTTTGGACACCATACACGTCCAGACAGTAGTGGTTCAAACACGTTTGTCAGTACCGACCACGATCACGGTAGGATACAGCTTCAGTGACTTTGGGCTTCAAAGTCACCGCTGGACTTTGGCGTCATCTCGGCCTTCCAAAGCGAATCCAACGGATGTGAATAAATGTAGACAAAGTTCAAAGTGTTCAGAAAAATGTAAAAAAAAATCCAGTAATTCCTATATGTTGCGTTAAGCATTCTGGAAAAGTTTCGTTGGATCCGTACATACAGTTTGTGAATAAACCTCATTTTAAGTTTCCACGACCAAATTTTTAACTCAAAATTTAAAGTCCCAGA
Organism: Puccinellia tenuiflora; assembly: GCA_012064385.1. NCBI lineage: Eukaryota > Viridiplantae > Streptophyta > Magnoliopsida > Poales > Poaceae > Puccinellia > Puccinellia tenuiflora. Next base: position 300,935 of record QRDG01000446.1, on the reverse strand, counting down.
AAAAATTGAAAAAAATCCAGTAAATCTTATATGTTGTATTATGTATTCTGGGAAAGTTATGTCTAATTCGGACATACGGTTTGTGAATAAACAGCATATTAAGTTTGGCAAAACTTCACTACATCTATTCCTGTCCGTTGGATTCGCTTTCAAAGGTCGAGATGAGCCCAAAGTCCAGTGGTGACTTTGAAGCCCAAAGTCACTGAAGCTGTATCCATCACGGTAGGTGAAACGAAAAGTACAGCAGAGAAAAATAATAAATGAAAAGCTGCTCTTCTCAAATGAAAAAGGTAAAGGAATTCCGGGCGATCGATCGAGGAACATGCGTACGCGTAACTCGTCGTCGGTCTTTTATTTTCTTTCTGTACGACCACATCTCGATCCATTTTTTGGGGTAAGAAAATGGGTTTCATTCTTTTGCAGTGGTATGTTTCAGAGTTCAACTGTTCGTTTCTCTGTGCAGAAAACAAAGCTCTGCTGCTTGGGTTGTGTACAAGCAAATGTTGCTTCAGAAGAAAAGAAGAAAAATGTGCCAGACATAAAGCGAATACGCAATGGCGCCGTTCACTCGTTTGAAGGAAATATTTCTTCTTCCGGATTTTCTAGAAACAGTCACCAGACACCGTGCATATCAGCTTGAAAATCCATCAGCTGCGAAGACCGGAATTAAGAGCGACAGAAGGTGATTGGAGTACAGTCGGTGACAACACAAAAAGAACAGAAAAACAAACTAGTACTACTACCCACCACGGCCATGTCTAATACACTAGTAGATTTGTATCCTTACTTATGAGCTATATATGGAGATTTGAGAGACATCACATCGTCTCATCATGACATAAATGGCAATCCCTGAACTTCCCTGCACCCCCATTTGCCTTTGAAGGGTAGCGGCATTCAGTCGTTCGGAAGCCATATTTGTTCTTCTGAATTTTCTATAAACAACCAGCATAGACTGTGCATATACAGCTTGAGCTGCACGATTATTGGTTGCCATCAGCTGCGAAGACCGGAATTAAGAGCAAGAGGAGGTGCATACCCACCTTCTCGAAACAGGTTTGCGCGCCCGCTATATTAATATAGCAACCACCCAATACAACTCACTGCCGGGTCAAACAGCACAATCAAGGCCAAGAGAAAAAATAAGAGAAAGAAAAGAGAAACTAATGCCAACAACGCAGATCGACGAAAGCGAAGAAGACTCGCAACCGCTGCGTCCTCCGGAGAATTCCCACCGTACTCCTATGCCGTCAAATTGCCACGTACCAAGCAACACCTTCAAGAAGGGATGCGACGACGACGACGTTGTTGCCCAAACTGATCTTAGGATTTCTCCCGGTACACGGAGGTGAGTGAGGGAGGAGGTACATCCGAAGCCCTTCAGGAAGGATGGCGGCGCACTCAGGCGTCACCGCGTCGGTGCCGGCCAGCGTCGACAGGATTTCTCCCGACCCCAACAAACCACACCCCGGACAATCTGGCGGTTCCACCAAGCTCGCCACCCGCCAACATGCGCCAACACTCTTGAAGTCAGCCACGACGTCTCACCATGGCAGACATTGCGAAGCCGGCCGGGTCAAGAAGAAATAGCTATAGATAAGGGAAGGTAGTACCGCAACCACGTGGGAGGAAACAACCTCCACCGCCATAGGCAGTAGCAGACCGGACGCAGCAGCAGGAGCACACCGGGCCAACCTGCCCGGCCGGGCCTAGATCGGGCCCGTGAAGCTCCCGTCGCCGCGCTGCAGTAGACGTGGCGTCGTAGCCGCAACCCCCTCACGAGCTGCTCTCCAGTCCAACCGGAAACGTCACGCCGGAGGGTGCCGTCGGCCACACCCTGCACCAAGCCGCCACCGCCGCCAACTATCTGCGCCGTCGCCCCGCCGCCACCCTGGCCTGCACCGGAGCGCCGCCGACCTTGCTGCACCGCCGCCAGGGTAGCCCTCCCAAGCCGAGCTCCGGCGTCGGGTAAAAGAAAGGAGCCGCCACCGACGGCCCCGCAATGGCACCGCGTGGGAAACGTCCGGCAGCACCCGCCAGCGACAGCAGCAAGAGGAGAGGTGGTCGCGGGGCGCTCTGGAGAAGGGATGGGAGAGGGGCCGCCCCGATCACCTCGCTCGGGGAGGCGACACGGAGCGTACGGGGGTTGCACTTCAACCAGGTGCATACACACCACGGCCATGTCCAATGGATTTATGTCTTTATTCATACACTGTATATAGTATATGGAGGTTTGAGAACCGTCTGATCGACCAGCACATTTCTGAACTTCCATATGTCCCATTTACCTTCGTATGAGTCGCAGAAACGCGGCGGTGGGTTGTGGGAGAAAATGCGTTGACCGGTTACTACACACGCACAACAGAAAGGTTGACTGGATGGGCCCGTCAGATTTCCCCTGTTCCCGAAATGTGTTAGAGCATCTCTAACAAGTGTCCTATCCTATATCCACTTTTTGAAGTTATAGGGCACCTGTTTTAGCGTTTTAGGGACGAAACTTTTTTCTGCTTTACCAACTGCCCTATAATAGGGCACATCCTCTCCAACAGTTGCCCTAAAATCAGTGCCCTAAACTAGATCCAACGGTATTGAGTGAGGAAAACACATCCAACGGTTAAGAGCATTTCCTCCTCGAGGCCAACTCCCTCTCCCTCGCCGCCTCCACCGCCGCCCACTCCGGCAGCGCCCATGACGTGGGGTTACCACGCCAAATCCCTCGGATGACATCCTCGGGTTGAAAGATTAGGAGAAGAAGATGGTGGTACTGGTGGATTCGTCGGCTGACAAGAGAGATTTACCCAGGTTCAGGCCCCCGAAGGTAAAAGCCCTACGTCCTGCTTGTCTGGTATTGATGATGATGAGTTTACAGATGGGTTACAATGGCGAGATCGTGAGATTCGATCTCGCTAGGGTTTCTGGCGGTGAGTATGAACGTACCCTAGGTCGGCGGCCCTCCCAGTCCTTAAATAGTGGGACTGGGTCTCGGGTCCGTTACCGACTAGGTTTACATCTGGGCCTGCCGACCTAATATCTCTGAATCTTTCCTTCGGGGCCTCCTTCCTGGGCCTGATGACATATGGGCCCTTTATTCTCTTCCGCACCAGGGTAGTCCATGGTGGCACACCCGAAAGGTGTACCCACGTCAGTAGCCCCCGAGGACCTAGTAGACTTGGAGAGTCTGGTAGGGACTCCTCCGCACTGTATCATCCTGGTGCGAGTTATGCTTTTAGTGTTTTATTCGTATCCGTGTTTCAGGATGCTTAGTGGTGGAACTCGCATAATAAGCCCGGTACTCTCGACGGATCGGGACCAGTTAAGTGCTCTCGGGCACAAACGTTATTAGCGTACATCAAACTCGAGTCCCCAGGCTCGAGCTTTGAGGCTAGTCCCTTCGACTCCAGCCGCTCGGGATCTTACGGAGTCGAATTCGGCCTGAAAGGGTACCCAACGCGTCCGTCGGGATTTTTCTTCGCACCTGCTGGTACGGCATATCTGTCAAGCTACCACGGCTGCTGCCAGTGGGCCTGGCCCTACACGACGGATCGGTGGGTCTTACCTTTGCACTTCAGAGTGCAGCATCCGAGGGTCAGCTGTATTTGATTCATCTCGGGTATGTTGCTCGGGTTAGACCGGAGTCGATAACCTTTCGAGTGTTGCACAGTCGTGCTTCCTTCGAGTGCGTGGTGACGCTCCTGAGGGGAGTGCTTCCCAATTTTATGCTGAATTATTTGAGTCTAGGGATAATCTCAACCTATTTATTTTGTCGAGGATCGAGGGATTTCTTTCACTCCCGATGGGAGTGAGCAGATGCGCACTTTGTTCCGTCTGACAGCATATGGGAGTCGATACTTTTTCGACTACGACCACGCCTACGACAGTCTGTATCTTATGCGTCATGAATGACGTCACGCGCGTGCGCTGTGATACCGCGTTCTGCCGTTTGGCCTGCCAGAAGTGACAGTACGAAACGTCACGTCAGTTTGACTGGTGGGCGCGAAAATTTCACCACACCTTGATGGTGGCCTCCTCGTTTCTCGTGCGTAGTGGGCGACGCGGCCAGCGAGGGTTGCCCTCCACGCGCTCCATGTGTAGGGTTAGATGTGCTCCGTTACATCCGGTGAATATTGGACGGCGCAGATCGCGCGGTCCGATGGATAAGTAGGGGGCGCCCTGGCGGTGAAAAAGGTACAATCCCCATTCTCACCGCCGGAGCTTTCCTTCTCCTCTTGCGCCCTGCTTCTCCACTCGCAGCCACCAAACCGCGCATCCCCATCTTCGTCATGAAGAAGACCACCAGGAAGAAGAAGTCCGCTAGCGCCGCCGCCGCCGCCGGTACGGCCGGCGGGTTGAAGAAGGTTCACGGCGACTGGCAGAGGTCGTCCGTGGACGAGCGTCAGCTGGATGCGCTCCGCCGCGACGGCCTCCTACCGCCGTTGGAGAAGATGGCGACGCGGGCGCCCGGCGACGAGGTGGCCCCTCATCCCCGCGACGGCGAGCGCGTCTGCTTCATCGATTTTGTGAACAGGGGATTCGCCTTCCCTGTTCACGAGTTCGTCCGTGGGCTGATGTACGCATACGGCGTCCAGCTCCACGACTTCACGCCGAACTCCATCCTCCACATCAGCTGCTTCATCGTCCTGTGCGAGTGCTTCCTCGGCATTCACCCGCACTGGGGGCTGTGGCAGCGGATCTTCAACGTGAAGCGCAATGCCGGCGCTCACGGAGTTTACCCCGTCGGGGGCTTCGGCATCCAGTCCCGCGGGGACATCGAGTACTTCAACCTGAAGCTGCTCGAGTCCGCGCAGAATTGGAGGAAGAAGTGGTTCTACGTCGCCGACGTCCACCAGCCTGGGCAGAAGTACGGGGTTCCCCCATTCCGTGCTGGCGTGACGGTGACGAAGAGGAAGTCATGGACGCACCGCCCCAACTCCCGAGAGACCAAGGAGTCTGAGCCTCTCCTGTCTCGGGTGTCAGGTCTGCTGAAGACCGCCGGCAAGGAGGTAAGTGGCGTTCACCTCATCGCCACTTTCATCAGAAGGCGGGTGCACCCGATTCAGGCTCGGGCGCATCCGTTGTTCGAGTTTGCCGGAGCCACCTGACGTGACGCGCATGTCCGCGGAGGAGTTGTCCGCGGACGAGGTCGAATCTCGCGTTTGCGCGCTGACCATGCTCAAGGTCGGTGAGGCGAACGTCCTTGAATCGCCCGTGACGCCTTTCAGCCTCGAGAACCCTGTTCCGGAGGTATGTACTTGGTTGTTGTGTACCTTTTGTCTGCTTGATGTGCTTGCCAATGTTTTGATTTCCGAGGAACTCGCCTTGTTTTTATGTTTTTAGGGCTTCTCGACGTTTGTCAGCCTTCCTCCTCTTCCTGAAGAGAAAGGTACTTCCGCGGTCCCTAACTTGCGGGATGATCCTGATGAACGGGACATTTCTGTCTGTTCCGCTGCGTCGACCGAAGACGCAGTCGCTACAGACAGTGATGACGTTCCTCTCCTGGCCCGCAAGCGTTCCCGCGATGCTGGCTCCAAGGCAGCGGGGAAGTCGAAGCAGGGTTCCGCCGCGGAAGGCTCCAGCACCTTGTCGCCCCTTGCTCGCACCAACAAAGAGGCCCGTCCGGCGCACGATCCCATAGAGCCTCCGCCGAAGAAAAGCTCGCGCTGCTCCGGACTGCTTCGACCCTGCCACCCTGCTGACTGTCCTCATCTCGTAAGTTCGCGACTTCTTCTTTTCCTGTCTCATTGCGTAGAGTTGCTAACTGTGATTCTTGGCTTATCTGCAGGGATTCTTCCTCTCGTGCGTCTCTGCCGCCCAATGCTGGCGAACGAACGGATGAGGGTGATAGCGCGGGGCGCCGTCGTGCGGAGACTAAGGCTCCTCCACCGTCGTCTGTCCCCGGCGCTGTGCCAGCCACGTCTGCCTCGACTCCCGGCGACGCCCTCGTCACAATCTCCAGCGCTCCTCCGCTTGATTCAGCCGAGCATGTGAGTAATGAGTACTTTTTGTTTATATCGGGTGCGCGACAGCGCTCCCGATGGGAGTAGCCCCCGAGTCTATAGTCAACTAGGAACAGTTGGGTATAGACTCTAGACTGATCTTTCTCCTTTGTTTCTTTGCTTTCTGTTTATGTTTTATCGGGTGCGCGACAGCGCTCCCGATGGGAGTAGCCCCCGAGTCTGTGGGCGACTGAATTCAGTCGTGTACAGACTCAAGTTCTTCCACTGACTCTTTGTTCTTTGTTTGGCGCAGCCTATGACGCTCGAGCTTTTGGGTATTGGCCGCCGTTTCGCGGCCATGGAGGCGGAGAAAAATCGTCTGGAGCGAGAGTCCGCCGAACTCCGAGGTTTGTCCTTTATCCTCCACCGTTTTGGACTATTTGTGTTATTGCTATTTGTCTGAACGCCCATTGTCTGCAGAGTTGTTGGCGCAGTCGCGGCGCGAGGGGGAGAGTGCCTCGCAACAGGCTGCTACCCTTAAGGAGCAGGTGGATGCCGCCGTGCTCGCGAAGGAGGCAGCCGATGCCCGCGAGCAGACCTTGGTGCAGCGCCTCTGCACGGCGAGCAACTCCTTGTTGGGTAAGTGTGGACTCTTTTGTTCTTTGTTCTTTCTGCGTCCTTTGGTTTGACCGAGTTCTTTTTGCCGTTTTCTTCAGGTAGCCTTGGCACTGTGGCATGTTCCAGCGCACAAGCTGCCGCCGGCGATTTGGACAGCGCAGTTGCTGCTGTAGAGGGTGCCGGCCAACAGGCAAGTGGTCTCTTGGGGAAGGCTGCTGATGCGCTGACGAGTCTGCACGGACGCGTGTTTCCCCAGGGGCAAGCTCCTGCTTCCCTCGGGGAACTGGTTGAACTGTTTGGCTCTGACGGCTCCGCCATCGACAACTTCAGACGCGAGCACACGGTACGTGGCTCGCAGACCACCCTCCTTATGCTGCTGGGGCACGGCTTCGAGGGTGACTTCGACAAGGCTTTGTCCGGGCTACCCCGCGGACCCGATGGCAAGCCGATGGCTCTCAGCGGCTTCGCCGAGCGGTCTCGCGAGTTGGCACAGAAGCTGACCGAGACCTTGGAGAAGCAGGCTGCGAAGCGTGCGGAGAAGGCCAAGAAATCCGCGAGCTCGCAGTAGCTGCTTATCTTTGTATTTTTCGTCTTTTTGTAGTTTGTCTGTGGCGACACTTGTCGCTCCGTTGTAATGACTGTGCCAGCTGTGAACTTTAGATAAGATTTTGCCTTTATTCTGATGTCCTTGTGCCTTGCGACTTCTTCCAGCCCCCGTGCCTCCTTTCAGAAAGTTGTCTCATACATGTTTGCTTGGCTTGCTAACAGGTAAATCCAACGATTACCACTCCGTCTTCAGGTGCGACGCCACATGTCCATGCGGCCGCGGCTGCTGGTTGCTCTTCTGGGAACCGCGACTCCGGGGATTATCGGCTCACGATGCTCTGGGATCGCTACTCTAGGCTTGAGCAAGATCTGCGGGTGGCGCAGGGTGCCTTGGCCGTACTGAAGTCGAAGCAGCCTCGCCCCGCTGAACGGGAAGCTTTTCTCCTTGAGGAATTGGAAAAGGCCAACAACGACTTACTGTGTAAGTGGCTGCGAGCCCCCGAGTCCTTTAGCACCACTTGCTTACTTAGTTGCCTCATTTTTCCTTCGTGTGCAGGTGTACAACAAAACCCTCAAGCTGAGGCCAGTCGGGTGGAGAATCGACTTCGCCGTATTGCTGAGGTTGTCGGACGTGACACCACCTCGTTTTGGTCAGACCCCTCCCGAGGTCGGGTGCTGGCCGTTCTTCAAGATCGCATAGGCCAGGTGACGTCCTTTGCTGGGGCGTGCTGTTCTGCACTGGCGCTTGTGTACAAGGCGATGTTCCCCCTGGATCCGCAGCCGCAGGGTCTTGGTGCTCTCATGGCGCGATTCCGCAACGGCAAGGCTGCCCAGAGTTTCATCTGGACGCAGCTTGTCAGCGGTGCAACGTACGCCTTAGCTTTTGTTCACCGGCGGCACCCGTATCTCGTCCTGAGGGGAATAGAAGAGGTCCCCAACAGGGAAAACGGGGAGCCTACACCGATGGATGCCCATTATCGTGCCGTAGAAGATGTAGCTGTCAAGTTGGTTAGAAAACTAGAACGCGACACCGAGGTTTACTCGGATTATGTGGCGTCGCGGGTTCCAAAGAGTGAGCCTGTAGACTGATTTTTTGTTTGTGCAAGCACATTGTGTACTTGCAGGAAAATTGTGTGTTTGCTCTGTATAGCTTGGAGTTGCTTTGCATATATAGTTTGTTTTGTTTTGGCCTAAGCGACGTGGTTCCCAAGTATAGGGTGCCACGGAGGCGATCTTCCTTGTTTTTGTTTTTGCTCGACAGTGCAGCCCCCGAGCTTCGGGTGCTGTCCCGGAGTTTGCTTTTGGTTAGCCATACGACGCAGCCCCTGAGTATCAGGTGCTGCGGAGGCGGTTCTCTTTGTTTATGTTTAGCTCAACAGTGCAGCCCCCGGGCGTAGGGTGTTGTGCCGGAGTTTGTTAGTGGTTGGCCATACGACGCAGCTTCTGAGTATCAGGTGTTGCGGAGGCGATTTTCTTTGGCGTGCGGTATGTCGACTCCGAAGATAGAGGAACATTGTGCTTTTATTATGGGAGACAAAGTCTCGAGGATTACATCAGTGGCTGAATAGCCTTATCATCAATTGTGCTACGCGTAAAAGCGTCTTAGTTGCGCCGCATTCCATGGGTTGCGGATGAGTTCGCCTGTCTTCGGGTCCTTCAGGCGGTATGCGCCTCCGCCGATTACCTCGGCGATGATGAAGGGTCCCTCCCATGGGGAGGCGAGCTTGTGCACCTTCTTCTGTTTGAGCCTGAGTACCAGGTCTCCTTCGACAAAGTCTCTTGTGCGCAACCGCTTGCTGTGGTAGTTGCGGAGGTTCTGCTGGTAGATAGCCGTTCGGGAGAGTGCCCCGGGCCTCGTCCAGCAAGTCAACGTCGTCTTCGAGTGCGGCTTCAGCGTCGTCTTCATCATACGCAACGATGCGAGGTGCGTCGAAGCGTATGTCATGTGGCAGGACTGCTTCTGCTCCGTACACCATAAAGAATGGGGTGTACTGGGTTGATCTGTTTGGCGTGGTGCGCAGGCTCCAGAGCACGGAGGGTAGCTCCTCCACCTAAGAACCCGCCGCGCACTTGAGCGGCACGAAGAGGCGTTTCTTGACTCCGCTACAGACGAGGCCGTTCGCTTTTTCCACTTGTCCATTGGACTGTGGATGAGCGACCGAGGCGTAATTGAGCTTGATCCCTTGCTCCTTGCAGAAATCTTGGAACTCTTCGGTGGTGAAGTTTGTTCCGTTGTCGGTGATGATGCTGTGAGGCACTCCAAAGCGGAACATGATGGACTTGATGAAGTTGACAGCTGAGGTAGCTGCGCGGTTGGTAACTGGCACGGCCTCTATCCACTTGGTGAATTTATCGACAGCCACCAGCAGATGTGTGTGTCCCCCTCGAGACGACTTGCGCAGTGGTCCGACCATATCGAGTCCCCACTGGGCGAAAGGCCACGCCAAAGGTATTGTCTTCAGTTCTGACGCCGGTGCATGAGGTCTTGTTGCGAATTTTTGGCAGCCGATACACCGCTTGATGATGTCCTCAGCGTCCTGTAACACCGTGGGCCAGTAGAATCCAGCACGCAGGGCCTTGGCGACTAAGGCTCTGCTGCTAGCATGGTGTCCGCACGTGCCAGCATGGATCTCGAGGAGTAAGGCCCTGCCGTCCTCTGATGCGATGCACCTCTGGAGGATACCTGATATGCTATGCTTGTACAGCTCTCCGCCGATAATTGTGAATGCTTTCGAGCGGCGAGTGATGCGCCGTGCTTCGACTGTGTCCTCTGGAAGCTCCTGCCGGAGCATATATGCCAGGAATGGCTTTGTCCAGATGGGCTCGATGAGGAATACTTCGACTGAGGGTTCTGCTGCTGCAGGTGTGTCTTCGCTTGCAGCTTCGGTCCCAGTTGCTGGTGTAGAGGGAGCCGCAGGCTGCTTAACCTTGATAGATCTTTTGTTTATCTTCTCCAGGAATACTCCGGGGGGCAGCTTGATTTTCAAGGACCCGATGTTGGCGAGGGTGTCGGCCTCCTCATTGCTCGCTCGCCCGACATGGCGAAGCTCGCAGCCATCAAAGTTCCCCTCCATTATGTTATACAGGTTCCTGTATGCTATCATGTTCTCTGTTGTTGCGTCGCACTCCTTCATGGTCTGTTGCACGACCAGGTTTGAGTCTCCGTATATCATCAGGCAATCAGCACCGTACTCCTTAGCCATCTTCATTCCGTGGATCAGGGCTTCATATTCTGCTTCGTTGTTGGATGGTTTCTCGAAGTCCATTTGCAGCACATAACGGAGCTTGTCGCCTTTGGGTGATACGAGGATAACACCTGCTCCTGCTCCTTTGTTCCTCTTGGACCCATCGAAGTACATGGTCCATGAGTTGGACGTATCGGGTACCGATGGAAGCTGCATCTCCATCCACTCTGTAGTGAAGTCGGGGAGAACTTGAGCCTTGATTGATGTTGGGTGTTTGTATGTTAGGTCTAGAGGACCTAATTCGATGCTCCATTTGGCGACTCTGCCTGTCGCTTTGGAGTTGTTGAGTATGTCACTTAGGGGAGCCGCGCTCACCACCGTGATGGGGTGCTCTTGGAAGTAGTGTGCCACCTTGCATGAGGTCATGAATACCCCATACGCTAGCTTCTGATAGTGCGGGTATCTTTGCTTCGACTGAGACAGCACCTCGCTGAGGTAGTATATCGGTCTCTGCACGCCGTGAGCTTTTCCTTCTTCATCCCGCTCGACTACCAGCACTGTACTGACTGCTATGTTTGCGGCCGCTATATAGAGATACAGCGGCTCCTTTTCGCGTGGTGCCACCAAGACTGGTGGTGTTGACAGGGTGCGCTTGAGGTCGACGAAGGCGTCTTGGGCTTCCTCGGTCCACTCGAAGCGGTCCGTCTTCTTCATCAGTTGGTAGAACGGGAGTGCCTTCTCCCCAAGCCTGCTGATGAATCGGCTGAGTGCCGCTATCCTTCCAGAGAGCTGCTGCACATCCCTGAGCTTCGATGGTGCCGGTATCTTCAGGAGTGCCTGTATTTTCTCCGGGTTTGCTTCAATGCCTCGCGCAGATACGAGGTAGCCTAGTAGTTGCCCGGCTGGCACGCCGAACACGCACTTTGTAGGGTTCAGCTTGATGTTGTATTTCTTCAGTGCGGCGAATGTTTCGTGGAGGTCGTCAAGGAGCGTGTCTTCCTACTTGGTCTTTGAAAGTGCATGGTTGCCCCCATGCATGGTTTTGGTAATTAATGACAATCTCTATGGACTAATATTTGCATTGAGCTATATTTGTAGGTGTCCATTAGCTTGCTTGTCTCCATGTGTTGGAGTCAAGGTCTTGCTTGTTCTCCATGTGTTGGAGTCAAGGTTAAGGGAAGGAGATCATTTGTTGATCAAGGCCAAGGTATTCGTCATCAAGATAAAGGCCAAGTGAAGATATGCCGAAGTGGTGCTTCCCCCATCTTGGTGTATGGGGGAGCCACATGTGAATCTTCACCAAGCGAAGCGCAATCAAGAAGATGGTTCGCCTTGAGGAGATGAAGATCGTCTCCATCGACCTCAAGTGGTTTAATGCGCAAGGCAAAGGTATGATCTTGGTAGGGCTTTTATTTTACCGGTCTCATGATGTTAGTTGAGAGACCGGGTTATAGGATAGATAGCCGTACTATCAAGAGGGGTTCTCGACCGAGTATCGTGATCGTATCGTTCGTGGAGAGCTCAACCCTTTGCATCCTTGCATCCTTGAAATCATCTTCATTGGTTCTTATTTGACTCTTATCATGGTGTGGTCTTGGTGCTCGTCGTGCGTGTTATGACAAGGCTAAGATCACCGAAAACGGTTTGCATATGCGTCTTCTTTTTGCATCTTCGGTATTGGAGATTTTGCCGGTTCATCCTTATTGGAAGGTTTCACCTTTCCAACCCTTTGCAAAATCTCCTTTGCTAGTTTGCCATTTTCAAAGGTTGCTTTTGTCGTCCTCTTTCCAACAAAATTGGTTTTGCTTCATTTGGACTTCAATTGCAAAAGAAACGGTTTTTCGGTTTGCGAAAAAGAGCTTTTAAACTCTCCCCATTTGGTTTTATAATATCATGATGGACAATGATGTTTCTCTGCATGATCTTGTATAGCTTTTCATTGCGAGTCCAACGAGCCCAAGATCATCGAAAACGGAGTCCGGATGCAAAAGATATGCCCATTTTCATATTGCAATTTCTGCTGTTTTCTGTGGGGCGGAAATTCCGGCCCCCGGAAGTTTCGGCCATTGCACCGGAATATCCGGCCCATATTTTCATCTGAGTTTTTTTGGCTAAGTCTTTTTGGCTTTTCTCTCTGGAGGGGGACCGGAATTTTGCCTCGGAAGTTTCCTCGAAATTTCCGGGGGTCCGGAATTTCCGGTCTTTGGTCCGGAATATCCGGCCCAAGGAAAATTTGGCTAAGTCTTTTTCGCATTTTCTCTCGGGTGGGGGTCCGGAACTTTGCACCGGAGGTTTGCTCCGGAAATTTCTGGGGCACCGGAAATTCCGGTGTAAGCCCCGGAATATCCGGCCCCCGCCCGGAAGTTCCGGCCCCTTTAACCCAGAATTTCCGGCCCCTCGTTTTTCCAACGGCTAGTTTTTGGGGGAGGCTATAAATAGCCCCCTTCTTCCCCCAAGTGCTGGTTGCTCAACTTTTGCTCAGCTCTCACTCTCTCTCCTCCATTGTTGCAAACTTGTGAGCTTGATTCCTCTCAATCCCTCCGATGATTCTTGCCCAAATTTAGGGATTCAAGAGAGGAGATCTAGATCTACCATTCCACCAATCAAAATCTCCTCTAAGTGAGGGGAACCTAGTGGATCTAGATTTGGGGTTGCTTTGTGTTTATCCCCTTTATTCTTCCTCTCTTATTCCCTCCATAGCATTAGTTGCTTTGGTTGGAATTTGGGAGTGAAGAATTTGACCACTTCGTGTGCTCTTGCCTTCTGCATTAGTTGCATCGGGTTGCTCTCTCCACGGTGATACGTGAAGTTGAAGGTTGAGAAGCTTGTTACTCTTGGGTGCATTGTGTTCCCAAGAGCTTGTTGCCTCTTGGGTGCATCGTGTACCCTAGACGGTTTGGAGGTGCCGCGAAGACTTCGGTTGTGAAGCTTCGGCACGAATTTGGGAGCCCCCAATTGAGTTGTGGGTGTGTGCCCCAAGAGAAGTTGTAAAAGGGCTCCGGAATCCGCCTCGAAGGATTCCGATAGTGGAAGGTGAACCAATCCCTTGGGTGAGGTTCATCGGAGAATAGGGTGAGGCCTTTGTGGCATCTTGAGTAGGCCTCTTGTGTCGAGCTCACACCCCTCCAACGAGACGTACTCCCTTAACAAGGAGGAACTCGGGAATACATCCTCGTCTTCGCGTGCCTCGATTATCTCTATATCCGAGCTTTTACTTATGCAATTTACATTGTGATAGCCATCGTGCTTGAAGTTCTTATCTAGCTATCACCTTGTCGCTTAAATTGCTTAGCATAAGTTGTTGGTGCACATAGGTGAGCCTAGTAATTAGGTTGTTAGCTTGTTAATTTAAACACATAGTTTTATTCCGCAATTATCAGGCCCCTACTTAGAAAAGTGTTAATAGCCTATTCACCCCCCCCCCCTCTAGGCGACATCCGGGACATCGTTTGTTCTTTCAATTGGTATCAGAGCCTCGTCTCTCTTGTTTGGCTTTACCGCCTAGAGAGTAAAGATGTCGTCTAGGGATTTAGTGCACAATTTCTTGTTTAGATTTAATGGCACAAATTTTAATGTTTGGAAAACTCATATGCTTAATCACTTACGGGTCTTGGACCCCAATATTGAGCGCATCTTAGATATAGGTTTTTCTCCTCCAAAGGACTACGCAAGTACGACTTTAGAGGATGAGAAAAACTTATATCTAGATGCTCTAGCATCTAACGAGTTTTGCAAATTTGTGAGTGTTGTAGTTTTCGAGTCAATCATGCCTCTCCGGGATGTTCATGAGCTTTGGACCAAGCTACAAGATAAATATGGTTTGTCCAACTCTATTGAGGATGATTGCTCTCCCCCCACCTCCGGCCGTGACGAGCTCTCGTCTTCATCTACTTCACCAAAATGTGGTAAGCCACAAACTAATGTGATGGTGAGTAGTGATAGGCTTTGCAATTTGGATAGTGAGCTCATTGTTGATGATCATTTATCTCTATCTTGTTGCAATGCTTCATCTTTGGATCTAAACACTCGTAGCACCATAAATGATTTACATGCTAGTGTTGATAGTCCTTGCATATCATCAAAAATTTGCTTGGATGAATCTCTTTATGATATGCTTGCTTTATCTTGTTGCCATGATGAAAATGCTTGTGTTCCCTCTAACTCTTGCATTAATAATAATGTAGAGGAAACCCAATTTGCTATGCAACAAGATGTGAACTTGAGTAGTTCAAAAATCAATTATTCTTCTTCATCCACCTCTCATTGTCTTATGGCTAAATCTTCTTCTAGTAATGACAATGGTGATAATAATGATAATGATAATAATGATGAAGAAGATGATATGGAAAAAATTAATGCCCTTCTTCAAAATAAAGGTCTAATGATTCTTAAAGCCCTTCCTACCAATAAAAGTGCCCAAGCTAACCTCTTTGAAATTATGAGCACTCTTATTGAGCGTGGGGAAACTATTGAGGCTTTGGAAGCAACCCTTGAAGAAAAGGGTAAGATTGAAAGGGATGATGATATGGAGAAAGCATCGTTAGAAGATGCTCTTGAGGAAGAGCATGAGACTCGTTCTTATCTAGAGGAGAAATTAGAATCTATCGAGGAGTCTCATAATGAAATAATTGCTAAACTTATTAAAGAACGTGACCATGCTCATGCTAAATATAAAGTCACGAAAAATGAAAATGCTAAATTAAATGAAGAGCTTGCTAAGATTTCTTCTTCCATCCCTAATGTCAATGATGCTTGTGCTACTAACTCAATTTCTTGTGAAGCATCTATGTTAAAGGAGAATGTTGAGCTAAGGGCTCAACTTGAGTTGCTAACTAGCAAGTATAGGGAGTTAGAAGAAAGTCATAAAAAGCTATCTAGCTCTAATGATGATCTTCTAGCATCCTATTCTAGTCTAAAGTTAGCTCATGAGGCCGTCACTACAAAGGTAACATCTTGTGAGCCTCATGTGGATAATAGCACAACCATAACTAAAAATGCTAAAATGCCATGTGCTAGTCCTAGTAGTTCATCCACTAAAAATATTGGTACATCATGTGATGAATTACTTGCTTTGCCTTGTTGCTCTAACAATGATGCATCTACCTCCTCTAGTACTTGTGTTGTCACTAACCATGTAGAGAAAAGAGGAGGGCTCAAGGCCCAAGCCACTTCCATGAAGAAAGGCTTGGAAAAGCGTCATGAAGGGAAGCGTGCACTTGACAACATGTTGAGTGTGCAACAATCCCCCAATAACAAGAGTGGACTTGGATTCAACTCCAACAACAAGAACAAGTCCAAGGTTGAGAAGAAGAAGGGCCAAGTTCAAATAAAGAATCCGGCCAACATCATTTGCTTCAAGTGCAAGTTAGAAGGGCACCATGTTCGGGATTGCCCAATGAAGAAGAAGAAGCCTCTTAGTGAGAAGCAACTAGGGAAGCGGCCTCTTGTTCAATCTCGTGCTCAACCACGAGTTGAACAAAGGCCACCTCCCAAGAAGACTCAAGTTATTGCTCCTCAAGTTGAGGAGCCTATTAAGAAGAAGAAGAAGAGTCGGTGTTGCTACCTTTGCCGTGGCAAAGGTCATTTTGCTTCTTCATGCACTAACGGTACCTCATCCAACCCTATCATAATTGATGATGTTTATTCTCTTGGGAAGGATAGAGTTGGCAATGTGTTTGCCAAGTATGTGGGAGCTCAAAGTGGTGTCAAGAAAAGCACCATTTGGGTTCCCAAGCCTATTGTGACTAACCTCTTAGGACCCAACTTGGTTGGGGACCAACAAGCTTCAACTTGATCAGTAGGTGTTTGTGGAGGACATTGGTGATTTGGCTATTTTTGAAGAATTAAGGGATCTTCATGGTTTTATTTCTCAAGCCAAGTCAATTGGATTATCACATATCTATCTCATATCCAATGCTTCCTCCTTGCGGTAACTTGTATTTAATTCATATATACATTGAAAGTTGCTTGCTCCCTTGCATGTGTTAGTTTTGTTCCTAGCATGTGCTTGTATATGATATGCTAATTTCCTACTTGTCTTGTTATTCAAGGTTGTGTATGATAGTTGTATATCATGTATGTGTAATTTGTGTGTTGAGCTTTATTGAATCTTGTGTGGATTTAATTTGGCTTTTTGAGATATTAGTGGACCATCCCATTTTGGGGGAGTGAAATGCTTTGTGCACTTCACAAACCTAAAAATGTGTGTACATGAAGGACACCACCTAGTATTGATATTTCAATATTATCTAGCTACTATGTGGTATGTCATATTCATGAGAAATTCAATTTCTACAATGTCTATTAATTTCTCTAGTTGGTTTTATTTGCCTCTTGTTTAAAAAATAAAATGAATTATCACATTATGGGGGAGTAATAAGCTATGTGCATATTACAATACCATAAAAACGTGAACATTTGAGGTTTGCCACCTAGATTTGATATTGTAAATTATCTTTCTCCTATGTGGCATGTTTGCTCGAACAAGTTCCAATTTTCTTTTGGTTATCTTTTGGCTCTTGTTTGCATGGGTTTGCTTGGTGTGGTTTTTCTCTAATATGCATTTCCATATATTATGTGAGAAACCATTTGTTTCATTTTGTTTTAACCATGGCGTTGCCGGTTGGTTCGAATAATTGAAACTACCAACAAACATTTTTCAAAATATGGTGCTTTAACTCTTATCTCTTGCCATATATTTGTTTGTTGTGAAGTTGGTCTTGAACATCATTCCTATATACCACCGAGAAATGTCTCCGTATACTCCTTGTCCATGACAAGTGTTTCTAGTAATTGTGGTGGATTTTGTAGATCATCTTCACATTGGCTCTTGCTTTAATTTGCTCTATCTATTGCCTTCCTTGCCTTTTGAATGGATCCTATTCTTCAATTGGTAGTGTTTAGTGTTGTAAATAAAATATGGAGAGTAATGATCCCTTGTGCATGCATTTTGTATTCAAATGCAAATATCAAAGATAATGCATGAATATTGGGGGAGCATTCCTTTTATTTAGAACACTAACCTATCTATCAATTTTTTTATCCTTTCAATTGGCATTTGATTCTTTATCTTATGTTTGGTACCTTCAATTGGTATTAATTGGAATTTAATATCTCCTCCATAGATATTTATTCCAATTAATATTTATTGTGGGAGTCTTGATACCTTTTGCCTTATTTTACTTTACTTGATTTCGGTCAAGTATCATCCTCTTCTTGGTATCTTTTCTCCTAGTTGTTATTTTTGTTTTAATTGGTATCTTATTTTCAATTGGTGTCTTATCGGTCATTTGTTGTGTTGATTCGATTCCTTTTGATATCACACTTCATGTGTTGATTTGGAGTTTGATATAATTTGGACAACCTTTAGTGTCACACTCTTGTGTGCTCTCTTCTTGGTTTACTTGGTGTTTTTGTCCAAATTGTATCTCGTTTGGATCTTGAAAGGCTTTGTATGTATATCCTTTAACATTTATATTATATTACATGCTAGTCCTTTTAGTTCAAATATATAGGGGATACTCCACCGAATCCTAAATCGGCTAAGATGTGCATGAAATTCAATTTCATATCTATATGCACATATTTATGTGGAGTGTTTCCTATATATTGTAGTTGATCTAACTACTATGGGACCCAATGAGTTTGGGAACCATTTTGTACTCTAATTATGTTTTAGGTACAATGGAGATGCATTGGATGCTTGTCTCATTCATAAGGAAGGTGTTCTCACCATGTGATTGTCGGAGTCAAGCTTTGATGATAATCAAATTCTCATCTTCTTCATCACCAATGCCATCTCGGTAACAAGTATCTATCTCATGCATACTTTTTAGTATCCAACCTTGTGTAGGTTGCCTCTTGGCATGAAAAGCTTTTAGATGCAATTGTTGTGGTTTTGGCCTATTTCCTTCACTTAATATATCTTTGTGATATGTGTGATGAATTTGCAAAAACCTTGTCTTCAATTGATATTATTTCTTTGTGATACTTGTTGCCTAACTCAAAGCATCTCCACTATCTCTTGTTCCCTTTGTGATATGTGTGATGCATTTGATATATTTGAAGTTCATTTATATACAATGAGATAAATTTGAGCTATGTGCTATGCGTTTAAGCAACAATCTCATTTGTATATTTATGACTTCCTTTTGGATACCTTGTTCTTCTTTTTTCCAAACCATTTCGTATGTATATGTTTCTTTGCGGATGTATATCTTCAATGGTTTGTCCAATTAGAAACCTATACATATGAGAGAGGTCACCTCTTATTTGGTATCCTAATTCTTTTGAGCCGCCTTGTTTTTCATATATAATTCTTTGGTGGTTCCAAATTTGTCTCGTGAGTGCTTGTCTTATGTTTATTGGTATCTTTACACACTCATGTATTTGTTGGATCTTTTGACTTCATGCTTACCATGGTGAGCATGTTGAATTTTATTGGCTAAATGCTCTCACTAGCTTTTGGCATTTTCAATTGGTTTAATTTCCAATTGGTATCCCTAAGCTTGTGAACATATTTCTCTAAAAGATCTTCTTATCTCGGTTGGGCCTATCTTATGTTGAATCTTTGAAAATTGGTATCTTCTTTTGGCTCAACCACATCTTTGGTGCAAGTGCTATGATTTGCTTTTGCATTATGCACTCTTGCACTTGTTGAGTGTTCTAGATGATTTTGGGGGGGAGTGAGGATATCATATTTATGCACTCCTCATTTGTGCATGATCATTGGGGAGCTTCTCCATTTTTATTTGGAACTCTTGCTTTGGATCTTTTCGATTGCTTTGCTCCTTTGTGGAGATGTTTAAAATGATTTCATCTTTTTGCAATCTTTGGATCCTCAATATAGTTTGATTTCCTCTAATTATTTGTCAATGAATAAGTGCATTTGATTTCACTCATATCTTGAGAAATGCACACCTTTATGGAGGAACTCTTATTATATTGGCTCTCTAAATTTTTCTTCCCATTTCGGCAATCGATGCCAATGGGGGAGAAGTTTAGAGGGTTTAAGGGAATTTGGGTTTTATGCTTTTGTTGCATTTGCCTTTAATGCGCTTTGCTCCCTTGCTTGTTTGTCGTGCAAGGTTGCTTTATTCTTTATATAAACCCTCTTAAACGGGATTGTCATCAATTACCAAAATGGGGGAGATTGAAAGTACATGGTTGCCCCCATGCATGGTTTTGGTAATTAATGACAATCTCTATGGACTAATATTTGCATTGAGCTATATTTGTAGGTGTCCATTAGCTTGCTTGTCTCCATGTGTTGGAGTCAAGGTCTTGCTTGTTCTCCATGTGTTGGAGTCAAGGTTAAGGGAAGGAGATCATTTGTTGATCAAGGCCAAGGTATTCGTCATCAAGATAAAGGCCAAGTGAAGATATGCCGAAGTGGTGCTTCCCCCATCTTGGTGTATGGGGGAGCCACATGTGAATCTTCACCAAGCGAAGCGCAATCAAGAAGATGGTTCGCCTTGAGGAGATGAAGATCGTCTCCATCGACCTCAAGTGGTTTAATGCGCAAGGCAAAGGTATGATCTTGGTAGGGCTTTTATTTTACCGGTCTCATGATGTTAGTTGAGAGACCGGGTTATAGGATAGATAGCCGTACTATCAAGAGGGGTTCTCGACCGAGTATCGTGATCGTATCGTTCGTGGAGAGCTCAACCCTTTGCATCCTTGCATCCTTGAAATCATCTTCATTGGTTCTTATTTGACTCTTATCATGGTGTGGTCTTGGTGCTCGTCGTGCGTGTTATGACAAGGCTAAGATCATCGAAAACGGTTTGCATATGCGTCTTCTTTTTACATCTTCGGTATTGGAGATTTTGCCGGTTTATCCTTATTGGAAGGTTTCACCTTTCCAACCCTTTGCAAAATCTCCTTAGCTAGTTTGCCATTTTCAAAGGTTGCTTTTGTCGTCCCCTTTCCAACAAATTGGTTTTGCTTCATTTGGAATTCAATTGCAAAAGAAACGGTTTTTCGGTTTGCGAAAAAGAGCTTTTAAACTCTCCCCATTTGGTTTTATAATATCATGATGGACTGAAAGTGCATGGTTGATCCCATGCATGGTTTTGGTAATTAATGACAATTTCTATGGACTAATATTTGCATTGAGCTATATTTGTAGGTGTCCATTTGCTTGCTTGTCTCCATTTGTTGGAGTCAAGGTCTCGCTTGTTCTCCATGTGTTGGAGTCAAGGTTTAGGGAAGAAGATCATTTGTTGATCAAGGCCAAGGTGTTCGTCATCGAGAGAAAGGCCAAGTGAAGATATACCGAAGGAGTGCTTTCCCCATCTTGGTGTATGGGGGAGCGTCATGTGAATCTTCACTAAGGTGGTTTGCCTTGAGGAGATGAAGATCGTCTTCATCGACCTCAAGTGGTTTAAGCGCAAGGCAAAGGTATGATCTTGATAGGGTTTCTATTTTACCGGTCTCATTATGTTAGTGAGAGACCGGGTTATAGGATAGATAGCCGTACTATCAAGAGGGGCTCTCGACCGAGTATCGGGATCGTATCGTTCGTGGAGAGCTCAAACCTTTGCATCCATGCAATCTTCTTTATTGGTTCTTATTTGGCTTTTATCCATGTGAGAATTTAGAGCTTGTGTTCATCTCCATACCAAGCTCTAGTTCATCAAAAACGGATCTCATGAATATCTTCTTGCGTTTTTGATATCGGAGGTTTTTACCGGTTTGTCTCTCCTACGAGAGGTCAAACTCTCTCCTTATTTTTTTTCCTCCTCACATGATAGACTATGATGTGTATATGCATGATCTTGTAAGGCTTGTGATTATCTTCGAACAAGCCCAAGATCATTGAAAACGGAGTCTTGATGAAAAGCTTGTGTGTTTTCGGTGTTGGAGATTTTGCCGGTTCATCCGCTTGGAAAGGTCTCACCATTCCATCCCTCCGCACAATCTCCTTTGCTTGTTTTGTAGTGTAAGCTCTTGTCGTCCTCTTTCCAACAAAATTGGATTCACTCGATTCGGAGCTTCCACGCAAAAGTTATTGAGTTTCAGGCTTCTGCAGTTTTTATCTCTGTCTGGCGGTAGTACCGCTGTGGCAGCGGTAGTACCGCTCCTCCTGGAGTGGAACTACTAATGCTCAACGGCTACTACCCCTGGCGGTAGTACCGTGGCAGTACCGTTGTCTTCAGGCAGCGGTACTACCGCTGGTGGTACCGCCCGAGGTACCGCTAGACCCTTTTTGTGTACTGCATATCCCTCCGGTACCCTGGCGGTAGCTGCCACGTTCTACCGCTGTGACCCTTAGATTTGAATCGAAGGGGTCCGGCGGTAGTACCGGCCGCCCACCGGTAGTACCGCTCGCCTGGAGTGCAGCGGTACCTCTCTGAGGTACCGTAGCAGCTGGGTGTTGTGGTACCCGGGGTACCGCCCGGATATCATCGGCGGTAGTACCGCTACTCCAGCGGTAGTACCGCTATGTGCAATTTCTGCACTTAACGGCTAGTTTTTGGGGGAGGCTATAAATAGCCCCCTTCTTCCCCCAAGGGCCGGTTGCACGTTTTTCTGCTCACATTTTCTCTCTCCTCCATTGTTGCTAATCTTGTGAGCTTGATTCCTCTCCATCCCTCCAATGATTTTTGCCCAAACTTAGGGATTCAAGAGAGGAGATCTAGATCTACCATTCCACCAATCAAAATCCCCTCTAAGTGAGGGAAACTTGTGGATCTAGATTTTGGGGTTGCTTTGTGTTCATCCCCTTTGTTCTTCCTCTCTTATTCCCTCCATAGCATTAGTTACTTTGGTTGGAATTTGGGAGTGAAGGATTTGAGCACTTTGTGTGCTCTTGCCTTTTGCATTTGTTGCATCGGGTTGCTCCCTCCACGGTGATACGTGAAGATCGACGTTGAAGAGCTTGTTACTCTTGGGTGCATTGTGTTCCCAAGAGCTTGTTGCCTCTTGGGTGCATTGTGTACCCTAGACGGTTGGAGGTGCCGCGAAGTCTTCGAGTTGTGAAGCTTCGGCACGAGTTTGGGAGCCCCCAATTGAGTTGTGGGTGTGTGCCCCAAGAAGAAGTTGTAAAGGGCTCCGGAATCCGCCCCGAAGGATTCCGATAGTGGAAGGTGAACCAATCCCTTGGGTGAGGTTCATCGGAGAATAGGGTGAGGCCTTTGTGGCGTCTTGAGTAGGCCTCTTGTGGCGAGCTCACACCCCTCCAACGAGACGTACTCCCTTAACAAGGAGGAACTCGGGAATACATCCTCGTCTCCGCGTGCCTCGGTTATTTCTATACCCGAGCTTTACTTATGCAATTTACATTGTGATAGCCTTCGTGCTTGAAGTTCGTATCTTGCTATCTCCTTGTTGCTTGTATTGCTTAGCATAAGTTGTTGGTGCACATAGGTAACCCTAGCATATTAGGTTGTTGGCTTGTTAATTTAAACACATAGTTTTATTCCGCAATTATCAAGCCCCTAATTAGAAAAAGTTTTAATCGCCTATTCACCCCCCCCCTCTAGGCGACATCCGGGCGTTGTTTGTTCTTTCATGGACAATGATGTTTCTCTGCATGATCTTGTAGAGATTTTCATTGCGAGTCCAACGAGCCCAAGATCATCGAAAACGGAGTCCGGATGCAAAGGATATGTCCATTTTCATACTGCAATTTCTGCTGTTTTCTGTGGGGCGGAAATTCCGGCCCTGTGGCCGGAAATTCCGGCCCCCGGAAGTTCCGGCCGTTGCACCGGAATATCCGGCCCATATTTTCATCTGAGTTTTTTTGGCTAAGTCTTTTTGGCTTTTCTCTCTGGAGGGGGACCGGAATTTTGCCTCGGAAGTTTCCTCGGAAATTTCCGGGGGTCCGGAATTTCCGGTCTTTGGTCCGGAATATCCGGCCCAAGGAAAATTTGGCTAAGTCTTTTTCGCGTTTTCTCTCGGGTGGGGGTCCGGAACTTTGCACCGGAGGTTTGCTCCGGAAATTTCCGGGGCACCGGAAATTCCGGTGTAAGCCCCGGAATATCCGGCCCCCGCCCGGAAGTTCCGGCCCCTTTAACCCGGAATTTCCGGCCCCTCGTTTTCCAACGGCTAGTTTTTGGGGGAGGCTATAAATAGCCCCATTCTTCCCCCAAGTGCTGGTTGCTCAACTTTTGCTCAGCTCTCACTCTCTCTCCTCCATTGTTGCAAACTTGTGAGCTTGATTCCTCTCAATCCCTCCGATGATTCTTGCCCAAATTTAGGGATTCAAGAGAGGAGATCTAGATCTACCATTCCACCAATCAAAATCTCCTCTAAGTGAGGGGAACCTAGTGGATCTAGATTTGGGGTTGCTTTGTGTTCATCCCCTTTATTCTTCCTCTCTTATTCCCTCCATAGCATTAGTTGCTTTGGTTGGAATTTGGGAGTGAAGAATTTGACCACTTCGTGTGCTCTTGCCTTTTGCATTAGTTGCATCGGGTTGCTCTCTCCACGGTGATACGTGAAGTTGAAGGTTGAGAAGCTTGTTACTCTTGGGTGCATTGTGTTCCCAAGAGCTTGTTGCCTCTTGGGTGCATCGTGTACCCTAGACGGTTTGGAGGTGCCGCGAAGACTTCGGTTGTGAAGCTTCGGCACGAATTTGGGAGCCCCCAATTGAGTTGTGGGTGTGTGCCCCAAGAGAAGTTGTAAAAGGGCTCCGGAATCCGCCTCGAAGGATTCCGATAGTGGAAGGTGAACCAATCCCTTGGGTGAGGTTCATCGGAGAATAGGTTGAGGCCTTTGTGGCATCTTGAGTAGGCCTCTTGTGGCGAGCTCACACCCCTCCAACGAGACGTACTCCCTTAACAAGGAGGAACTCGGGAATACATCCTCGTCTCCGCGTGCCTCGGTTATCTCTATACCCGAGCTTTTACTTATGCAATTTACATTGTGATAGCCATCGTGCTTGAAGTTCTTATCTAGCTATCACCTTGTCGCTTAAATTGCTTAGCATAAGTTGTTGGTGCACATAGGTGAGCTTAGTAATTAGGTTGTTAGCTTGTTAATTTAAACACATAGTTTTATTCCGCAATTATCAAGCCCCTAATTAGAAAAAGTGTTAATCGCCTATTCACCCCCCCCCCTCTAGGCGACATCCGGGACATCGTTTGTTCTTTCAGTCTTGATGATGATGTCGTCAACGTAGACCTGGACATTGCGTCCGATCTGCTCCTTGAGGCAGTTCTGCATCATACGCTGGTACGTGGCACCCGCGTTCTTCAGCCCGAAGGGCATCGTTGTGTAGCAGTAGACACCAAAGGGTGTGATGAATGATGTTTTCTCTTCGTCCTCTTTCTTCATCCTGATCTGGTTATAGCCTGAATAGGCATCCAGGAAGCAGAGGTGTGCGCAGCCTGGAGTCGAGTCGACAATCTGGTCGATTCGAGGCAGTGGAAAATGATCTTTTGGATAACACTTGTTTAACGAAGTGAAGTCGACACACATGCGTAGTATGTCCGTGTTCTTCTTTGGCACCAGGACTGGGTTAGCGACCCAGTCAGAATTCTTGATCTCCCGGATGAAGTTGGCTGCCAGGAGACTATCGATTTCTTGCCCAATGGCGAGGCGCTTCGGCTCCGCAAAGCGGCGCATCGTTTGCTTGACGGGCCTCACATTGGGCAAGATCTGGAGGGCGTGCTCGGCGAATTCGCTGGGTATGCCTGGCATGTCGGCTGGACTCCAGGCGAAAATTTCCCAGTTCTCACGTAGTAACTCGACGAGCGCGCCTTCCTATGCGGAAGGCAATCTCGTCAATACGAGGACCGTCTTCTTAGGGTCCGTCGGGTGCACCTAATGCTCCCTTGTGTCGTTTGTTGCGTTAAAGGCAGAGCCTGACGCTGATTGTTTGCCCTCGGGAAAGAGGGTGCGGTCGTTGGTGAGTGCCAACTCCTGGAGCTGCTCCTGCGCCCTGAATGACTCAGAGATCGTGTTGAACTTGCGATCGCACTCGTCGGATCGCTCGAAGTTTCCGCTGACGGTGATTGTCCCGTAGGGCCCCGGCATCTTCAGCTTCAGATAGGCATAGTGTGGCACCGCCATGAACCGTGCGAACGCTGGTCGCCCCAGGATGACATGGTACTGCGACTTCTAGTCAACCACCTCGAACTCAATCCTCTCCTTCCGGAAGTTAGCTGGCTCGCCGAAGATCACATCGAGTGAGATTGTTCCCAAGGGATAGACTGGTCTCCCTGGTACTATGCCGTGGAAGGTGTTGACGGAGGGCGCCAGGCTTGTCGTCAGGATGTTCATTCCGCGCAGCGTGTCAGCGAACATGATATTGATTCCGCTGCCACCATCCATGAACACACGGCTCATAGCGAAGCCTCCTATCTGCGCATCCAAAACGAGGGCCGCATGGCCCGGCCGCGGGACTCGAGGTGGATGATCGTCTCTGGAGAATGTTATGCTGGCCTGTGACCAGTCGAGGTACTCTGGTACCGTGGGTGGTGTTTTGACGGCAAGGTGGACCTGCCTTGTTATGAGCTTTTGGTCCCGATTTGAGGGACGTCCTTTCTGGATCATGAACATGCGACTCACGGGCTTTGGGTAAGCATCTTCACCTGCCTGAGGTTCCTCGACGCGTGGTTGGAGCTGGATAGCTCCCGCCATATGTCCCGGAGGCAATGGTGGAGCGTGCGGTGCTCCCAGAGCCAATGCCCCTGGTGCCACCTGCGCTTGCTGTTGTTGCTGCAAAAGGAGCCGCGCGTACTGCGCATGGAGGTCTTGAACTTTCGCAGTCCTGAGGAGGTGCTTGGACGTGAGAACACCATTCTCATCCCTGAACATGTGGAATCGGCACGCGTCATGGAGCGTTGGAGGAGGCCGTGGAGCTCGACCACCTCGCGACTCTCGCGGCCGCCATTCGCGCTTGACTTCCTTGCTGCTTCTGTAACCGATTGTTCGACTATCGCGCTCATAGCGACTGTCGTCACGGTTTCTTTGCTCGCGGCTATCAGTAAAGCCTGCCGCTACGAGTTCCATGCCCTCCGTGTCCTCGTAGACGCGCGACTTCCTCTTGCGACGGCGGTCGCTGTTGCGGCAACTCCAAGAACCTTGATCACCGTTGACGCCAGGTGTGCCGGCGCGCTCGTTGCGTATGGAATCTTCGCCATCTGCCCACTCATTGGCTATCTGCATGAGGTGGGCGATGGTTTTGGGCTTCACTCGACCAAAGGTCTCCCGGAGCTCGACCCGATAGACTCCTCGGGTGAACGCGTATATGGCGTTGTCTTCCGATATCTTCTCCGTCGCGTTACGGAGGAGAGTCCAACGCTGGATGTACTCGCGCAACGTCTCGTCTTCATGCTGCTTGCAGGCTCGCAGTTCCTCGAATGAGGCGGGTCTCTTGTACGTGCCGATGAAGTTGCGGACGAAGTCCTCTTTGAAGTCTTCCCAACAGGTGTATGCGCCTCTCGGTAGGCTCTTAAGCCAGGCTCGAGCCGATCCCGAGAGCATGAGTTGTATGTACTGCATGGCAGTAGACGTCGATCCTCTTTGGAAGGTTACCGCCGTCAGGTAGTCCTCCAGCCAGGCGGATGGCTCTTCCAAGCCATCATACTTCGGGGTTTCCGAGGTTAGCCTGAATCCTTTCGGCATTCTGGTCTCCCGGATGCGTCGACTGAAGCATAGTGCGCCGCAGGGCTCGAAGTCGTCATCGGACGACGAGCTGTCGCTTTCTTCCTCTTGAACTGCTCGCCTGGAGCGGTTCCTGGTGACCTTGTTATGCGTGATGGCATTGCGCGCATCTTCGCCCTCGGTGAGCTGGTAGCGTCCCTCGTACCCGCGATTACCGCGGTTTCACCGGTCGCGGGTGACGCGATTGTCTTCTTCTGGAGCTGCTCGCTCATTGTTGCCACGTGTGACGCGGTTTTCTCGATCTCGGGTACGGTCGCCCGATTCTCGAGTTCTTGTCTCACGCCGCGGGCTTGGCTGGCGGCGATTAACCGTGTTGTTGCCAGCTGCTACGATTGCAGCTGGTTGTGGCTCCTCAGGTACCAATGTCGTCCCCATTGCACTGAGGAACTTGATTTGTTGGCGGTGCAGGGCTGCCCGCGGATCGCTCTCTAGCGGCTGTGTAGCCTGTAGGTATGTGGCCACCGACATTAGGACACCGGAAGCAGTCTTGGGGATAGGGATTCCCTGTTCGTCCACAGACATGAAGGACGCCTCCAAATTACGGGTGACGTTGTTCCGATCTGCCTCTGGTATCCGCAAGTACTGAGGCTATGCTTGGGGGTCACGGGATCGCCCTGAAGATTGGACGGACAGACCTGCCCGCCGCGCACTCGATATGCTGGCCTGCCTTCTGCGCTCCGCCAGCTCCGCCCTCGTGGCTTCCAGCTTGAGGCTTTCCTGCCACAGCAGGTACTGGTAGCATGCCAGGTCTTCTGGTGTCGCGTCAGCTGCCGGTTGGCCATCTGCTACAGCCTTGATTGCTTTTTCACCCATAGCCTGGTTGATGTGAAGCTGCGTCCGCCCGTTCTGCAGGGTGACGACGTATGGGTAGTTCGGCTGTTCGCCCCTGTTAGGCGGAGCGTTCACTCCGGTCTCCGTGTTTGCGGCTGCCGTCCTTGCGGCGGCGGCGGCAGCAGCTGCGGCTCCTGCCGCGGCCGTTTCCCCGGGTCCTGATGCTCCTCCTCCTGCAGGCACCGTCATGTATACCTCGATCGGCGAGAGATACGACGTCTGATCGTCGGAGTCGTCGTTGAAGGCGGACTCGAAGGATGCCGAGGCTCCACCGGTGGAGTACGCAGGGCTTGACGGGGTAGATCAGATGATTGGCGCGACCGGCGTCTCGGTCGTGCGCGCGAAGTTGACGGTTGGCGATGTAGATCGCGATGCTGCGGCCAAAGGCGATGCAGGTTCGTCGAGCGTTCCCTCCGCGAGATCCGCGCGGGGTGACAGGATGTCCACCGATGCAGTCGATGAAGTTGCGACTTCCGCCGATGAAGTCGATGAAGCGGCGGATTCCTCCGATGCGGAAGGAGGTGCGTCCGTGAGACGGAGCGTGCCCCACTTGTTGACGTAGAAGCGCAGCTTGCCAAAGCTCGTCTCCACGCCAGCTTGTAGGTTCTCGAAGGCCGATTGCACGACCGGCGAGTGCGGGTGAAAACCCAGGGAGCCGAAGTAGATCGGTTGTTGCAGATCCGGCGAGTCGCCGATGGTCGCTGATGAAGCCGCCGAATCCGTAGATCCAGCACCAGTCTTTCCCACAGATGGCGCCAATTGACGTGGGGTTACCACACCAAATCCCTCGGATGACATCCTCGGGTTGAAAGATTAGGAGAAGAAGATGGTGGTACTGGTGGATTCGTCGGCTGACAAGAGATATTTACCCAGGTTCAGGCCCCCGAAGGTAAAAGCCCTACGTCCTGCTTGTCTGGTATTGATGATGATGAGTTTACAGATGGGTTACAATGGCGAGATCGTGAGATTCGATCTTGCTAGGGTTTCTGGCGGTGAGTATGAACGTACCCTAGGTCGGCGGCCCTCCCAGTCCTTAAATAGTGGGACTGGATCTCGGGTCCGTTACCGACTAGGTTTACATCTGGGCCTGCCGACCTAATATCTCTGAATCTTTCCTTCGGGGCCTCCTTCCTGGGCCTGATGACATATGGGCCCTTTATTCTCTTCCGCACCAGGGTAGTCCATGGTGGCACACCCGAAAGGTGTACCCACGTCAGCCCACCTCGCCTACTCCCTCCACCTCTCCATGCTCCGCCGCGACCTCCTCCCCGACCGCCGTCGTTTCCAGCCTCCGCCCCGCCCGGGCCCTCCGCCTCTTCAACGTTGTCCTCCACCACCTCCGCCGTGCCCCGATCTCCCCGTCGTCGGCCTTCTCGCTCCCCACATAGCCGCGTTCAATGCCGCGCTCGCTCAGCACCTTGCGCCCACGTGCCGGATGTCGTCCGCTCCCGTGGCCGCCGGCGCCGTCGTGCCCCGCTCCTCCTTGCCCGCGACATGGAAGGATTCACCATGGCCGCCGGCGGAGGAGCTTGCCGGGGTGGCGGGAATGGCCAGCGGAGGACGGGAATCGGTAGCGAACGTCTTAGGGGAGCCGTGCAGGTGACCGGCGGCGCGGGAGTCGCCGAAGATGGCCGGAATCGGCCGGGGACGGAGGTGGCACAAAGGAGATCGGAAGGAATGTGAAGGTTCCGGGTGGCAGTTGGGCTTCGCGCGCTGAAAAGGATGGGATAGGGCACGCCTCCTCTCTGCCCCTCTCTGCCCCATATTTGGGGCAGAGAGGATCAAATTTTAGGGCAGCCTTATAATAGGGCACGTGATAGGGCAGCTGTTGTAGAGGTGTTTTTGCCCTCCGATGACCTAAAAAATGGTTTTTAGGGCACGGAAACTAAAATAGGGCAGCTGTTAGAGATGCTCTTACGAACGCTTAGCAGTTCGTGGCTGCTTCCTTTTACTTTGTTGACCATAAGCAGAGGTATGGACCGCTTAATTTTGTAGTAAGACGCACCAAGAAACCCAACCTGAAAGTGTCCTCTCGATGATATTTTATTTTAGCTTCTGCGTGTCGGTATTGTAGCTTTATCCTACACTCTAAAATGATTGATGAAACGATAGATTAGGTCCCCTGTGGTTGTGTGTAAATTTTATGACAAGTAGTAGAACTTATTTTAGTACATATACAGGTGAGAGATGGCTCTCTTTCTTATTTTACGCCAAACTTTTTACCGTGCCTTCGGAATGTATTGAAGTACCAGTGTATTTTTTTGCAGATTTTTTTGGAATTGTAGACATGTGTTTTTGAAAAAATTGAAAAAACAAGCTCACTGGTGCTCGGGTGCTGCTGGCACTTTTCGTTTTAACATGTCAAACTCGAGCGCTAGAAAACACATGTTGAGGGCGTCACAACGCGCCAATGAACTAACATAAGTAAACCACCACAAGTTTCAGAAACTATCCAAGAAGGGAACTGTTAAGGGTAAGATGACCACTCCAGAGGTGCAGGCTCCAGCAGCGAGCAGCGAGCTTTAACACACAGCGTTAACAGGGTAATTCAATAGGTTGCAACGACTGAATATTAGCCATAAAAAACGAAACTGAGTACTGAAAGACGTGGGGATTTTCGTTCTCCACTATTTTTACAATAGAATCAAGCATGTAGATGCATCACCTGTTTCCTGTGAAAAGATTAGAGCACTGTCTTTGCATGCAAACATAGCAGACGGTCATATTACATGCTGATTCAATTGAGTAAATCTACTGGAATTTTCCAGCTTCAACTGGATGTCCGGAACAACTGCAGTACATAGTTTCCCAGAAGGAGACAGTTCGTCAGCAAACTACAACGCATCGAAACTCCTCAAGTTTATCCCAAAAAGTGACCAAACTCTTCGAACAACCAAACTTTTCTAGGTTTTCCACCAAAACGAGAGTTCAGCAAACTGCCACCATCAGCTTCCTAAATCATTACAGCACCTGCATCTGTTAGTTGCAAGAAACCTGAAAAGGCGACTTCTATGGTACCTTTTACTAGTCACGGGGAGGGAGCAGTATGAAATGAATGAACGGCTAAGATTCGCGTCGGAGATTAGGCCCAGTCACGTTCAGGAAGCACAAATACGTGGGAAAAAATGATTGGACCAAAGGCCCATGAAATATACGTTGCTTTAGATCACGTCGCTCATGAACGTTTTGGATTATTGACTTTATAGATCATAGGACTCGTCGCCGCTTTCTTCCGAAACAGAGTATGCGTCGTCGCCGTCTCTGATCTGATCATGAGGACGCGACCCCAAGGACGTCGCCGCCAATATACCCAGCACGTCGCCTCCGTCGACGCTGGACGAGGACTACTGGGTCTGGGTGCAGCCGCAACTGCCGCATCATCCTCTTGAATCTTGACCAGGACGTCGATGTAGTTGAGCTGTGGAGGTGCTCCGGGCCGTCAACCCTTCGCCAAGGCCCTCAACACGGACGAGCTCATTTGTTACGGTGGCAGCGGCGTCAGGCTTTACCTGTCACTCTTGAACCTAGCGTTGGACCTCGTCGCGGTGGGCTGGGTAGCAAAGCGGCAGGACAGGGGAAGCGGCGAGTGGCGGCGGAGGGGTTCCGGCAGCCGTCCGTTCCTATGCCTGCGCGGCTGCTGCCTGCTGTGCAGCTGGAGCTCGAGAGTCGATGAATCGGCCACCTCCAGGCTGCATTAAATCAGTTTTTTTTTCATACGGGGTGCTAGAGGTTAGGGATGAAGGTCATTCCGTTCTGTTCCTATGTACTGTCCAGCTGATAGTGGTCCCAATATTATTAATTCGGTGCAAAGAAAGTTAAACGGATGATTTCAGCGAACAAATTATTGGGCCATTTACGATATTGGGCCATCTACGATCCTGGGCTTAGCCCGTAGGCGGTATGGTGCAGATTTGGACACCAGTATGATTTGTACTGGTTATGTTGTCGACACCAGTATTAAATCTTGTGGGCCTTCGGATTAACTAAAATGAAGGGCTATTAATCATTTGAGGGTACCATAGAACTCCTCCCTGAAAATAATATAAGAAAAGTTAATGAAGAATAAGACATTTTAGGGACGTTTCATTTAACGCATTAAGAAAATGAGATGAATTTCACACAAAAAAAGAGTGATACATAGAAAGACAAAACAACTTCAGTAAACAAAAAATGACACGGTGATCTTGATCGAACAGTACTACAGTACTCATACTTGGCAAGTTGGCATAGTGTCTTGATCGAAACAGAAAATGACACGGTGATCACTTCATAAGAGATAAAAAGCTGGAATCTCAGGCTTGACTGGTGGAAATATTTCAGGAAGCAGTAACAAAATAGTCATAATGACGACAGCGCCAACCAGCAGCGGAGCTAGGATTGGGTCAGGCCAAGGGCCAAACAGTGCAAAATAGTGAAAACAGTGACAAAATAATGTTAAACAGTGCTGCAAGTGCTACCGTCACCAAAGGGATTCATTGTGACAGCCCGGGCCATGGCCCCTGTTGCCTGGGGCGCTCCCACTATAGGAACGGCTAGCTATGCCGACGGCTTTTTGCCGTCGGCACAGGCTAATTTGCCGTCGGCATAGCTTGTGCCGACGGTGGCCGTCGGCGTATTGCCCCGTAGGCATAGAGTCTTTTACCGTCGGCATAGAGCAAGGCCGTCGGCGTAGATTCCGTCGGCATTTTATTTTTCTAAAATTATTTTTTACAAAAAAAATTTAAAAAAATAAAAAATATTTTTTTTCAACTTTTTTTTTCTAATTATTTGTTCCAACTTTTTTTTTCAAATTTCGAATTTTCCAACTTTTTTTTCAAATTTCCCACTTAGCCCCACACTTAATCTCAGGTCAAATTATTTACCTTAGTCAAACTTCCCGTTCGGTCACCTATCCTCAGATTGCTCCAACCCAAGCACGCTTAACTTTTGAGTTCCTTCCAAATTAGCTTCCAGATGAGATGTTAGAACTTACTGATATTAGTATCCTATCAACCATATTAACCCATAGGGCATGATGTTACACTTTTTATTGTTTAAATTTTGAAAATTTATTTGAATAAGTAACAATGATTATGTAATAATATGTTTTGAATAAATAACAATAAATTTTATTTTACTTTATTTTCTCCTTTTTACTTAATATGGAATAATTAATATCTTTAAATCCGTAAATCGAAATTTAACAAATAAAATGTCTAAATCGATTAGAAAAATGAGAGAAATCCAAATATGACATCCATATCATCTTTGTCATCATGTATGTGCCATTTTGCACCATATATGTCGTACTTGCTTCACAAAAAATGTCATTTTTTACAATTAAAAAATGAAAAATGATATTTATAAACGTAATTTGAAAAACATTAGTTCTGCAATATTGTTTGTCATAACAAGACACACCTTTTTGTGAAGAAGTTTTTTGGTAACTTTGTCAAAACTCATGTTTATCATTTTTCCTAGCAACTAGTACACATAAAAGGAGTCCATGCCAAAGGATTTAATTTATTGAGTATTTTTTCATTTTCTTTTATTTTGTTAAAAAAATGGTCAAAATGGTCATCGTGCCTGTTCATCCAAAGGGGTCTCATTTTTGAAAACTATCGATGGTTCTGTGATATAACCACTACTGGTGTATCTTAAAATGATTTTTGTAAAATTTTCAGAGCAAACTATCACACACTTGTAGTTCAAAATTGAATTACTTTCGAAAAATAGGCATAAAGTCATTTAAATAGGCGGAATGAGGTAGAAAGCGAGAAAATTCCTAATATTTCTGGATTATCAATAAAATATGGCCTACTTTGTGTGAAATTGTATATGTGCCATTTTGCACCATATATGTCGTACTTGCTTCACAAAAAATGTCATTTTTTACAATTAAAAATGATATTTATAAACGTAATTTGAAAAACATTAGTTCTGCAACATTGTTTGTCATAACAAGACACACCTATGTGTCAAATATGGACACATTATCACAAACTATGGCACGAGGATGATCATATCTACGTCATTTGACTCGAAACTTATACATGTTTATAGATGATTGACCTTTTTGTGAAGAAGTTTTTTGGTAACTTTGTCAAAACTCAGGTTTATCATTTTTCCTAGCAACTAGTACACATAAAAGGAGTCCATGCCAAAGGATTTAATTTATTGAGTATTTTTTCATTTTCTTTTATTTTGTTCAAAAAATTGTCAAAATGGTCGTCGTGCCTGTTCATCCAAAGGGGTCTCATTTTTGAAAACTATCGATGGTTCTGTGATATAACCACTACTGGTGTATCTTAAAATGATTTTTGTAAAATTTTCAGAGCAAACTATCACACACTTGTAGTTCAAAATTGAATACTTTCGAAAAATAGGCATAAAGTCATTTAAATAGGCGAAATGAGGTAAATACCGAGAAAATTCCTAATATTTCTGGATTATCAATAAAATATGGCCTACTTTGTGTGAAAATTGTATATGTGCCATTTTGCACCATATATGCCGTACTTGCTTCACAAAAATGTCATTTTTTATAATTAAAAAATGAAAAATGATATTTATAAACGTAATTTGAAAAAAATTAGTTCTGCAACATTGTTTGTCATAACAAGACACACCTATGTGTCAAATATGGACACATTATCACAAACTATGGCACGAGGATGATCATATCTACGTCATTTGACTCGAAACTTATACTTGTTTATAGATGATTGACCTTTTTGTGAAGAAGTTTTTTGACAACTTTGTCAAAACTCAGGTTTATCATATTTGGATTCCTCTTATTTTTCTAATCGATTTAGACACTTTATTTGTTAAATTTCGATTTATAGATTTATAGATTTATAGATTTTTTATCCAAACTTTTTTTTCCAAATATCATTTTTCATTTTTTTAAGTGTCACCAGAGACGGCCTCCGAAGTCGAGCACCTCGTGCTGATTCATGCGCAGCTCCCGCCCAGGCGGCAGCGGGGACGGCTCCGTCGTGGCGTCCCACTCCCCTGTCTCCGAGGAGAAGGTAAACAGCAGGAAGCGCCCCTCGTCGGGGGCACCGACGAGGTCGACGGCGGCGTACCTCGTAGGCGGGCCGTGCCCGCCGTAGGCTTGGGTGAGGAGGCCCGCTGGCGGAAGCAACGGCCTCTCCCCGTCCAGGTAGTCGGGGAGGCGGAATAGCTGGCCCGTGACCGGGTTGCACACGAAGCGCACGTTCTCCTGCTCCACGCCCACCTTGGCGAGCTCCTCCAGCGGGAGCTCCCGGCTGGCCTGGGCCGTCACGCGGTGCCTCATAACGTTCAGGAGGAGGAGGCCGTCGCTGCTGGCGGCGAAGATCATGCAGTCGTGGAGGTTGACGAATCTGGGGTCGGGTTTGGGCTTGCGTTCCTCCAGGTTGAACGCCAGCTCGGGGAGGGAGAAGAGGGTGGCTGACGGGGGCGGCGCGAGCGCGAAGGATGCGGCTTGCGTGGTGTTCGCCGGCAGCGAGAAGCGGTAGATCATGGCCCAGCAGGGAGGGGGCGAGGCGGCGGCGGTGGAGAGGGAGCGGCGTAGGTGGCCGGAGAGGCGGCGGAGCGGGAGAAGCATATCTGCGGCGGCGATCGATTCGGTAGCAAGTGAGTGAGGCTGAGACCAGAGAGGGTTTTGAGTGGTGGTTTTTGCTGATCGGTCGGAGGAGGCGCTGGTCTGACAGAGTAGCTTTTCCCATGTGCTGGGTACGAACCTAGCTCTCTGCCCGTTGGATATTTGCACGGCCTATCTATCAGGCCAGCGTCACCCAGCGTCACCGGCCTGTCCAATCCAACCATTGCTCACCGGCAATCACTAAAAAAAGGTTCCCTTTGCAAAGGGAACTTTTCCTCCGCTCTCCTCGCGCCAAGTGGCGCCTTCTCCTTGTTTGGTCCCCCCGTGGGTGTTTGCATGTGTAACAAGTGGCAACACTAGAGATTTTTGGTGGGATTTTCCCATCCCACCGGTTGGAGTACGGATGGGTGGAAACGCATTTATTTTTAAATTCGTTTTTTTAAAATGAAATATCTCTACAACCGTATTTTAGAATTACGAACCGTTTTCATATTTGAGATCCTCGCGTCGAGATATTCAAAACTAGATCCCATGTTGATAGGTTTTGAGAAAATTTTTTTTGTACTACCGGTTCTATATAGTTTGTACACTCGGTAGCATTGTGGTTGTACATCATGTGTAGTTTTGTACTTTCTGTTATCTTTCGCGCGGATGTATAACGATGTGTGCGCGGATGTACGACGATGTGCGCGCGGATGTACAGATGAGTTGGACGCGGATGTACAGCAGGTTTGCGTGGGTGTACACCGATGTGCGCGCGGATGTACAACGATGTGTGCGCGGATGTACGACGATGTGCGCGCGGATGTACAGGTGAGTTGGACGCGGATGTACAGCAGGTTCGCGTGGGTGTACACCGATGTGCGCGCGGATGTACATCCGAATCGCACTATTCTGTACTTTCTGTTGTATATACTCTGTACTTCCATGTGGCGCGTTAGCGTAGGCGTTAGGGTACGGAGGCTTAGCGTCGACGAGCGATGAAGCCTCCGTACCCTAACGCCCCGAGGCTGAGTCCCCCGTACGCCGCGGTAGCGGCGACGGGGGACGAAGCCGAGCCGCTAGACTAAAAAAAAACTTGTAACTCGTATATATAACTTAGGGTTGGGGGTGGGGGTGACAAGTACCCAAATTTATATACCGGTATGCAAGAGAGATATAGATTTATTGTCTAGTTTGTACTCCCTATTTTGTACAGTTTGTACATCACTCTCTGTATAATTTGTACACTGTGATTCATTTTGTTTGTCCTTCATATGCTTAAACTGTACTCTGTACTAGGTGTTACATGTACTGCATGTCTTAAAAATCCACCACACCAAACCACGCGTGGAGAGGAGGAGGCATGCACGCAAGCCACAACGCGCATACGCGCGGGCGAAAAGTACAACGCGCGTCGCGGGGAGGGAAAAGTGCAGCTCCATGCAAAAAATAAAAGGGAAAAGTACAGCTGCGTACACGCGACGCACGGGTGAAAAATCGGCCGGCCGGACGCGCGCAGGTACGGTAGCCACGTGGCGCGCTCATGTAGGTGCAGTTCCCTTTAGGAAGGGTGCCCTAGTCGTATCCTTGCTCACCTCGTTGCCTCTTTGGAGAAATTTTTCGTCCCCGTACTTTGTAACACGGCATAAGCTAAACCACGTGTGCGTCCGCTGGATATTTGACGGTCTATGGAATTAGTCCAATCCAAGCGTTTCACAAGGTGCAGGGGTTGTAAAAGAAAGGTCCACGGGATTGTCAAATAAATGGTCGAGGCCACGATTTTGGGATTAATCAATCTGTGCTCTAGTAAAGTTCCTAGTCCTCTAACTAATCACACAAATGGTGCAATCCTCTTACAAACTTGTATCCCAGTCTCAATTACGAGATTTTGTGTTAAAAAAAATTCATGACAAAACTAACCATACTATTTTCTATATGGTGGTACTGCTACGCATGAACATGGAAAATCCCTTTTTTGTAAACATACCTTCTTAACCAATATGACGAAAACACCTCTCCGTCAAGTCGCACGCTACGTCTAACCAGAGAACATCTTCAAAGTGAGCAGTGGATTTGACAATCCTAATATTTCATTCCTTCCAAGTGGTCAAAGATGAGAGCGTGAGGAGGTCCGACCATTTTTCGTGAGTTGTCGAGGGCAGGTGATCCACCATTCAACAAAGGAGCGGCCCGAAGGAGCTGGAGTGAGGCGGGTAGGAGGAACTGAGATCTAACACTTCTCCAAATCCCAATGTTGTAGGTGCAATGGACTAGCAGATGAGGAAACTGTTTCGGGATGGATCTTTCATGTGGGAAAATAGAATTACGAGGCCAACCACGTTTTGCTAGGTTGTCTACCGACAACATTTTCCATGTTGCACCATGGAGGCATTGTGAGAAAATGGTCCCTTTAAACTATAACTGGTGTGAAAAGTTTGTAGTCTAATCTATCGGTCGATTGGTTGAGAGAACATTTTTGCAACTTCGCTCTTCCATCCAAGTGGAAGGTTGGAAACTTGTATTATACTCCTATTTTTCCACCGTCAGATTTAAGCGGATGGACGGTTGTTAAAATTACGAACTACTCTAAAACTTGTATTATCATTTACATTCTTCAGATTAATTTTTTTCTTAACGAAATGCAACAGTGTGCTGCTTTCATTCGTCTAAAGGAGTAAAACCAAAGTAGAAATGATGAGAAAATAAATGAACTAAGGAAAACTATACATGTTGTAATTCAAGCAATTCTTAGTCACCATGAGGGCAAGCTAGAATTATGGAGGGTTGCACTTAGTAGCTTTCAAACCAGCTAGACGCTAGTTGGTCATATCGTTAACTATGAGCTCCAAGAGAACATCTTCAGAGTGTCTTTCATGAGTTATCGAGGGCACATGATCCATACCAGAACCGGACTACCATCATTCATCAAAGGAGCAGTCCGAAGGAGTTGGAGTGAGTCAACAAGGAAAAATCGAGACTGTGCTCTTCTCCAAAACGCAACGATGTAGGTACCATGGACTAGCAATGAGAAATTTCTGGATGGATCTTGCATAAGGGGCAGATAGGATTATGATGACAACCATATTTTGCTCAGTTGTCTAACGTTAGATATTTCACATGAGCAGCAAGCCATGAGAAGAACTTTACCCATGGAGCAATCTGAAATCTCCATATGAGCTCTGACAATTGTGAACAAACGCCCCCTTCAACCTGGAATTGGTATGCAGCGTAAATTTCAGAGGTCGACCATTTGAAGGAAATAGAGCCTTCTGTCAGAGGGTTAAGCGAAACATTCTATAGCTTAGCTCTTCCATCAAAGTGGTCAAACATGTTTGGATTTCTCATTTTGATCAGAACTCGAGTTACTATTGTGTCGAAGATCTCTTGTCAAAGCGGCTTTGGAAGTGCATCGGGGCACCATAGGGTAATAGTGCACACTAGATGCATAGCTATGTGGTTGCCTGGCACATGCTAATATTTTCCTAATGCTTCCCAAGTCCATTGTATTTGTGATAGTGTGCGTATGTGTTTGTATTTCCTCAGAACAATATTCTAACAAGATAAAATGAGGGGAATTGTCTTGGTAATAGTGTAATAATATACATGTTGGCTAGCTCAATTCATATAAATGGCCAATATATTTCTCTTACTAGTATGCTTCTGTCTACAAGAACAAGCATTATATAAATCGTGTTGGGTGAGTCCTAGCCTAGCTAACTGTTCACTATAAACCATGGTGGATGGGGAGTAGGAAGAAATACAGGGGATAATAACTCGTCAACAAGGTTGATAGCATGTGTAGCACTATAGATGAGTTACTGACATATTGTCCTTTTTATTAGAAATTGTACGAGAAACCTTTACAACTTAAATAGACTCAAAACTACAACTATTGGTAAGCCGCCCTCTCCCTCTAGAAATCCTAGCCGGCGCAACTTTGTCTTCTCCGTCCACCCCCCCCCCCCCCCCCCCCCCCTGCCCGGTCGGCCTTGCCGACATCGGAGGGGCGGGAACCAGTTTTATGGGTGGAGTTTTTCAATA
This sequence comes from Puccinellia tenuiflora, assembly GCA_012064385.1. Classification (NCBI taxonomy): domain Eukaryota; kingdom Viridiplantae; phylum Streptophyta; class Magnoliopsida; order Poales; family Poaceae; genus Puccinellia; species Puccinellia tenuiflora. Next base: position 261,618 of record QRDG01000446.1, on the reverse strand, counting down.
AAATTAGTATTTTCAACATATTAGTTTTGGATTTGGTGGTCATCTTGTTGTTGTACATCGTGTTGATGGTGATGAGAACTTCATTCGACGCGGACTGCTCCGACTGGGCCGTAGACGATGCGGGCGGCGCACTGTATTTTAGTGCGTCTGATAAAGTGATGCAGTTCGCGCGCTGTATTTTAGCGCGTTTGGAAAATCGATGTCGGCCGCGGTGCGCTAAAAGTACTAAAATGGCGCTGTAAAACATTTTTTGAGCGCGGCGTTTTTGTGCACCTGTTGGAGATGCTCTTAGGTGGGTAACATTGCAAACCTTGATTTCATATTTTGTATCCGTGGGCTTAGTAAACATTGCTCGTTAGTTATCTCACTGGTTGGCATGTTGGTCCACCTTACACAAAGCAAACATGATGAAGCCTCCAACGCACCGGGTGTTGTAACTTGTTATGCAGCGGCCGGACATAAACTATCTTGCTTGCATCGTCTTGATGCGATTTTTTTAGTTGATGAAAACTTTATTTGTCGAAAGAAATGTAGGGACTTTGCCAAGAAGAATGCTACTAGCAGGAAGCGACGACAGAACATTGATGGTGCACTGGTTCGTGGGCAGTTTCCGTGATTTGTAATTTGGTTGTGAATTCAACAAATTTGCATCCAGCTATTGGCGCAATGTAGTTTTTTTTTTTTTTTGAGAAATCATGGCACTTTATTGAACTAAAACTTGTTCTGGAATACAAAGACCATCCGGAGGCTGGAGGAGCCAGCGCAATGTAGTTGTACTATTGCGTGCAACTTTGTCATCTTTTGTTGGGCTCAAACCCAAGGATTTGTGGGCTTAATTGCTTCCTAGTCCATTTTCCATACTCAAGTTGTTTCTCCTGACCTAGGGTTTAGTTTACAGCCCACCCGTTCCGTATACTTATCCTCAAATCGCCTCTCCTGGCTCGGTGGCTCCCCTACTTATCCTCAAACCACAAGAGCGACGAGACGAGCAGCCGCCGCCTCAACAGCTCAACTCCTCCTCCTCCTCGCTCCTCCCTCTTCTGCACGCGCTCGCAACCACCTCTTATTCAGATCCGTTTCACTGTCGATCCTGAGCCAAGATTAGTTTCCTACACTGCATTGACTCAAGGTGGATCATGAATCCATGATGAGCGATTATCAGCAAGATCACATGTCGTCTTCATGATTCAACTCGAGTCAATCCAGTATAGGGAAAACTTGGGTACAGTAATTTGCGGAAAAAGAATGTATCATCGTTCCATAAATTTCACTACAGGTAATCCCTTGTCTTTACATGCATCATCGTAGGAGTAGCCTGAATCTGATTGTTTTTCACACATGGTTGCTGAAACAATTCCTAGGTTAAATGTATAGAGAGGAATGTAAGAATGTTCATTGTTGATTAGTTGGAAGAATGTATATGACTTCGAGTTCTGAGGTTAATTCAAATTGATATGTAGTAGCTTGTATTCGGATTTCAGGTTGTTGCGACATCTCCACTTAATGGTGCGAGAGATACAGTTACTTCATCTTAATGGTGAGAGAGATACCTTTACATGGACTCTCCAAACCTGACACCGCACCCGTATTATATCTCTGGACTCTGGGGCAATACCAGTTAACTGGCAACAAACTCATTTATTTATTTTTCGTAACAAGTTCATATGCAGCTGGAAAGATTGCAACCACAGAAATACGGAAGCAACCGAAGTTGCAAAAACTACCTAATCATCATCAAAGTATCTAGAAAACAAATGCATCTACTATGTGAAATTAAGTCACATTTATTTGCAACAACTTTGTAGTGCATATAACTAAGCGTGGCGATTGTGCTTTTGCTTTCATCATCAGGCAACGATGATTGCCGATCGGTTTCACATGTATATGTCATAATTGTAGAGTTCAACATAGATTCCCTAAATAGATGTTTTCATGATAGGATTAAACATGAGGACACATTGACCTTACACCACTATCACTTCTTAAGAAATATCAAACTTCAGTTTCAAGCTTTTCAATGTAATATGAATATTATTTTTTGTGTATGTCAATGATTGTGTAGCCACGAATTAGGTGAAATACGAGCAGACCTCGCAGAAGTAACTGGCAGACGAAAAAAAATACTCAATATGATAATGTGTAGAAAATCTGTCCGCACAAACGAGTGTTAGAATATAAATATATAGCCTAGCCCTTTCCATCAGTTCGGACTTTTGGATTATATGGCTAGCGCATCAATTCAATATCACTAGGTCACGGTCAAGTTACTTAGGGCACTTTGGTTGTGGCACTTTTCAAATTGCCTCAATAGTTTACCTATTTGGGGCACTTTGAATAAAATGCCTCAAATTCATATAGAAATTGAGGCACTTTTCAAAAGTGCCCCAATAGGTATAAGCTATTGAGGCACTTTTCAAAAGTGCCCCAATAGGTGTATACCTATAGAGGCATTTTCCAAAAGTGCCCCAATAGGTGTATACCTATAGTGGCACTTTCCAAAAGTGCCCCAATAGGTGTATAGCTATAGTGGCACTTTTCAAAAGTGCCCCAATAGGTGTATACCTATAGTGGCACTTCTTCAAAGTGCCCCAATAGGTATATACCTATAGTGGCACTTTTTCCAAATGCCCCAATAGATCATAGCACTACATGAACATCCAGAAGCATCACATCACTAGCTAGCCAGCAGAAGCTAGCACAAGCAATAGGTCATATAAAAAGCCAACACAAGCACATCCAGCAATAGGTCATATAAACAGCCAGCAAAAGCTTGCATAGTAGTCAACATAAGGAGCATCCAAAAGGAGTAGCATCACAGCAGTATCCAGCAGCATCCAAAAGGAGCATCCATAGAAGTCACAGCAGCATCACAGCATCAACCTAACTACAAGTCTATCATATACGGAAATGAAATCTAGGCGCTAATGACATCGAGGAACTCTAGACCGATTGTTTGAAAGCTTGGTTTCATCTTGATCAGCACAACTGTTCCTTCCACAAATTTACCTTCCTGCATTACGTGAAGCCACCCATCTTCAAATTGAATGAGGCCTTCATATCTAGAGTACGAACCAAAAATTGTTTCCTCAAAGCCTCTCTTCCAGAAGGTTGATTTTCCAACTGATGGGCATTTGCAGCCACGAACAGTTTCTTGTGGAAGGAACTGTCAAATATTAGGGAATCAACAATTATATACTGCATTAATAGGAACGATCAGGAACTTGTATAATAGCAAACAGGAATGATAGAAACGATCAACATTTGTAATTGAATGATAGAATGTAGAATATCAGGTTTGGTCAAGCTATAACATTTGTAATTGAATTCATATCCAAACAGGAATGATACAATGTAGAACTGAATTCTGTAATAAACTTACCAGGGATTCACCTACTGTGTTCATTTCATCAATCTTGTGAACAGCAAACTTCATATCATCAATCTTCTCATAGAACTCCCCTTCAGCTAATTCTTCAGCAGGTCCCATGCAGGCAACTTTGTACAAGCCCCACACTACCCCAGCCATTTCAGCCTCGGTTACTTGTCTAATATTGGTGAAGATGGTCTCCTGAAGCATGCTCCTCACTCGAGGTATCACATCGCCAAGTACTGTTGACAAATGCAGAAAGTAGCAATTCATATCACCTCAATGCAGATCAAGGGCAACCATCCAACAAACAAAATGAAAGCAAATCAGGTTGTAATCATACCTGGGTTGGCAGTCATATGTTTTGCTTTCTTCATGCTCTCCACTTCACTGTAAACAGTCACCTTGATGTAATTGAACTCTTGGTCGTCATCATCTTCTACCTCTTGATCCAATTCAGCATCCATCTCGTCCTCATCATCAAGTTGGAAATGTACAACATCACCAAGTTGAATATCATACACTCTGACCAATGATCCCCAATATGGTCCACATATTATCGTATTGATTCCCCTCCTAAGCAGGCTGAAATCAAATGGGTGCTCTGTTGGGGAATAAGCCACCATCCAGCTTCCAGGAACAGAAGTGTCAACTTGCACTTTGTTCTTGCAAGGTACAGCCTGTACGATTTCAAATTGGTTACTTGCAAGAACAGATAGACAATAGCATACACATAGCGCACAAGGAAACAATATGCATCTTCTACATAATTTTTTTTGCCTGCTTGTTATCAACACTCCAATTATTTCTGACTACCACAAGACCAGGCTGACAACAATGCATTTCAACACATCCAAAACAAGTACCATTCAGGTATGATAGAGCATGTTTGTTCTTTCCAAGTACAATGCAACAATGCATTTGAACACATGCAAAACAAGTAGTATTCAGGTATGCATTTCAACACATGCAAAACAAGTAGCATTCAGGTAAATATGATCTAAACATTACAAATGTAATGGAGTAGTTGGGAAAGTTACCACTCCAGTCTCATATCCATGAACCATTTTAACCTCAAATGACACTGAACGCCGATCCGACCTCCCGCAGTTGTGCACTGGTTGCCTACAGTGCTGGCATGCCATCTCATCCATATCTGTAATTAAACAAGTAGAACAATCTTACCCTTCGATTATGCTGGTATTTATTTAAAAATGTTATAGAACATTATACATCATTTCTATTTATTTACATTGGGTGATGTCAGATATGGTTGAAAAATCTAAAAATGTTATAGAACATTATACATCATTTAATTTATCTCTGCTTGTCCTAATCCCTGTTACCTGCTTGTACAAATGAAAGATACAACAATAAATCAATGGAAATCCCCCATCTAGAACAACAAACCCTCCCTTTCGTGATACTAGGAAACACATGCATGAATCCCAAATCCCTCATCTGCAAACTTGAGAAAAGGTACGATTTTGCATGCAGCATAGCCTAGTACCCATCTCTTTCCACACTCACACATCTCTTTCCTTATTTGTAAAAAAGAAATAGATGAGCATCCCTCAAAGCCGAACAGAAAACCCTAATACCCAGTAAGGTTGACCCTTTGTTGAGCAATAAGAATACCAAGAGGAAGAAGAGGATGTAGAGAAGCACCAGAGAATCAGGAAGAAGATGAGGTATTCCTAGTATCCATCAAAGCCGAACAGTAAACCAAAGAAATGGTGGTTTTTGTTCAAACAGAAAACCCCAACAAGAAGAATACCAATCGAAGCACCAAAGAAATGATGGAAGAAGAGGACGTACAGATCCGCTGGTAATACAAATCCATTACAAAAAAGAGGAAGCTAAGTAAGATGTGTTGCAGATCCATAAGAATACGGTGCTTTTTATTCAATCACCAAACCCTAACCAGCATGAACTCACCTCTTCGTCCTCTGGAGATGGAGATGGAGACGGAGACGGAGAGGGAGAGTGAGAGTGGGAACAGTGTGTCGCCTCTTCGGTTTCTCCCCCTTTTATATTCTAGCACAAAGGAAAACAGACTTCTAGATTCCGGGCTGAAGCAGGCCCAGTTGGGTTTACAAATTCCAGAAGTCAGAAACTGGGCTAACGCAAACACATGTTCTACATTGAGGCCCATTTGGGGTTTTCCAAAAGAATAAAAGGTAACTAAAAAAATAAAAGAAAATAAAAAAACCAAACACCACCCATTTTAAAAATGTAACAACTAGTGTGGACAAATAACAATGAATTGTAGGCAGAAAAACACAAGACAACACCAAAAAATTGATTGTAGGAGGCAGACAAACACAAGAGCAACTAATGTGGACTAGGTGCCTATGTTCTGAATACATAATTAGTCAGAACAATAACAGGCATCCTAGTCTTAGTTAAACACATTAAGCAAGCACCACAACACATAACTAGCTTTGGATTCAATAAATATAAGCACACACAGATTGGATTCAAGTTCCCATAGATAGCTTTGGTTCACAAGTTATTTCAGAAAAACTAAGTACACACAGATTGGTTTCAAGGACACATATTCACTTCTCCTATTCACTACTCCAGCTTTGTCAACGTGAGCCTAAGCCAAACACCAAATCTGTCCCTCATGCTTGGTGGCAACCCCCTCTCATCCTTGAAACTGAAAATATAGATGTCTCCTTCTTGAAGCTTTAGTGCCCTTACAACCCTTGGCCAACCACATGTGATGGCAGCTTTAAACCCTTGGCACATCTTCATCCTGCAGTATTTAGTTTCTGTGCTTCCAGTGCAGTTTACTACTATGGGAACTAGCGGTGTAAGGTTGTACGGGGCCCTTAGGAACTTAATGAGGTAGTAACTGGTGAATTCAGCAGTAAATTCCTGCAAAAAAATAAAGGAATAATATGCTTAATATCTTATGGTGAACATTTTTGCTATCTAATGGCACAATCATGGTGAACATTTTGTTAACTTACCAACTTGCAGTTGGGAAGCAACTTGTATGGGGCACCTTCCACCTATGGTTTGCAGAACAAAAAAACAATAATCAACCATCATGAAGTATTTGTTATGCGTTGCATGTGAATTGCATATGTGAGAAGACTAGTACTCCTAAACTCACCATGTCTTCCAAAGGAAACACATTAGTTGACATCAAACAGTGAACATATTCTTTAATTGGTGGCCTTGGTAACTCTTCAACTAATCTCTTAAGATTCATCATCTGGCTAAATGTCATTTGCACTTCATTACCAAAGACGCAGTTCATGTCGAATGACTCAAATCCAACATGTCCAGGTCCTACATGAGCAACACATGTAACTGAATGTAACCATACCTCAAAGATATCCAACTCATATACTAGCTACATGTAACCATACCTCTGATTGTTATTGTTTCTTCTTCAGGACTGATGTAGTCGTCCTCTTCCTCATTGTAACTGTCATCTGGACTGATATAGTCGTCCTCTTCCTCAATGTAACTGTCATCTGGACTGATATAGTCGTCCTCTTCCTCATTGTAACTGTCGACGATATCCACACTGACCCTGCAATGTGTTATAACATGATTCAGTTGACAGAACTAATGAACAATTGCATTGTTCTGAACTCACAACAAGGCAAGAGGACACTAGGACAGAGAGCATAGTGTATAGAGCATAATGGTAAAGTCCATAAGTCAAGCCCTACAATGTACAGAGCACAAGGACAGAGAGCATAATGTACAGAGCATAATGTTCAGAGCACTGCAAACTGAATCCATTCTCAACCATTTGAAACAAAAACACTTCATGCCTCTACAAATTCAAGTCTCATGCACCTAAGCACCCAATCAAGCATCAGGTACATGCAATACAAGCAAATAAATCAATAAAAGCACTACAATCAGTAACCCTACCCTAACCCTAGAGATGTGAAACCTAGTGATGCGAAGATAGGGAACCTGGATGCGGCGGAGGAAGAAGTGGAAGCAGCGACGGAAGGCACAGGCGGCGGAAGGATGTTGTGGTGGCTCGATGTTCCCCATGGACGCGGTGGTGGCTTGCTGTTCCCCGTTGATGCGGCGGAGGAAGAAGTGGAATCGGCGACGGAAGGCAGAGGCAGCGGAAGGATGCTGTGGTGGCTTGCTGTTCCCCATGGACGCGGTGGTGGCTTGCTGTTCCCCATGGATGCGGCGGCGGAGGAAGAGGTGGAATCGGCGACGGAAGGCAGAGGCGGCGGAAGGATGCTGTGGTGGCTTGCTGATCCCCATGGACGCGGTGGTGGCTTGCTGTTCCCCATGGATGCGGCGGCGGAGGAAGAGGTGGAAGTGGAAGTGGGAGGCGGCGGAAGCGATCGGGGAGGAGATCTCCTCTAGAGCGGATGAGGTGGGTGAGGATAAGGCACCTATGTAACTTTTACAGGAAAAACCTTCCACCTATGTAACTTTTACACGAAAAACCTCGAGGAAAAGCCTATGTACCTACTCATTGTCTCTTAGTCTGTAACCTATGTATCTAAATTTGAAAATATGTGTTTCCAAATTTAGAATTATGACTGCACAAACATGTTTTAAAATATTCAAAAGGCTATTTCATTAGCCTCCCTATTCTCCTGAAGCAGGTTACCAGACTTCAATTGTATAAGAACAGTCACTAATATGTTCACTAATATGTTGCATGCTAAGATGAACAAACCCTCTGTTCACTAAAATTAAACCATCAGAAAGGTAGCATCACATAATGTAGCATAACATCACATCACACCACATCAGAAGTCTTACTTTTGGTAGCATCACATCAGACATAGAGAAGCACAAAAGCAAACACTAGGTTCTCCTTAGGAACCTAGGTTTTTTACTTAGTTCTACTTAGTTCTACTTAGTTTTTTACACAAAAGCAAACACTAGGTTCTCCTTAGGAACCTAGGTTTGTATACTGGACAGAGCCTTGCACCATTCAGTTAGCCGGAAGGCGCGCAATGCGCAACCTCAGTCCACCAGTTGTTCTTGTTCTGAATTCGAAAAGGAGAATGTCATTCTCCTTAAGATCGTACTTGTTCACAGCATTCCACCATTTAGTTGTCATCATTGCCTTGTTTGTGAATTGACCCATCTTCATCCTGATGTTGTACTTCTTGCTGCTGCCAACACATTGTGTACGCACATCCATAGCTTCTGGCAGGTGACTCTTAAGATACATCTTGCTGAACTTTGCTCCAAAGTCCTGTCAAGACATCAAGTACATGAATTAGTTCAATGCACATATGATTTAGTTAAATTAGTATATGAATTAGTCTTATTCATCCTATCTTTCATCCTAAGATGAATTACTACTAAATTGAACATGATAGTTAAATTCAGTGACACCAAACACTAGCAGAGCAGCACCACCCACCTACTGTCCAATATAGCATCACCAACACTACAGGAAAATTCAGAGAACACAACAACACCATCCCTAAGATGAAACAACTGAGAGAAAAAAATAGCAGAACTCACATGCATGTAACAAATTAGTATATGATTTAGTCTTACCATCTTGCATTTGTTGGGAATGATATTTGAATTATTCATCCTATGCACGTAGAACTTCATATGGATTTCTTCGAGATCACCGCAGTAGTGGTCAAGGAAGTTCATCTGTTGTTCATTCAAAACCATGTCGTTTCCGAACATGCAAAACCTGTCAAACTGTCTTGGCTCACCAAAAAGAACCTCAGATGGTCCTGCAAAAAGAAATGGAGGAGACATTACTCTACTACACTGCAAATGTGTAGGAACTGAATCTGGGAAGAAAAGTATCAAGTAGCAAGATGCATGTGAAACATATACATGAATTTGTAGGAACTGGACATGAACATGTAGGTACCTCTGTATCCCAGTTCCTCAGAGCCATTAGATTCAACAGAGCCATCAGATTCAGCAGAGCCATCAGATTCAGCAGAGGCATGTTCATGTCCATCAGATTCAGCAGAGGCATCCATAGCAACTTCTGTTCCCTCTATATCCTCTTGTAGTAGTTTGAGCATACGTCTGGCATGTTCTGGCTCTATAACCCCAGTTTGTGTCAGAAACTTAAGGTTCTTAACGTAATCTGGGACAAGTGCAGGAGCATTGTTCTTCAACTTCCTCGGGTCAAGTGCCAGACATGGGATATTCAGTGTATCTGGGACCTTGCATTGCCTTGCACTGGGACCTGAGATGTCAACTGCTTCCTTCTCCTTGCATTGCCTTGCACTGGGACCTGAGATGTCAACTGCTTCCTTCTCCTTGCATTGCCTTGCACTGGGACCTGATATGTCAACTGCTTCCTTCTCCTTGCATTGCCTTGCACTGGGACCTGAGATGTCTTGCACTGGGACCTGAGATGTCACTGGGGCCTTGTATGCACTAGAAGAAGTCATGTTACCAGAATCCTCTTTGCACCTCGTCTCCAGGTACCTGGCATAGTCTGGATCAATGGTACCTTCTTCCTTCATCTTCTGAAGCTTCTCCTTAAAATCTTCCTCTTCATCACTCGACTGGATTTCAATGACTACATTCTTCTTGCTTTCCATCTTTGAGTAACCTGCACTCAATGTTCAAATGTAGCATACATCAGTGGACAGTAGTGCTTGTCATTCAGAAATAGGTGAGTAAACTAAGTTTGAACACATCAGTGGACAGTAGTGCTTGTCATTCTCGACAATAGCTATATTCTGTCAAGGAAAAACATGTTTCAGTACTCCAATAACAACCCTAAGAGCACTCCAAGAACAACCCTTAGAGCACTCGAAGAACTCTGTAGATATAAGATCTCCAAGAACTCTGTAGATCTAACTTCAAAAAACCAAAGAGGAAGCGCCGCAGATCCCCTTTACCCTAACCCTAACCCTAAGAGGAACCATAGCTTCCCCGTATGTTGGAGATCTAACCTTGGCCGGCGGCGGCAGCGGCAGCGGCGGAGAAGTTGCTGCGGCGGAGAAGTTGCTGCGGCTGGAGAGAGAAGTTGTAGTGGGAGTGGGAGAGGTAGAGAAGATAAGAACAGGAGTGGGAGAGGTAGATAAGATAAGAAACCCCACGCGGCCTCTCTTTTACAAAAAAACACCCCGTAACTTTTTTTTACCCCGTAACACTCTTTTCTTCCTCTTCTCTCTCCTTTTCACTCGCTCGCTGCGCCTTCCGGCCACGCTCGCGCCGCCACGCGAGCCGCCGACGCCGCGCCGACGCCGCCCCCGCGCTGCGCCGCCCGGCCACGCCGCCCCCGCGCTCGCGCCGCCTCGTGCGCCCGCGCCGCCGTGCGTGCCCGTGTGCGTCGCCTCCGTGCGCGCCGTCGCCTTCCACCGCCGTACGGGCGCTGTCGCAGCTCTCGTCGCCAAGCCGTACTCGTCGCCAAGACCTGCAGCGCCGCCGCTCTCGTCGCCAGGCCCTACCGTCGCCAAGCCGTACCCGCCGTGGAGACCCCTGCACACCTGCAAACCTTCTGTCGCAATGGGGTTTGATCTGATGGGGTTTGATCCGCGACGGTCATTGCTATCCCGTCCAACTTCACACGCGACCTCATCTGGTTAGTGATCCAGTCCATGATCCAATCCATGTCTGATCGATCTGGTTGTGCTCTGTTAGTGCTGCTTGTGTAGACTTGAAATTGTGAAGTTCATGCTTCATGTAATTGCAGGTACTGCTTGATATTGGTAGTGCATGATATCGGTGGCTTGCTATTGATAGTGCTTGATATTGGTGGTTAGCTAGTTTTAGTTATCATGGACAAGAGCTGGATGAGAGCCCCTAGATCAACTCCAGTTTTCGAAACTGGTGTTAGGAAATTCTTAGAGTATGCTGCATCTGAAACTGGAATGAAGGGCACATTTCTGTGTCCCTGCAAATTTTGCAGAAATAGGTTCTGGAGATGTGAAAAAGATGTTACTGAACATTTAGTTTGCAATGGTTTCATGGCTGGTTACACAACTTGGGTTTTCCATGGAGAAAAACATGTAGACCCTAACCGTGACCATGACCATGATCATGACCAGGAACCTGAAGAGTATGCTGACAGCCATGAGATGGACCAGATGTTGCTTGACAATTTTGGAATGTATGACTATGACAATTTGGTCAGTGATGATGATGATGGAGTTAGTGTGGACGATGATAGCAGTGATGAGTTTGACAGTGATCCTGAAGCCTACAAAAAACTAGTAGAAGATGGAAGCAAGAGTGTTTTCCCTGGCTCGAAAACATCTAAACTGCCATTTCTAGTCAAGATGATGAATATAAAAAACACCTGGAAAGTTCCAAATGCTTGCTACGATGCCTTTTTAGAACTGTTCCAGGAAACACTTCCAGAAGGTCACTCGTTGCCTAAAAATTTTCATGCTTCCAAACGATATATAAAGGATGTTGGCATTGGTTATGATAGTATTGATGCTTGCACCCATGACTGCATCATGTTTAGAGGACAACATTCTAATGCTACTGAGTGTCCAGTGTGCAAAACAAGTAGATGGAAAAGTGTGAAGACAGGGTTGGATGGAAAAAGGGAGTACAAGGTTCCTCAAAAGGTGATCAGACATTTCAAACTTAAGCCTCGAGTTAGGAGAATGTTCATGTCTACCAAGACAGCACCATACATGACTTGGCATAGTACTGGCAGAACTAGGGATGGAATGATGAGACATCCAGCAGACTCTCCAGCATGGAAATACTTTGATAGTAGACACAGATGGTTTGCTGATGAACCAAGAAACCTTAGGTTTGGATTGGCCACTGATGGGTTCAACCCATTTAGGAACATGAACCTATCGTACAGCATTTGGCCGATTGTTCTAATCCCATACAACCTACCTCCTTGGATTTGCATGAAGCAATCCAATTTCATTCTCAGTGTAATTGTGCCCGGAAGAAAATCTCCAGGAAAGGAAATGGACATCTACATGCAGCTTACCCTTGAAGATCTTGATGAATTTTGGAAACCTGGAGTATGGACCTATGATGTTATTCTTGGTAGGAAATTCAGATTGCATGCAGCATTGCTATGGACCATATCTGACTGGCTAGGAAGGGGCTGCCTAAGTGGTGAAAGCTTAATAACTTGTTCTCATTGTTTGACTAATACCTGCACAAGGTGGTTAAAACATGGGAAGAAGACATGCTTCTTAGGACACCGTAGATTCTTAGATGACAAACATGTGTACAGATTTGACGAAGCGTCTTTCAATGGCAAAGTTGAGTTGAGAGAGCCTCCAGTCCAACCTACAGGGAAAGAAATATCTGATATTACTGCTTGTCTGCACACTGATTATGGGAAGCTACAGAAAAAGAAAGAAAAGAAAAGGAAGAAACGATCTGGACAAGTTGAAGAGTATGATGACATTTATGAGCACAGTGTGGAGGTTACATTCAAGAAAAGGAGTGTGTTCTTCAACCTGCCATACTGGGAGACACTTCTTGTCAGACACAACTTAGACATCATGCATGTGCAGAAAAATGTATTTGATAACATTGTTGGTACTATTCTAGACGTCGATAAGAAATCAAAAGATGGCTTGAATGCTAGGTTGGACCTACAAGAAATGAACATAAGATCTGAATTGCATGCTGATATAGAAGGACCAAAACCTATAATACCCAGAGCCATTTACCAGATGACTCCACAAGGAAAAATGATTTTCTGCATGGTTATTAAACATGCAAGATTTCCTGATGGGTATGCATCCAACTTATTTCACAAGGTAAACTTAGAGGAAAAAAAACTAGTAGGTTTGAAGACACATGACTGTCATATCATCATGCAAGATTTGATGCCATTGGCACTGTGTAGGTCATTACCTGAGACTGTATCAGTACCACTGATAAGTCTATGCAGGTATTTCAAGGTGTTGTATGGTAAGGTGGTAGATGTTAGAGAGATTGAGAAGTGGGAAGCTAAAATTCCAGAAATCTTATGCCAGCTAGAAATGATATTTCCTCCTGCCTTCTTTGACATCATGGTGCATTTAACTATGCACCTAGCAACTGAAGTAAGAATTGCTGGACCAGTGAACTACAGAGACATGTGGTCAACTGAGAGGTTTGTTGGCAAGTTGAAGGGCATGGTACGAACCACAAGTCACCCAGAAGGAGCAATTGCAGAAGGCTACCAGTTTGAAGAGAGCCTGAATTTTTGTTCAAGATATTTGCATGACACTACGACGTTGCTTAACAGAGGTCCAAGGCATGATGATAGTACTGGTTCATCAACTGAGGGTCAGCAATATTTGAGAAAAATTGGTAGGCCTTTGTCTGGTTTTGTGTCTAGTCAACTTGATTTCACATCATGGACACAAGCTCAAAGATGTGTGCTTATGAACTATCCAAACATTGAAGAGTATGCCCAGTGAGATTCTGATACACTTGTCCCTTGGGTGGCCATTGCACTATAAAATCATAACATTAACTAACTCTTTCCTAAATAATGTAGGCAACACAAACTCTCCTTGCAAGTTGGAAGAAAGAAGTCCAAGAGGGAGATAGAGCACACTCACCACAAACAATTCCATACTTGGTTTGTTGACCATGTAAGGAATCAATTATGTTATTATATAATAATTAATCATATATGTTAGGGAAAAATTACTTCAAATTAATCCTTGTTATTTACAAATGTATCTTGTATGTTAGGTACAACATCTCAAAGATCAGGGACTAAATGTACCTGAAGAAGTTTTTACATTGGCCCAAAAACCATATATGATGGCCAGATCGTACAATAGCTATTGCATTAATGGCAGCAATTATCATACACAATACTATGGTTCAGGCAAGGTTACACAATGTGATGGGGTTTCGGTGGTTGCAAAAACTTCTAGTTATGCCAGTGCCAAAGATGGAAATCCAGTTGAAGGGGATGTTACCTATTATGGCCGAATAAGTGAGATTGTCGAGTTGAATTATTCTAATGTAGGTCATGTAGTCCTTTTCAAATGCGACTGGGTAAAAAACATTAATGGAGTTAGGCACTTGGATAACTTTGGAATAACAGAGGTTAATTTCAATCATATGTGCAATGCACTGGACCAGAATTTTGAACCCTTCATTCTAGCTAGTCAAGCCAAACAAGTGTATTATGTGCAAGATCCTATGGACATTGAGTGGCATGTTGTGATTGAACCAACTGTAAGGGATTACTATTCTATGGATGCTGTTGTGGACAATGTGAGTTTTCCCCAGTAATGTGTATGTCATGATATGTTGTAGTTCACATGAACTAACGTAACCATTCATTTTGTTTGCAGGTGCAGTAATGATTGATGATCCGAATAGGAGATTACAGGAGCTGAACACCAAGTTAAATAAACTAAATCTACCTGAGGCATGTCTAGATGAGGAAGCAGCTGAGAACTACAGAATTAGTCTACTGAAGCAAGCAAAATCTAGAGGCATATATTTCTCCCAGAAAGAAGTAAGTTTTAAAATATGGCATTGTTTCGACTGGACAAGTAGATAATATAATTTGATATATATTTGTAAAACAGACTGCTAGGGATTATGAAACTGAAGATGGGAAGCAACAAGAGTTTGAGGATATAAACAAGGGCAATTCAGGATACTCCTCTGAAGAAACAAGAGATTATCGACAGCAACTGTATGAGGAGCAGCACGGTTACTCATCTGATGAAACAGTGGATGAGAATGAACAAGAGCAAGAAGAAGAGCATGATGAAGAGCATGATGAAGAGCAAGAAGAAGAGCAAGAACGACAACAACAGCAACAACAACAACACGAGCAAGGACGAGAACATGGACTAGCAACCAAAAGTAATGGAAATGGTATGTATTAACAAACTTCCATTGTTGAAGAACACAAACTTCCATTGTTGAAGAACAAGTAGTTTTAGTTTGTACTTGATCAAAAGTAATGCTACCTTTGCCAGTAATTGAAGAGAAGCGAAAAAGGGGACCTACTGATATGAGAAAGTTTTGGGACAAGCATGGACCAAACAACAAGGTGCAAACCAATTTCAACCATCTAGGACAGCCCTGTGGCATGGAGACATCTAAATTAACGAATTTCCTTAGTACTTTGGTCAAAGGAAAAGATGTGTCTGTTAATAAAAAAATTTGGAGAAAAGTGCCACATTCTGAGAAAGAGAAGTTGTGGAAGACTGTGAAGGTACCACCACATTTTGCCTGTCTACTTTTGTTGTATGTGCATAATTACCTTGGGCTCATCTGTAAGTTCACCAAAACGTAGGCTTTCTTCGTCATCGATGAAGTCCACAAAGAATGGGTGCTGAAATCGGCAAGTAAGAAATGGAGATCATTCAAATCGGCTATGAAGAAGAAATATTATAATGCAGAGTTGTCCATCAAGCAAAATGTAGACAATGGGTGTGAAGGAAGAATCGAAGACACACAATGGGCATGGCTTGTGAAGCACTGGAGATCTGAAGAATATATGGCAAGTATTTCTATAGTGTTGTGGTACTAAAGCTTGTTGTCTGCTTACCAAATATGGTTATTAACTTATTTTGCTCATGTCTGCAGACAATGTCGACCAAGAATAAAACTTCAAGGGAAAATCAGGAAAATGCTAGGCACACTTCTGGTACCAGGGGTTTTGCAGTTGTGCATGATCAAATGGTATGTTTTTGAATTAATATGTTGTGAACAAAATCTGCAAGAAAATAATTGGCTACATGTATAATCTGTGCAATTTTGTAGGAACTGAATTTGGGAAGAAAAGTATCAAGGGCAGAGCTGTACCGTGTCGTGCACACAAACAAAAAAGGCCAACCAGTGGATGATTACTGCTCAAAAAAAATTGTATGTCATCATTTCTTGTAGACAATGCAACTCACATTATTCCTTAGTAATGCAATTGCATATTAATGTTCCATAAATGTGTTGACAGGCAGAAATAACAACGAGTTTTGAGAAAAATCCATCACTTATTTCGGAGGAGCACGGAGATGGTGATGTCTACTCCACGGTATTCCCAAGGTCTAGGAACTCTAGAATGCATGGATTTGGACTGCTTGTGGGTGGCAGTTCATCAAAACTGCTGAATGAAGCTATATTGTCATTGCGGGATGCAAGAGAAGAGAACATGCAGCTCAGATGTCAAGTGGAGGCACTGTCAGCCAACCAAACAGCAATAGTACTCAGGAATCAGCAAATGGAAGAGAAGCTTGACTATCTGCTTTCTCAAAATGAAGCAAACAAGTCAAGCCAAGGAAATAATCAAGTTGGTAAGGAATTGACAAAGGAAGTAACAACAGAAGAGGAAGATGTTCATAAATTGGAACTTGAAGCAACTGCCAAGAAAATAGCAGCAGCCAGGAAAATCATGTCAGCAGTTAACCAAAAACTTAGCCAAGCAAATGTGATTACAGAACCTAGCAGCAGTGAAGCAACAGCAGCAGGAAAGGAGGATCCCAAACCTAGCAAGGCACCTACAGCAACAGAGGCTCTGAAATCTAGCAGCAGCCAAGCAACAGCAGCAGGAAAGGAGGATCCCAAACCTAGCAAGGCACCTACAGCAAAAGAGGCTCTGAAATCTATCAGCAGACAAGCAACAGCAGCAGGAAAGGAGGCTCTCAAACCTAGCAAGGCACCAACAGCAAAAGAGGCACTGAAACCTATCAGCAGTGAAGCAACAGCAGCAGGAAAGGCTCTCAAACATAGCAAGGCACCAACAGCAAAAGAGGCTCTGAAAGCTAGCAGCAGTGAAGCAACAGCAGCAGGAAAGGGGGATCCTAAACCTAGCAAGGCACCAACAGCAAAAGAGGTTCTGAAACCTAGCAGCAGTCAAGCACCAACATCAACAGAGGCTCTCAAATCTAGTAGCAGTCAAGCACAAAAAGGAAAAGAGGCTCCCAGACATAGGAGCAGTCAGGCAATAGGTAGCCAACCTGTAATTGGAAGTAAACGAAAAAGGACAGAAGTCAACAAATCAGATGATGCAAGAGAAGAACCTGAAGCAGTTAAGTTAGAACCAAGCAAAGCAACAGCAGCCACAGCAGCAGCAGAAACAAAAACAGTAATAGAAAGAGAAGTTTGTGAAACAGCTGCAACCTTGATTACGTTGAAGAATAAGTACAAGAGGAATAAAAAAGAAGAGAAAGTTGAACATTCAGTAACTGTCATTGGTAGTCAAACCACAAACTCTAAAGCAAAGAGATCTTACCAACAACTTCTGTCAGACTCAACATTACATCAAAAAATTAAGGAGGAGAAGGTACAAGAGAAAGTTGCAAATACAAAGCAAGTTGATGATGAAACCCATACAAAGCAAGGGAAGTATGCAAAGGACAACTCTGATTGGCTACACCCAAGAAAGCCCATGAAGGTTAGTCTGCTGCACTTACAAACATGAAAGTTCTACTTACTAACAGGGATTTGAAGTATTAAACATGAAAGTTCTACTTACCTTTGCAGAGTGACAAGATCAAAAAAGGCATGGAAGTAGGTTTAACATCACCAAATAGTGAGAGGTTGGTTGCATTGGGAACTGTGCAAAAAATTGGAAAAGAAGATAAAATTGAAGTCCTCGTAAACATAGTCCTACACAATGCAACTCTTCTACCTGAACCTATAGGAAGAATCACTACTATAAGGCATGCAGAAGCACACTGCATCACATGGCCAAAGAAATTTGTAAGTTAAATGACTCCATATTTGTAGTATTCTGCTCATTTGTGATATCACTCAAGGAGTACTGTTTGCTATATGTCAGCTCATTTGTACTATGCTGCTCACCGTAAAACCATAGTTGTTGGTATTATTATGCTAATTTGTGACAATCACTATAGGTTACAGAAGCAGATTTGAATCCAGCAGTAACATATATGTGCAGTGGTATTGCTAAAGAGTTGAGCAAATCTGAGGTCAGGATAGTTGATCCGGTATCAGGCAAAAGCAGGAAAGCAAATCTGGGATCATATTGAAGGTAAATAAATCTGCTTCACTGTGCAATACCTATTGTGTTCAGTGATGTTTCAGCACAATGTGTTCAGTACTCTCACATAGAAATTTTAGCAGATACACTGTCATCGCAGCAGCAGAATGATTGATACAAAGACGGTAGAAGCTCATGGAACATTGAGGTGTTGATAGAAAGTGATAGAAACTGATGAAGCATTCATATAGAAAGTGATAGCATTCAGGTGTTGACAGAAAGTGATAGCATTCATGTTTAATATGTGTTTTAAAGGGTGTTGTGACAATATGTGTTATGATTGATTTCAACTATGTTGAATTTGAAATCTGGTACTGTTGGAAATAATGTATGTGCTATGCAAATTGGTTCTATTGGATAGAAAGTGATAGTTTGGTGCTTTATTGAGTTAATGCCTCATATTGAAGTTCAATTAGTGGCACTTTGACAAAGTGCCACTAATTGGTTTTGGGGGCACTTTGACAAAGTGCCACTAATGACCTATTGGGGTACTTTGACAAAGTGCCACTAATGACCTATTGGGGCACTTTGACAAAGTGCCACTAATGACCTATTGGGGCACTTTGACAAAGTGCCACTAATTGGTTTTGGGGGCACTTTGACAAAGTGCCTCAATAGGCAGTGCCACTAAAAACTTTTAGTGGCACAAGCAAAGGTGTCACTTCTCCAAAGTGCCACAATAGATCATTAGTGGCATTTAGACCCCATTTAGTGGCACTTTGAAGTGCCTCTGTATATCAACCGTGTTGTAGTGTGCATCGCTATGTAGCACCTATTTTATTCTACTACGGAGTAGCAAACATACGCTAGCGGGAATCAAACTGTAGCAGGCTAGCAATAGCAGCTACCGATGGATGGAGTGTAACGAGAACGCGTTGGCCGGCTCGATCATGGAGACTCGGAGCCGGGGCGGAAGGGGTTGGGAACCTCGAAGCCGGGGTTGGGCACCCAGGTGTCGTCGGCGCCGGGGAGGAACTGCCCTCTGGCGGCGGCCGGGATGCTGTGGTCCAGCCCACGGGGGTCCGGCCTGTAGTGGGTACCCGGCTCGTACCGCCCCAGCCCCGGGATCAGCACCGTCCCCTCATGGAACGCCTCCGGCCGCTTCACTGCACCCTCCGCTGCCTTAGCGAGCTTCATGGCCGGGGCGCTACGCGCCGCCGAGGCCAGCTGGGCGAAGCACGCCGCGGCCACTAGGACCGCGAGGATCAGCAGGGACAGGGATGCCGACCTGGCCATGTCGATCGTCGAGTTGGCTAGTGGTAGAGGTAGCGAGCTATGTTGCTGTTTCGATCGCTGTCTGGCTGTTGCTTTCGTTGTGGTGGATGGTGATCGCCGCGGCGAGCTTATATAGAGCCCGGCCATGGCGTAACTTGGGGATCGATCGGTACTGGCGCGGTACGGGAGAGAAAAGGCGGCGCGTTCAATTCATATGGATCGCACTGTACGACGTTGTTACCTACTCCGGAGTCCGTGCCGCGCAGCTCGCCTCTTCCAAGCTCGATCTGTGCAGGCTCATAGGTAGACATACGCATTCATGGTGGTCAAATGTCGAAACCATTAACGGTAAACTGGTTCCTAACTACCCAGCGTATGCACACCAATGAACATGCAGCAAACACTAGATGAATATACTCCGATCGACCCGCACATGCTGCGGGTGTCCTTTCGGTTTTCTTGACTCCATGGATTTGTACTCTAGCATTGTACTGCATGGATTTGTGGGCCTGTGAGTTAAAATTGGAAGCTTCGAATTTCGCCGAGACCCGATCGACCCGCACGTGCCACGCAAGTCGGTCGACCCAATGTTGTTCGTTGATACGTACACCGGTACAGGCTAGCACCACTACTAGGGTCAGGGTGCCTAGAGAAATCATGGTGTATGATAGAAGTACCTCTGCAGCTGTAGGATCGTCGAATCATGGCTTGAGTTGTTACGGTTAAACTTAAACCTTACAAACCGGCAGATGAACCGAACAGCCAGGCACCGAGAGATCGAGGTGACGGGACATCAACAAGAAATTCGGCCATAACCTGCATTGATTCGGAAACGGTGCTCAGTTGCACAACTGAATCATGGAGCCACATGCATTGTGAATGTTGGGCCATGCCAGCCGCACATATGCACAAAAATGCATGCGGGAAGAGGTTGGAAACTCGATCGATCTTGCTTGGTCTTGGACCAGTGTTTCTTGGTGCATCGTCTTGTACCTGGACGGTGCCTAATTTATTTGTCAGTCTCCTAATTATTGTTAGTATGATTATATGGTAATCTAATGTTTGTTGTTTATATTAAGGGTCCAGGCAACATGATCTAGTGACCTACATACATATAGGAAACGTTTCGTCCCGTCGCTCCCGCGAGCGACTGGGCGAAACCCTAGACCCGCCACTCCTTAGCCCCTCCTCCTCCCTCCCCTCCCCTCGCCGCCGCCGGAGGGCGTCGCCGGGCTAAGCCCGGGCGGCGCCGGCGGCGGCGGGGCCTTCCTTCTCTCTCGCGGCGGGAGCGACGCGGGGCTTCTCGGACGGGGGGGCGCGGCGCTTTCTTGCGGGGCGTGGCGGCGTGGCGGCTCCGGCGGCGGCGCGGTGGCTGCGAGGTGTTCATGCGCTGGTGGTGTGCGGTGCGGTGGTGGTTTCCGGCGGAAGCGGGAGGAGGGGCTCGGGCGCCCGCGGCCGGGCGGCGTGGTGCGGGCTGGCAGGGGCCGGCCCCTGCCGTGGGGGAGTCGGCGCGGCGGCCGGTGTGCCGCGACCGTGCTCTTCCTCGTCGTGGCCGAGCTGCCCTCCTCGTGCGCCGACTGCGTGGGGCAGTGGGCGCGCTGTGGGCTCAGATCTGGGCCGACGGACCCGATCTAGGTGTTGGGGTCTGGGCCGTGTGCTGCTGTGGGGTGTCGAGGTGACATCTGCAGCGCCATGGCCCGGCCGAGGATCTGCGGAAGCTTCTTCGCCGGAGTTGTTGGTGGTCGGTGGTGGTTCGGGTATGCCGGGGCGGCGGCCCTAGGTGGTGGGGGTCCTCTTGGCGGGCGGGCGTGCCAGGGGCCCAGGTGCTGGCCGGCGACCACTGACCGTGTGGACGGCGTGGTGGCCGGGAGCTGATCGTCGTGGCGGTGGGGTGGGCGCCGTCCTGCGGCGGTCCATCCCCCGGGTTGGAGGCAGAGTGTTTGCCGAGGGGAAACCCTGCCCTATGGGCCACGACAGCGGCGTCTTCGGACGTCGTTTCCTTGTTGAAGGTGTCGTTGCGGTGCTCTCTCGGTCTCCCTCGTGCTCCGGGTGAATACCCAGATCCTCGGATTGGGCGGTGGCGGCGCTCTGGTGTCGTGCTCTTCTTGAAGACACCGCCTTGGAGCACTCGACGTGTGGTTCTTCGACGGAGGTTTGGCGGAGCTGCGGTGTCTTCGGATGGTTGGAGCTGCGGCATCTCTCCCTTGGCCAGGCTTGACGCGGGTCGACACATCCGGGTCTTCTCCTCCCTCGGTGCTGCCTGGTGTTGTGCGGGCAGTTTGGTGTGGTTCCTGGGGGTGGTCGGCCCCCGGTGGCGTTGCTACAGCGGCGGCAGGCTCTCAACGGCGCGCATGAAAATGGCTCCTTCTTTGGAGGAGCTCCGGCCCGACACTATAGACGTTTGGCTCTTGCCTCCCATATGTGTAGTATCTGTAATGGCCGCGCCTTTGCTTGCGATCCCAGATCTTGCTCCGGTGGGAGTCATCTTGTGTGGGTGTGTTGTTTCTTTCGTGTAAGCTGGTTGCAGCATCATGTACCCTTTCGCCGTTTTGGCGTTATTAATTTAACGTCGGGCCTTTTGGCCTTGTATCTAAAAAAAAACATACATACATATATATATTTGTTGTTTGGCGAATATGTGACCTCCAAAGTGACAGGTGGGGATATCAAAGATGAGCAAAGATGACTCGAGGATAACGGGAAGTCATTAAGGGTAAAGCATTGGTCCGGTCTCACAACCTTAATTGTTGATGCTGTCCCTGATTTGTGGTAACAGTAAGCAGGGCAATAGTATCAAATAAGCCTCGACAGGAGGACTTTGATTATTTAAAGGGCGAATCGCCTACCAACTATTCAATAAGAAGAACTTATCTCACATTTCCATCATCATGGAGGCACATTCACTATTATTGTCGTGTCTTGGATCACGGACACCGGGAGTAAAGGATACCCCTTTTTAGGTTCGGCACGGGGCGCGAAGGAGGCTGGGAGACGCCAACTTCTAGGAGAACCTCGTCAAGATCTCCAATCTACGTACTAGCAAGCAACACAGAGACACAAGGAGTTTACCCAGATTCAGGCCGCCCGGAGGCTAAAAGCCCTACTCCTGCATGTCTGGATTGAGTGGATCATCATGGTGTGGCTTACAGAGGTGGTGGCGGGTGAGAACCCAGAAGGTGTTGGCTAGAGGTTGAAGACGAGCAGATCCTTTCCCGGAGGAGATCACCTCTCGCCTAAGCTATTCCTGACCGGTGCGCTACCTAGCCTAGCCTCCGACTCTCTGGAATTCCGTCCGTTCGATTTCCCCCTCCTCTGGTACCTTGGTCCTCCTTTTATAGGGTAAGGGGATCCCACAAGGGCACCTTTGGGGGCGGAGGGGTTTTAGGCGGGAAAACCCCTCCGGGTTCTTCTTATGAGGCGACGTGGCCTCTTCTCGTCCAAGTATTCTTCTGAGGGGGGTTAGGTGTGGTCGCCCACCTTTTGGAGGGCGGGCGGACAAAGGCTGACACCTTTACCGACCGTGTCCCCACGCGGCGCCTCCATCTTCTTGGCGCCCAAGTCTTCTAGGAGCTTCCAGCAGGAGTTGGCAAGCTTATCCTCTTCGCCTATACGGAGGTTGGATCCCGGGGGTGAGCCTGGCCTCCTGTCGGGCGTCCGGGTCCCCGGGACCTACGCGTCGTCTGCCGGGTTGAGGGTGACCCCGGAAGGCCACCCGGTCCTTAGTCATGATTGTCGATGCCGTCCATGTCTGGCTGCCGTGGGGCAGATTGGGAGGCCCATCTGCCGGTCTTCAATCCTTGCCTTGTTCACCTCCTTGGTGGGCCCACTGGTGGTGGACCCACTTTGACCGCATCAGGGGAACCCCGTGTTCCACTGTTGCGACAATTATCATGAATTGTATTCTCCCTGCGCCTTTCTCTCATCATAAGCATAAAGTATATTTTATTTCCAGTATTCTAATTTCAGTCTTTCATTTTAGTCAACAAGTTTACACTGCTTCACTACGTCAGTTCTATTATTTATTACCACAAACCACTACAATCAATTCACTCAAGTTTGATACATTGTGTGTGATAGAGATATCCATAAAAAACACTCGCCAACAGCTCTCGTGGGATGACATAAATCAGGAGTCTATTGCTCAAAATTGTGCGATAAAGAATCTGTGCACTTGCGGCTATTTGTAACGTTTTATTCACACAGTACACCGTAACACCGATGGAACCATAACCATAGTGAGGAAATCGAGAGACCATTGATATCGTGTGGAAGTGGAAGAGACGGGACATTGAAATTGCCTTCTTTTTTCCACAACTCTCCGTTTTGACAAGACAAGAAATGAACCGTGTATTCATCTCGTCGTGTAATCTATACATGACACAACCATCTTGTACGTGTGTTAAAATCAGTAGAAAACAACTGCAATGTTTGTCGTGTGTCGTCTGGACATATCACAACCATCTTGGACGTGTGTTTTACATCAGTCGAACAATTTGCATGCACCGACGGTTTAGTCATTGTACTCCAAATTGAAAACCAGTTAGGACGGTATGATCCATACAGACATATAGCAACCATCAACGCGAACATGCATGAGAATTTGATGTTTACGTTCATTCGTGCGATGCCACAAAATACACTCTGGACGTGAACTGCATGCGAACTGCGACCCAAAGAATGCGCTCTAGGACACTAAATATTAAAAAACAATATTGTATTACAAGATTATGAATTTTCCTTCAAAATAGTTTACAAAGGAATCTTCCACATATTTTTGTTTTTTATTTTTTTCTCGATATATGTGATGTTTTTTTAAAATAGGGTTAAAATTTTCCTCGTCACCATTCATAGCTAAAGGGTGAATTTGGTGACCTTTTTTGCGTAAAATGACGGTAGACTATATTTATATGATTTCTCTCTAAGTTTTTGACCAAACAATAACACACTTGTTGTTCACATTTTCTTAATTTTTGTAAATGCCATTAAACTCATTTGATGAGTGGAATATAGCTAAAAAGCAAAAAAAATGGATAAGTCCTTGACCTTGGTCATTTCGGTTGAAAGACATGAATCTTCATACAAGTCAGTCCACTGTGTGAGGATTTGTTTTTCAGAAAATTATTGTATTCCAAATTTATGATTTTTCTTGAAATTAGGACTCTACGAAGCAAGTTTTCCGTATGTTTTCTATTTTATCATTTTCTCGATTTATGTGATTTGTTTTCTTCAGAACGGGTCCAAAATTTTCCGCGTGACCATTCATAGCTACGTGGTGAATTTTGCTACTTGTCTTTGGTCCTTTTGCCTAAAATCCTAGTGGACTATGCGTATATGATTTTTCTCTAATTTTTCGACTGGACTATAACACACTTGTAGTTAGAAATTTCAATTGCTTTCGGTAAATGCCATTAAACCGGTTTAATGAGTGGAATACAGCTAAAAAGCTCAAAAATCAAGATATTCAGGGGTTGTGCCTCCATATGATATAATTGTGTGAAAATGTGAAAGTCCAAATTTTATATTATTTGTAGTGTCTGCTTCACAAAAATCACAAATTTGGCACTAATAAGAGAAAAAACTTTCAAAAAATCTTGAAATCTTGCTCTGACAATTTATATACAATGTCAAAACTCATGTATCTACCGATTTGGGTGATGATAGCAATAGGTTAGTCATATATATGGCTTTGACCTTAGCCATTTGGCTTGAGTGCCATAAAATTGTCATACAAGAGAGTCAATTTTATGAAGACTTTGTTTTTTGTAAATTGTTGTATTGCAAGTTTATGATTTTTTTCATGAAGCATATACAATAAAAAGCAAGTTTCGCGCATGTTTTCCATCTTTTATTTTTTTCTTGATTAATGTAAAATAAAAAAAGATCAAAATTGTCAGCTTGGGCCAAATCGCTGGTCAATCCTTGTTTAGCTGTCGTTTGGATATTTATGTCTTGGCCATTGAATCCATGGGTTGGAAATCTAGTCGATTTAGATCGTGATTGCGACATGTGATCATTCGATTGCCCTCATGTATATACGACCCATCGATGACCATGAAACCAAACTATTATTTTCGTCTCCTCTCGCTTTGCGCCACCAATGTATTCTACTCAATGCCAAGTGGCGGCGAACAAAAAGGGACCCCATATCGCCGAACTGCCACCAACACAAGTGTACACACCACGGCCGAGAGCCACATTTCCGGTACGTCACTTAGGGCACCTTTGATTTGTAGGAAACGTGAAGGAAACATGCAGGGTTAGGAAATATTCCAGAGTTTCTACTATTCACGTGTTTGATACATAGGATTGGTGCTAGGGAAGAGTAAAGGAAAATTTCCTCCGTGTCCCTCTTTCAAGGCAGAATGTGTAGGAAAAGAAAAATTCACTTGAAGCTCATTGTTTTTGAATCCTGTGCACAAGGAACGATGTAGGTTTGCACCGGACATCCTATCCTATTCCAATCCCTTTCCTATTCCTTTGATTTCCTTTTCCTTTAAATCAAAGAGGCCCTTATTGTGTACACTTGCACTAACTGAGCTCCCCCGATCTGTGCTTGCATGCCCTCTCTGTGTAGTACGTGGCACGATTTTTGTTCGAGATTTCGGCACAAATCAAAGAGCCAACAATTGATCCAAGCATACATGGCAATGAACGCTGGCGAGTGGCAAGCTCAACTGCAATTCATTAACTTGTTGGACTGATCGAAGCACATGGTACTAGCAATAAAAAAACCAAGCGAGATATGTGACGGATGCTTCCTAGGTCAGCATCCACCCATACCCCATAAACACACAGTTCAATCCAATACAAAACGTCGTCGGCGCACGCAGTCGCAGATGCATGCACGTACGGAGTGCGGACGAATAGCGCCCGGGTGCACCTACACCCTTTATTTTCGCGAAAATCAAAAAAATAGTAAAACATGAAAAACAAATCTGAAAAAAATGGGGTGCATATGTATACAAGTTCTTCACACTCGTGTAAATTCTCATAATCAAATGATATTTCATATGGTCTGTGCAAAAAAGACAACCCGAGTTGTCAGAAAAAAATTTGAATACACATGTTTTCAATGTCTTATTTTGTCTTTTTTGCACAGAGCGCATAGAATGTCATTTTATTCTAAAAATTTGCACGGATGTGAAGAACTTGTATACATATGCACCCCATTTTTTTCAGAATTTTTCAAAAAGTTTTACTATTTTTTGAATTTTGCGAAATCCGAGGGTGCAGGTGAGCTCGGGCTCACCTGCGAGTTTTCCGGCCATCTAGCAGCTATTTTATTCTAGTAGCAAACACACGCTAGCAGAAATTAATTTATAGCAGGCTAGCTAGCAGCTACCGATGGGATGGGTCGGAGCCGGGGCGGTGTTGGCCGGCTCGATCATGGAGACTCGGAGCCGGGGCGGAAGGGGTTGGGAACCTCGAAGCCGGGGTTGGGCACCCAGGTGTCGTCGGCGCCGGGGAGGAACTGCCCTCTGGCGGCGGCCGGGATGCTGTGGTCCAGCCCGCGGAGGTCCGGCCTGTAGTGGGTTCCGAACTGGTACCGCCCCAGCCCTGGGATGAGCACCGTCCCCTCATGGAAGAACGTCTCGGGCTGCTTCACTTCATCCTCCGCCGCCGCCGCCGCCCCGGTAGGCTTCACGGCCGGGACGCCGCGCGCCGCCGAGCCCAGCTGAGCGAAGCACGCCGCGGCCACCAGGACCGCGAGGATCAGCAGGGATGCCGACTTGGCCATGTCGATCGTCGAGTGGCTAGTGGAAGAGGGCGTAGAGCTAGCGAGCTCTGAATGACGCCGTTTCAATCGCTGAGTGGCTGAGTGGCTGTTGCTTTCGTTGTGGTGGATGGTGATCGCTGCGGCGAGCTTATATAGAGCCCGGCCGTGGCGTAACTTGCGGATGGATGACGCTTGGAGCCTACTGGCGCGGTACGGGAGAGAAAAGGCGGCGCGTTTAATTCATATGGCCGCGCAATTCGTCAAACTGGAGTACCCAGCGTATACACGCCAATGAACATGCAGCAATCTGAAGCATTGTACTGCATGGATCTGTGGGCCTGTGAGTTAAAATTGGAAGGTTCGAATTTCGGGAGACCCGATCGACCCGCACGTGGCTAGCAGCAGTACCAACCTACCAGGGTCAGGGTGCCTAGAGAAATCACGAGGTAAGATAGAAGTACCTGCAGCTGCAGGATCATCGATTCGTCGATCGACTTGTTGGAATCAACGCCTGTTGCCACGACCTCTCTCAAGGCCTACCGGACAGCGATCTCAAGCCGTTTGGGATCACCAGGCGGCCGCCTTATTAGATGAGAAATGGTTTATGGGTGTCTCCAATTCTCTGTGTAATGGGAATTAGCTTAATTAATGTCATTCAACGATGTTGCCGCTTTCTTGTTCGCAGCTATTGCCGAGTGTAAAAGCGGACACTCGGCAAACAGTTGACGTCCGTTCCAACCGACGGATGTGCAGCTTTTTTGTGCCGAGTACCGCCAAGTAAGGATGCACAAAGTGGGATCATGGATAAGTGGGATAGCACAAAATTTTAAATTTTGTACTATCCCACCTATCCCATAATCCCACTTTACACATCCTTACCGTCAAGAAATATTCGGCATAGTGTATGCCGACATGCTCGTGTAGTTCTGTTTACCGGTCAGATTGTTACCGAGTATTTTCTGTCGAGTGCAGCACACAGCATAGGTTTTACCGACATGATTTCGTTCGTTGTCGTGTATTCTTCACACGGTAAAAATTATGTTTCCAGTAGTGACTAGACAGAATATTTTTCCAGTTGCACTCTATTTGTAACTGAAAAATCCGAGTTGCAACTCAACTTACAACTCACATGTGTACGAATCATAGATCTGAAAATGTAGAAGTTGAATGAGCACTAAGTTAATTTTCCTCTAACTGAGAATTAGCAAAATCGATAGTTAATACCAAGAACGGATTCAGTTGTTACAATTATTGAACTTAAACTTACAACCGGCTAATGAACCGAGAACAGCTAGTCACCGAGAGACGTAACGGGAAATCAACAGCAAATGCGGCCATAACCTGCATTGATTCGGAACGGTGCTTAATTACTTGCACAACTGAATCATGGAGCCACATGCATGGTGAATGTTGGGCCATGCCAGCCGCACATATGCACGAAACTGCATATGCATGAAGGGAAATGTTGGGAACTCGATCGATCTTGCTTGGTCTTGGACCAGTGTTTCTTGGTGCATCGCCATGTACCTTCCGGGCGGTGCCTAATTTATTGCCAGCGTGATAGAAAAGTATGTAGTACTAGTAAAGTGGATGCACATGGCGAAAACTCGAGAGTGTGCCCGAGCTCACCTGCTCCTGCGCATTTCAAAAAATTCAAAAATTAGCAAAACTTTATGAAAAATTCTGAAAAAAATTTGGAGTCATGGATACGCAAGGTCTTCCCATTCGTGCAAATTCTCGTATTAAAATGACATTTCATGTGGTCTGTGCAATGGTAGCACTCCATAGGGAGGAGCTCATTCTTATCCCCTCCCTTTTCTCTCCTAGCTACAATACTTTGAGAGTCGTCCGAGAGCTCCCGGCTCGCTCCTGCTCGTTCTTCGGCGGCGATGCCGGCTGGTGGCGAGAGGGATGCGTAGCGCGGCTTGTACAGTGTAGTTTTAGGTTTAGTTGTTGTAGTTTAGCTAGTTGCTTTGACTTCGCCGACGTGCGGAATGGTGTGATGCCGTCGTCTTCCTCGTCTCTACACCTGGCGTGGTTGCCCCCGAGCGGCGACTGCGGCGTGGTGAAGCCTTCCTCCAGCCAAGATCCATGGTGGTTCAAGCTGGTGGGTGGTGGATCTAAAGGTGGCTGCTTGAATAAGCTCGTTGTCTTCGGCAGATCTGCTAAGCAGAAGTGGGGATTGGATCTTGTCCTCTGTACTCGCCATGGCAGCTTTGACGAGGATGGGCTCCAGGCTCCTACTGGTGTGAGGTGGCTTCTGCAGCAGGGGAGCACAGAAGCTTCTCCCGGGAGTTTCCTTGCGGTGGTGAGCTCACCACCGTCTCTTATGGTTGTCGGGCGACCACTTCCGCCTCTGGCGCTGGGAACGGTTTCTCCCGGCCGGCGCCCGTGGTCTTCTTCAACCTATCCGGGGAGGTTTATCACGATGATGTCGTCGGCGTCGTCATTCTTATTGGTCGAAAGGTGACCGCTCCCGCCTCTGCTGTCGGTTACGGCACTACCAGGAAAAGCATTATAGGGAGGTTGCCTATCTGTGGCGCACCCTTAATTTATGCGCCACAAAAAATTATTCTGTGGCGCATGGCTGTTGATGCGCCACTGAAATTTGAAATTTCAGTGGCGCATCCTTAGCACATGCGCCACAGAATATCAACTTTCGGTGGCGCACTGCACGCCATGCGCCACAGAAAGAGAGACTTCTGTGGCGCACCACTCTTCATGCGCCACAGAATACGCGTGGGCCCCACCTTCAATCAGTGGGCCGTGGTCCATCTCGGCCTTTTCTGTGGCGCACCGTGGCTGGTGCGCCACAGAAATTCATCTTTCTGTGGCGCATGGAGAAGGATGCGCCACAGAAAGTTGAAAAAATTTCAATAAATAAAAATAAAATCCTTTGACATTTAGTTAGGTTTGAGTGTCTAGTAGGTATAGAAATTTTGAAATATGAATTTTGACCTTTTTTGCAAAAACCAGGAAAAAAATGTAAAACGGCCATAACTTTTGCATACGACGTCGAAAAAATGCGTTTAATATATCAAAAAAAACTAGAGAAAAATTCGAGTTTGATTTCACCGCGGTTTACCCGGTCAGCAATTCACAGATTCCTCAAATTCCAAAAGAAAAAAAAGTTATTTCAAACAGACGATTTTTTTCTACAAAATCAAAAAATTCAAAAATTAAAAAAAAACTAAAAAAATTCCAAAAAAAAGTTATAACAAAGAAGATTGTTGAAATTTTTGGATTTTTTGAATTTTTTGAATTTTTAATTTTTTAAAGTTTTTTTTAAAGTTAAGTTTTTTCAAATTTTTGGATTTTTATTTTTTTTTAAAAAATAAGTTTTTTGAATTTTTTGAATTTTTAAATTTTTTTTTAAAAAAATAAGTTTTTTGAATTTTTTGGATTTTTTAAAGTTTTTTTTTAAATAAGTTTTTTTCATTTTTTGGATTTTTTTCATTTTTTTAAAAAAAATAAGTTTTTGAATTTTTTGGATTTTTTGAATTTTTTAAAGTTTTTTAAAAAAAATAAGTTTTTTGAATTTTTGGATTTTTTTATTTTTTTAAAGTTTTTTTTAAAATTTTAAGTTTTTTTGAAT
Organism: Puccinellia tenuiflora; assembly: GCA_012064385.1. Classification (NCBI taxonomy): domain Eukaryota; kingdom Viridiplantae; phylum Streptophyta; class Magnoliopsida; order Poales; family Poaceae; genus Puccinellia; species Puccinellia tenuiflora. The sequence goes on along the minus strand of QRDG01000446.1, from coordinate 230,825 downwards.
TTTTAAAAGTTTTTTTAAAAAAATTAAGTTTTTTGAATTTTTTGAAACTTTTGAATCTCCTTTCGAAAGTTTAGAAGTTTTTGAAAAATCTAAAATTTAAAAACACACATTTATAACACATACATAACATATACATATACAAGAGTTAAAAGGATTCATATGATACATATATCAATAAGAACTTGAGTAGCACTAGGGTAGATGAAGTGGGTGGTACTTAGAAGTTAAGCGTGCTAGGGTTGGATCAATTTGAGGATGGGTGACCTTGCGGGAAGGTATCAGTTCAAAATGTGCTAAAAATCTGACAAAAATTCAAATAATTAGGATTTTTCATATTTTGATTTTTCTGAATTTTTTTGAAACTTTTTATATTTTTTTTGCATTGTTGGAATTTTTTCAGAATACTGTGGCGCACCTTGCCTAGTGCGCCACAGAAATATTTTCTGTGGCGCACCTTGCTTGGTGCGCCACAGAATTCTTTGTGGCGAGAATTCTGTGGCGCCACTGATAGCCATTTCTGTGGTAGTGCGGCTTTTCCCGGCCGGCATCCGCAGGGTTTTTTCCACCTCCAGGCTTTGATGCCGCTACGAGAGGCCATTCGCCTCTGGTGTAGTTTGCTCCCGCATCTGCGTTCCAAGTGGTATCGTCCCCGGCAACGTTGAGGTTGACTGCGCCATGCCTCAGATGCAGTATGCTGGAGAAGGAGTAGAACCTCACTGTGTTGTACATTATCTTTCTGAGGTCTTCTGTGCTAATTGTATGGGGCTATGTGTAATTTCCGTTACTTGTGAGGCCTTATCTGTAAATTGTACTGCCAGCGTTGAAAATCAATGAAGCTCTCGGTCCTTCGGGACCGACCCCTGTTTCAAGAAACATAGACTTTGCATCCTATAAGGTCTGGTCATCACATACCTAGTAGCACGCCGACATGGCCCAAGGTCCCCTCATTTAGCCACCACCTCCCGTCTTCGGCCGAGTAGTCCGTCTTGACCTATAACTGACAATGTATGCTATTTTCACGGAAAGAGGCACGATGTGAGACAAACATAGCACGAAGAAGAAACATGGTGGTGCGACTGCAACCCTGGAGGGGGGAAACGCCATCTTAATCGCCTCTCGTCGCATCTCCACCGCCTCCATCAACTCCTCTGTTGTCTCCATGAAGAATAGGGATGGACTCACGCCAGACTATGGGTTTGTCTCACTAGCTTGATTGAATCTCTCTATGTGTTTTAATTCTTTAGAACTGTGCGAGGTTCTCTATGTGATTACGGTCATATATGTGTATCTTTCATGGTGGATCCTTGTTTTTTTTAACCTAATGGTGGATCCTTGTTCATGAGATGATTTATTGAGTTCAATCATTCATGATTTCCTTTGATATATTTGTCGATGCATATTGTTACTCAATTCTTAATGCTAGATATATGATCACTCTAGATGATAGGACTGTGTCGGATTTGTGGGTTCCATCGTACCCGTGTTCTTCCACAGGGTTGAAAGCTAGTCTACCGACGAGATCCTCGCGAGGGCCGGAGCGGGCAAGGCAAGAACACACACGAGGTGTACCCAGGTTCAGGCCACCGTGGAGGTGTAACACCCTACTCCTGCTTGTCTATCTGTATTGCTGTTGGAGTTGATCAGGATGCGAACCTCCCTTTACAACGAAGACAGTGGACTGCCTTTTATAGTGCCTCGGGCCTCTTCCACTAGGCGGGAAGGGCAACCACAATTGGTCAAGAGAAGACAAACGAGGGTACATGGCTTGCTGACGTTGTCTTCCAGAGGGGGTCCCCAGGCGGGCACTTTAAACACCAAAGAGGAATGGTTCTCTCGTCCTTGGTTCGGTCTCGCACCGTCCATGTCTTTAATCACCGAAATGGGCAGACCGCCCTGGCGTGGCTCTGCAGCGTACTTTTGGTGTCATCCTGCCTCCCGCGGAGCAGACGCGGAGGGGCCTTCATCGGGGGGCCTCGCGAGGCGCACTTGGCGAGGCCCCTAGGTCTCAATCCCGCGAGGGAGCGGCGTCCCTCGCGAGGCGCGTGCCAACGGTGCGCGCCTTATCTCGTGATGACGTGGTGCGGCTGGTGCCGCTGACAGCCGGGACAGGGGACCCTGGTTCCCACAGTCCCGACAGTAACCCCCGGGCCTGTGCCTCAAACGCGTCCGTCATAGGAGTCGAGGAGGCGGAGTCCGGGCGACGAAGACGAGACGGTGGAGGTGAAGATACAGGAGGCCTAAAGGCTATCAGGCCCCGTCGCGCCACGCGTCCAACTCCTCTGTTGCGCACGCCCACGCAACTCCCACGATCTCCACATCGTGGTATCGCAAATTTCCCACCTTTTCCTATGAAGAGGGGAGAACCACGTCGGTTCTCGTCTTCCACACTTCCGAGCCTTCATCCGAGCGCCAGATAGTTCTCTTCTTCCTTCCAACCCCAAGCCCTTCCTTAAGAGCTCCGTCCCACCTCCATGTCTCCTAACAGGTCCACTGTAGGTCGGGGCAAGAACATAGTGGAGGAGGCGGAGGAGTCCGTGCCCGCGGTGCTCGGGGCTTCGCGCTTCCGTAATGAGGAGGCCCTCGCCAAGGTCCGTGGCTTGGTTGCTAATGCCTTCAACAAAGGAGGCATGACAAAAATCAGAGTCGGCTCCGACGAGGAATGGCGGCGTAGCGGGGCGCTGCAACCGGTCTTCACTCACGCGCTGATGGCGGGGCTGGTGCCCCATTCTCCTCCTTCTTCTTGGAGATCTTGCGACACTACCGGATCCACCTCCTTCACCTCCATCCGGCTTCGATCAACATCCTTGCCACCTTTGCCTACCTGTGCGAGGCGTTTCTTGGCGTGGAGCCGTCCGTGGCCTTCATTCGTCATTTCTACAGCCTGCGGATGATCGCGTCCGACATCACCGGCTGTGTCTCATTTCGTCTGGAGCCCTCCGTGTCGAGAAACCTGATCACCATGGCGATGGCCAAAAAGCTGGAGGACTTTCGCCATGACTGGGTGTTCGTGGACATTGGTCGTGACGACGAGGCGTTGCTTGAGCTCCCCTCTGAGCGGCCAGAGAAACTCCCGAAGGCGTGGGGCAGCTCCCGCCTTCATGAGGGTGAGGCGATGCAGCCCCTCATGGAGTGTATCGCCCTCTTGAAGCAGAGGGGCCTCACGAGGCAGACAGTGGCGGCGGAATATCTGCGGCAGAGCATGGCGCCGCTGCAGGAACACTCGAGGCCGATGTGGACGCTAATCAATTCGACGAACGACATCCGGCTGTCGAAAAGTGGACTTAGCCCCGCGGCGGTCGACGCCGCCACTCGCGCACTCTTCGGGGTGGAGGGCGTTGAGAAGCCCGCCGGAGAAGTCCGCCCGCTGTATAAGCGGAGGAAGAGCTTGCGGGCAGCGATCCTGCAAGGGATGCCGCCCTTCGACGCGAAAGGCCTGGTGGGCGTCGCGTTGCCTCAGGAGGATGATGAGGCGGACGTGGCGGCCTGGAACGACGGAGTTGGGGACGAGACGTCCCAGGCAGGGGCCTCCCACGAGGTGATCGCCCTCGACGGCGACAATGATGTGAGGGCGCCCTCCACAGAGCTGCTTGTCAGGCTGGGCCCGCTCGAGGATTCTGACGCCGAAGGGGAGACGGTGCCCCTAGAGGCGCGGTGGAGGAGGCGCACAGTGTACTCTGACGAGGAACGCGGAGGGCAGACGGTGGCGCCGACTGTTGGGGATATGAACCCCAGATACCCAGAAGGAGGTCAAAATCGTTCAAGGACTCAAGCCGGTCATCTCAAGGCGAATCCAATCGTCCGGCTTAAACATCTCCGTCCGGCTTGGAGCAGCCGGCTTCCACCCACCGACCAGTCCGTACTGGTGGGCCAGGATCACGCAACTGCCACCTGATGGACAGTACGCCCTGTCGGACGTTACAGCAGCAGTGTAATGATGAGTTGGCCCAAGCCGGCTTGAAACCGTAGTGATGTCATAGGGGTAAACTTGTAACTTCCCTGTAACCAAAAACCCTAGCTATTGCCTATAAAAGGCAAACCAGAACCCCCTGCGTGGGGGAGGAGCCATCAGTGGGGAGGCCGAGAAGAGTAGTCAGCCAGTAGTCATCGTAGGCCGGCTTGACAACTCAAGCCGGCACCACCGGAGAACAGCTCCAGGAGCACCACTTGTAGCCCGATTCTGTGATCAAGCAATAAGAACAAGAAGAGCAGGACGTAGGGGTGTTACCTCCACAAGAGGGCCCTGAACCAGGGTAACTCGTGTGTGTTTGCGTGCTAGTTACCCAATCCCGCGCGAGCATCCATCGTCGCCTGCCCCATACTTCTTTCCATCTCTGATGGATATGCCGTGCAACCCACCACGACATTTGGCGCCCACCATGGGGCTCGCGACGAGCGGAGTCACGTTCTGCGCGGGATCCCGGACCGTAGATGATCGGCGGATCGTCTCCGGCCTCGTGCTCTCCATCGGCTCCATCGGCTGCATCCTCGACAACACCAGGAGCTTCGCCGACATGGACGTCACCAGCGGAGGCACCATCGTCACCCTCGGCGGCTTCCACGTCTACGTCGCCGTCGCTGCCAAGGAGTACCCGGAGGAGGTCTACTCGTGCTTGGCTCCTTCGGTCTTCGACGCCAGCGTCTGCGACGGCAACTCCTTCGGCTACCTCGGCTCCGGCGACGCGGACTGCGACGACGCCAAGCTCAATGTCTACGCCGAGGTGCACATGGTCGAGCACGTGGCGGCAGGAGGCGGCGTCGCCACAACTGTTCATGAAGCTGGAGAACCCTCTCGCTTCCAGCGCAACCTTGAAGCTGACTTCGAGCTGCTAAGCACCCCCATCGCGCCGGGTGCGGACCCAGCTAAGGCGGCGGCTGAACTCGAGAGGATGCTGTCGGGGATGTGGGACACGGGTACCCGCAAGAAGGATTAACGTGGCCCATCAGGAGGAAGCCCAGAAGGCCGACTCTAGTTAGAATAGGAAAAGGACTCACCTTTCCAACTTGTAATAGATTAGCCGAGTCCTAAGAGGACTCTACATGTAAGCCGGCCTCCTCCACCTTTATAAGGAGGGGCAAGGCGCCCCAAAGAGGGCACGACCTAGAGGCTCAAGACAAGCTAGACACGACCCAACACAACTGGGACAGAGCCCGATAGATTAGACAAGTCCCACAGAGGAGCCGCCTCATCGGCGACTTCCACCATAAGAGAAATAAGATCTAGCCACAAACAGCACGTAGGGATATTACCGGATGATGTTTCCCGGGTCCCGAAGCTGTATAAATCCTTTCTCCCGTGTCGTTCAGCTACTAACCCACATCGACGATGCCCGCGCGTACATAGTCCCGTATCTTCACCGTCGGTTCATACCACGACAGATGCGTCAACAGATATACGACAAGGCTCTTCACCTCGCATCAACACAGCGCCGACTCAACGCCACAATGCGCGAGTACAACACTGTCCACGGCTTCGAGCCGGCAAGAGGCAACACGGAGAAGCTGAACGACGTCCGGCGCAAAGGAGGGGATCTCGGCGGTGCCCTGAACCGTGCTGGCCAGCTGCACGAGCATTCGAACATCGTCTTGCCCGAATACAGCAACCCGGTGCAAAACATGAAGGCTGCGGAGGCGGCCGCAGCAGAACTACCCCATCTCCAAGGCGAGGAGCTACGCCAACAAGCACGCCGGGTCCAGGAGCTCATCGCCGCGGCTAACCGACAGCAATATGAAACCGAGGTGACGGCGAACCGAGAACATCATGAGCCGCCTCCAGGCTATGACGCAGCCGGCAAGTCCAAGCAAGGCGCCGAGGCGTCATCCACGAGCCGCGGCAGGGCGAAGGACAAGCAACCACGAGCTCATGGCGAGGGGAGCGCGAGCTCGCACCCTCGTGATCATGGCCGCGATCCGGCTGGACGACGCGAAGACGGCAACCGGAACGGGCCGCAAACCGGCCGTAGCGTCAAGGAGCGAATCGGACACAAGGTCACCATCGAGGAGCGCCTGGGACCGTTGGGGCCCGAAACATGCCACGACGCTCGCCTCCGCATCGACGCGCTCAAGGCGTCAAGCATCATCGAGGAGGAAGACATCGCCGCACATCGCTGCTTCGGACCTCGCATCCGGACCGAGCAATTCCCGAGGGGATTCACCCTCCCAAGGGATACACCCAAGTACAACGGCACCGCGAAGCCGGAAGACTGGCTCGCCGACTACGTCACGGCGGTCAACATTGCAGGCGGCAACAAGCGGGTGGCCGTACGCTACGTGCCACTCATGCTCTAGGGGTCGGCTCGGACCTGTCTGAACAGCCTGCCGGCTGAAAGCATCAACAACTGGTTGGACTTCGAGGAGGTGTTCAACAGCAATTTCACCGGCACCTACTTGCGCCCCGGCAACGCACAGTTGCTCGCGCTGTGCAAACAGAAGGACGGCGAGTCGGACCGAGCCTACCTCACCCGATGGACTAGCCTACGCAACTCCTGCGAGGGAGTTCTCGAGCTCCAAGCCGTCCAGTACTTCATTTCAAGGCTGCCGAGATCAGACGCTGCTCAAGCACCGGCTCCTGAGGAAAAGCCCGAAGACCATGGCGGAGCTCATGGCAATCGCCGACGAGTACGCCACCACCGACGCGGAAATGACCAACACGATCCGACTTGACGAAACCGGAAGAATCATCACGACGGAGCCGGCTGCACGCCGCAGCCGGACGGAGAACCAGGAGGGAGGAAGATCAACCCGGCGCGACTCCGACGCGACCGGCAAGCGCAAATCCGCAGATGACCGCGTCGAGTCCAAGGTCGTCGCCACCACCGAGGGAAGGCCGGCAGGAGGCTTCGACAACCGCCGCATGAGGACGAGCAGCGACATGCGCCGGACAAGGGCGAGGAACAGCTACAAGTTCCTACTCGATCAACCGTGCAGGAACCATGACGACCGGCCAGCGAATCACACCGTCAAGCAATGCAACCTTGGCCGCCCAAGGCCGCCACCGTACGAACGGCGAAATCCGCCTCCGCCTCCGGATGAAGCCGGACGGGATGATCGGAGACGCGACGACAGACGGCGCGAAGACAGGAATCGTGAGGATCGCCAACGCGAAGAGCAAAGGAGGGAACGCCTTCCATCTCTGCCACCAAGGGGCCCAGATGGCTACCAGAATCCGGACGCCGCCTACATCGTGTTCATCAGCGAGCGTGACGACAAGCGAAGCCGGCGCGAGCGATTCAAGGAGGTGAATGCGGTGGTTCCACCTGTCCCCCAGTACCTCAACTGGTCGCAAGAACCAATCACATGGGATCGCAGCGACCACCCGGAGCTGATGCCCAATCCAGGCGGCTATGCTCTAGTCCTGGAGCCCATGATCATATCCACCAAGCGCGCCTGCACCTTCTCACGCGTCCTCATCGACGGGGGCAGCAGCATCAACATTCTCTACCGCGACACGCTGGAGAAGCTAGGCGTCTCCGAGTCCAGCTTGACGCCGAGCCGGACGGTCTTCCACGGCATCGTGCCAGGGCGAGCCGGCTCATCCATGGGCCTCATCCGGCTTGACGTCCTATTCGGCACCAAGAGCAATCACCGCCGCGAGACCATCTCCTTCGAGGTGGTCGACCACTCCAGCGCCTACCACGCCATACTCGGGCGGCCGGCGCTCGCCAAGTTCATGGCGGTACCTCACTACGCCTACCTCAAGATGAAGCTACCAGGCCCACGCGGAATCATCACCATCTCCGGAGATTACAAGCGCTCCATCGCCTGCGCCTCGGACAGCGCGAAGGTGGCTGAGACCATGGTCTGCAATGAGGAGATGAAGCAATTCAAGCGCAAGGCCAGCGAGGAAAAGCTGGAGATGCCGGAATCAGCCAAGCTGGCCACCGAGTCAAACTTCCAGGCGGCACGAGATACTAAGAAGATCTACTTCGACGAAAGCGACAAGTCCAAGTTCGTCACCGTGGGGGCGAGCCTGGACCCCAAATAGGAAAGCACGCTCGTCGAGTTCCTCCGTGAGAACCGGGACATCTTCGCGTGGTCCCCCAAGGACATGCCTGGTGTACCGAGGGAACTCGCCGAGCACTCTCTACACGTCCGGCCAGATGCCAAGCCGGTAAAACAGTCCCTGCGTCGCTTCGCGGAGGGAAGAAGACATTTGATAGGAGAAGAGATAGCCCGGCTACTTGCGGCCGGATTCATCAAGGAAGTACAAAACACGGAGTGGCTAGCCAATCCGGTGATGGTGGAAAAGAAGAACAAGCGGTGGCGGATGTGTATCGATTACACCCACCTCAACAAGGCCTGCCCCAAGGACCCCTTCGCATTGCTGCGCATCGACCAGGTGATCGACTCCACTGCCGGCTGCGACCTCCTCTCCCTCCTCGACGCCTACTCCGGCTACCACCAAATTCCGCTGAACCCGGATGACCAGATCAAGACCGCCTTCATCACCCCCTACGGCCCGTACTGCTACACCACCATGCCGTTCGGCTTGAAGAACGCGGGGGCAACATACCAGCGCTGCATGCAGAAATGCTTGCACGACCAGATCGGTCGTAACGCGCACGCCTACGTCGACGACGTCGTCATCAAGACCAAGGAGAAGCACACTCTGCTCGCCGACCTCAAGGAAACCTTCGATAACCTGTGCCGCTTCCAGATGAAGCTCAACCCGGAGAAATGTGTGTTCGGTGTTCCAGCCGGACAGCTACTCGGCTACCTTGTGTCAGCGTGAGGAATCGAGGCCAACCCGGAGAAAATTGCCGCCATCGACAACATGCGACAACCAAGAAGCGTCAAGGACATCCAAAAGTTCACCGGCTGCCTGGCATTCCTCAGCCGTTTCATCAGCCGGCTCGGTGAGAAGGCTCTCCCGCTCTACCATTTACTGAAAAAGACTGACAAGTTCGTCTGGAGCGACGCGGAAGATGCCGCCTTCAAGGAACTCAAGCGCGCGATGGCCACCACCCCGGTTTTAGCACCTCCAACTCCAAAGGATCCCATGCTCATGTACATCGCCGCCTCCAACCGAGTCGTCAGCGTCGTCCTGGTGGTGGAACGAGATGAAGCCGGCAAGCAGCGGCCAGTCTACTACCTCAGCGAGGTGCTCTCGTAGACAAAGCAAAATTACCCGCACTACCAGAAGCTTGTATACGGCGTGTACATGGCAACGAAGAAGCTGAAGCACTACTTTCAGGAGCACCCGATTAAGGTGATAAGCGACGCTCCGCTTGCCGAGATCATAGGCAACAAGGACGCAACCGGCAGAGTCGCGAAATGGGTGATCAACCTGACGGTGCACGGAGTCGAATATGACAAGAGAACGGCGATCAAGTCACATGAGCTGGCAGATTTCCTAGCCGACTGGACGGAGACGGACCACGTACCACCGCCACCTGATTCCGGCGAGCATTGGCTCATGCACTTCGATGGTTCCAAAAGATACTGGGGACTCGGCGCCGGAGTCGTCCTCAGCTCACCCAGGGGAGGCCGACTCGAATACATGCTACAAATCCACTTCACGGCGTCCAACAATGTAGCTGAATATGAAGCTCTCGCGCACGGCCTCAAGCTCGCCAAGGCCATGAACATCAGGCGGATCCTCTGCTACGGCGATTCCGACTTGGTGGTCCAGCAGATCACTGGTCATTGGGATGCCAAGGACCCCAACATGGCCGCCTACCGCTTCTTCGTCCAGCAACTCGCGGGATGCTTCGACGGATGCAAATTCCACCACATCCACCGCTCCAACAACGAGGCAGCTGACACTTTGGCGAACATTGGTTCTCTTCGCGAGGAAATCCCACCCGGCGTCGCCCTTGAGAAGCTATACAAGCCATCCATCACGCCGTGTCCCGGCTCCGACTCCAACCGGATGCCGCTGGGCGCGGAGTCGGCTGGGCCGGCTCCAGGCGAGCCGGAAACCATCGAAGTCCTCGTCATCGAAGAGGCTCCGCCATGGACCCAACCCTTCCTCGCCTACCTCGCAAACGACGAGCTCCCGGCGGACGAACTCATCGCCAGGCAAATCAAACACCGAGCAAGTGCTTACACCATCATCAACAACGAGCCGTACAAACGCAGTGTCTCTGGAATATTCCAGCGCTGTGTAAGCCAGGAAGAAGGAATCAAGATCCTCAAAGAAATCAATCAAGGCGAATGCGGTCATCACGCGTCCTCGAGAGCAATTGTGGCAAAGGCGTTCAGGCACGGTTTCTACTGGCCGAGTGCGCTGGCGGACGCAAACCAGCTGGTCCGGCTCTGCAACGGCTGCCAACGATTCGCAACGCAGAAACACACGCCGGCTTCAGCACTCAATACAATTCCTATCACCAGGCCGTTTGCCGTCTGGGGGCTCGACATGGTTGGTCCGCTGAAGATGTCCAGTGGAGGCATGACACACTTGCTAGTAGCCGTCGACAAGTTCACGAAATGGATTGAAGCCAAGCCGATCAAGAAGCTGGACGGACCAACAGCAGTCAAGTTCTTCAAAAGCATCATCTACCGCTTCGGCTACCCCAACAGCATCATCACGGACAATGGGTCGAACTTCGTCAAGGGAGAATTCGCCAAATTCTGTGGCAGGACCGGCATCCGGCTCGACGTGGCCTCCGTCGCACACCCGCAGTCAAATGGGCAGGTCGAGCGGGCAAATGGCCTCATCCTATCCGGCATCAAGCCTCGGTTGCTCGAACCACTCGAGCGGGCAGCCGGCGCATGGGAAGAAGAGCTACCTTCCGTCCTCTGGAGCCTAAGGACAACCCCGAATCGCTCAACCGGCTTCACCCCCTTCTTCCTCGTCCACGGGGCTGAAGCCGTCATGCCAACTGACATCGAGCATGATGTGCCCCGAATCGTGCTATACACAGAAGCAGAAGCTAAACAAGCCTATGAAGACGGAATGGACCTGCTCGAGGAAGCGCGCCAGCTTGCCGAGTCAAGGTCGGCGATTTATCAGCAAAAACTACGCAACTACCACAGCCGGCAGGTCAGGCCTGTCCGCTTTCGTGCAGGCGACCTCGTGCTACAACTAATCCAAGACACAAAGAACATGCACAAGCTCTCATCACCCTGGGAAGGACCATTCATCGTAAGCAAAGCGCTCATCAATGATGCATACTACTTGATCGACGCCCGCGAGCACAAGAAGGACACGATGGACAAGGAAGGTGATGAAACGGAAAGGCCATGGAACGCGTCACTCTTGCGTCGATTCTACACCTGAGAAAGAACCATGTATGTATCACCCATGCTATCAATAAAGAAATGAGAACGATGAACACATGAGCAGTTTTTCGCAACTCTTTTCTGCATTTCCTTTCCGATTCCTCCGGCAGCCGGCAAGCTTGCCTTTAGCGGCCGTGTAGCGTGACTAACCCCTAAACGGCTAACTCTTCGAATCCGGTTAAGGCTGGCAAGAGAACAAGCTGGAGGGGGCCAACAACGTGAAAAACGCATAAAGAAAAGTACTGCCGGCTGGAAAAATGTTGTTCTATAAACTCGGCCAAGCCGGCAGTCGGCAACCACTTCTCCTATTACGGACGATTAACTACACAACGCTAAACGGCTAACTCTTCGGATCCGGTTAAGGCCGGCAAGAGAATAAGCTGGAGGCCGACTGTATGTGAAAGACGTAAGAAACAGAAATCGTTGCCGGCTGAGAAAACTCTAGCCCAACAAACCGGATCCTAACGTTATAATAGTGTGCATGATCCCGCTGGACGGTGAAGTGCACACGAATGGCGGCGGGAGAGGCTACAGGCGAGTGTGAAATTGAGGTAAGCAAAGTAAAAGTATTCCCCATAAACGAAAGAGCAAGCTAACCAATTTGTCATTTCGTTTCTCACACAAAAACGCCGCCTCCCGGCCCTGGACATCTCAACCCGGCCAACGTGGGAAAGATCAAGCCGGCCACCGTCACACAAATGCAAGAGCAAAGCCGAAAAGCATTCGATATCATTGATAAAGGCTTACAGCCGGGAGCAGGTTACACAAGCAAAAGAGGGAAGTCCACAGGCGGACGACCTCGCCTACACGCCAAGATGGCTACCGGACAACCTAAAGCTAAGCGGGAGGCGGAGTCATATCGTCATCGCTCTCCTCCCACTCCTTGAGGCACAAGGTGCCGTCGAAGACCTTGACGTAGAAGAACCCCGTCTGACGCTTCAGCTGGAAGCAGATGATGAAGGCAGAATCTAGGCGGAAGAACTTGGCGAAAGCTTTCCACCCGGAGAAGAACTCAACACGGCGGCGGACCTCCCCGCCTTCGTGGCCGGCGGTGACGCGAGCCAGCACCTCCCAGGGCCCTTGACGGGCACCAACCCGATGGAGGAGGAACCTGAAGGGGCCATCCCCCTCAAGCGCATTGGCGATGGCGAAAGGTAGCAACTGGACACGCTGCACGGGCTCGTACAACACCAGGATAAACTCGGAGATCGAGAAGTTGTCCCAGCCACCGTAGATCGGGGAAAGCGGGTAGGAGAGGGGCTCCGCTTGCTTCCGGTCGCCGCAACGGCGGCACCTCCATCACCGCCGCGGCTAAGCTTTGGCGGCCGGCCCCGGCCGCGCTTGGCACCCGCATTGGAGGATTCTCCAACGTCGATCTTCCGGGGACGACCCCTGCCGCGCTTCGCCGCTACGGGAGGAGTCATCTCGATCTCCTTCTTTGGGGCCATATCTAAGCACGGAGAGCTGGAGACGCGAGAGTGAGAAGATGAAGATGAAGGAGAAAACACGCCGGCGTTGTTACTTATAAGGAGGCAGTGAAGCAGTGCAACCGTCAGCGGCCCGTCTCCAAGAGACGCGTGTCACCGGCGCAGGAGACGGCGAAGCCGAGGGGGCAAAAGGCGAAGCACAGGAGTCAAGACGATGCAAAGGCGACACGTGGCCTGCAAATGGACCAAGGAGGCGAAGCGATTCCCGGGGGCTGCGCAGTCGGCAAGCCGGCTTCGCGCACCCGGACGAGAAAAATCACCCCAAGTCACGGACTCGGGGGCTGCCACGCCGTCAGCCGGCAGAAGAAAAATCATTCCCGGGGGCTGCGCAGTCGGCAAGCCGGCTCCGCGCACCCGGACGAGAAAAATCACCCCAAGTCACGGACTCGGGGGCTGCCACGCCGTCAGCCGGCAGAAGAAAAATCATTCCCGGGGGCTGCGTAGTCGGCAAGCCGGCTCTGCGCACCCGGACGAGAAAAATCACCCCAAGTCACGGACTCGGGGGCTGCCACGCCGTCAGCCGGCAGAAGAAAAAACATTCCCGGGGGCTGCGTAGTCGGCAAGCCGGCTCCACGCACCCGGACGAGAAAAATCACCCCAACTCACGGACTCGGCGGCTGCCACGCCGTCAGTCGACAGAAGAAAAAACATTCCCGGGGGCTGCGTAGTCGGCAAGCCGGCTCCGCAGACCCGGACGACAAAATAAATCACCCCAAGTCATGGACTCGGGGGCTGCCACGCCGTCAGCCGGCAGAAGGAAAAAATATTCCCGGGGGCTGCGCAGTCGGCAAGCCGGCTCCGCAGACCCGGACGAGCAATTACTTCACCCAAGTCATCAAAAGGGCAAAAAGAGGCGCAGTACGAACAAGGCATGAAATTTCGACCCGGCTTGGTTCCCAAGCCGGCCCAAAATTCGGGGGCTAGACATGGTGAATATCGTCACCAAAACAAGCACAATGGCCCAACAATCGCAAAGACAACACCATCTGAAGACAGCAAGCAGTACAACGGAAGATAATCATCAATCCAGAGATAGCAAGTTCTACAGTTACGCCCGGCATTCTAGGGAGGTAAATTTAGTCAAGGAGCAGCGCCATCGGTGGCAGCAGCAGCGTCGCCTGCTCCAGCATCTTCAGCAGGCCCTGGCGCCAAAGACGGCTCAGCAGGCACCAGCTGCGTAAGGTCCACCGCCTTGGATATCCGCTCCGAGGCCACGCAAATCTCTGGGCGAAGACCTTCAAGTGACGTACCCGTGCGGAAGCCGTCAGCCAGCATGCCTACTTGCACCTGAGGATACCAGGACTTCACCAGGGCCAGCGCCATGTCACTACCACCTCGAGCCACCATCTCCACCTGTTCATCGATTCCGGCGGGAGCACCGTCAAGGCGGCTCGACAGTTCACCCAGAGTAGCCGGGAGAGGGGTGTCAGGCCACATGTTCTCCAGGACGCCGCCGGATGCATCCCTTAGCATGGCAAACTCTCGAGAGAAGTGTTGAAGACGGGAGACGGCAGACGGCAACGCCCTGGCGGCAGTACTGGAGGATTCTAGCCGCGTATGAGCAGAGGCCATGGCTCGCTGGATTTGCTCGTCCGCCTCGGGGTAGAAGCCTGCAAACCAAGCTAGCAAGATCAGAACAGGAAGGGCTGCAGATTAAATGAAGAAAAGAAAGGAAACATTCTTACCCAGGATGATTTCATTGACGCGCTCCGCCTCAGAGACAAGGCCGCTCACAAGCTGCTCGCGTTCAAGCTTGTGCGCCTTGGCCGCCTTGACTGTCTCATCGTGCGCATCCACGGCCTCCTTCAACTTGAGCTTCAGGTCCTCCCCATTCATCCGAAGGGTCTCGACCTCGCTCTGCCTCTGTTTCTTAGCCTCTCGCAGCCGCTTATTTTCCTCAGCCAAGCGAGCGTTTTCAAGGCGGCCCTCCTCGGAGACGTCCGCCACCGACTCGAGGTCAGCCACGAAGAGCGTGTGGGCTGCATCCTTCGCCTTCAGTTTCTCCTCAAGTACAGTCAGAGGGATGGAGACAGATAGTTGTTTCTTCAAGCCGGCGAGGGAAGTGGAGTCACCTAACAAGACAAAGTCAGTGGCAAATCAGCGAGACGAAGAAGAAAACGCAAACGTCAGGGCCCAAGATGGCAGGGGAACCATACGGTACCTTTGGCAGCGTCCAGCTCCCGCTTAAGCGTGGCAATATCTTTGGCGGCATTGCCGAGGGCGTACTCCACTGACGAGCGAACCAGGGCAACGTCGGCCAACTGATCCTTCGCCCTCTTCTCCACCAGCATCGCCAGGGGAAAGTGCCCCGATGCGTCCAACCCGTCCGGTGTAGGGCCAGAGTATGAGGGAGTGTCCTCCAAAGTAACCTGGCGAGGGCCAGGAAGCGAGCTTATCGCCACCGTCATGGCGCTGTCCTTTGCTGTCTCCACCGCAGCTGAAGAAGGAAGGGGAAAGGAGCCGTCTTCGCCCCCGGCCCCGGTTCGGGGAACCACCTCGAAGGCATCCACCGTCGCCGACATCGGCATCCTGAGATTTCAGATCAACGACAAGGGGAGGAGCCTCTGACGGCGTCACCGCGTCCTTCTCCACCTCGACCGCCGCCTTCGTGGGCTCCGAAGGCGGATCGGCCGCTTTCGCCTTGGAAGTCTCCTGCTCCCGCTCCGGGCCGGAGCTGACGCCAGCAGCCGACTTTTCACTGCCGATGGCGATTGGCACCCTGCGCAACAACAAAGGAATCGCGATGAGGAATATCGATCATCAAGGACAAAATAACACAACTACCAGCGCTCACCCGTCGCGTGTGCCCAGAATCACTGGTTTCCGTCGTGGGCGTTTCGACGAGGGGGCAGACGCGCCGCTTGATGACCGCTTCACGCCACCAGTGGGCATATTCGCTACCCCAGCGGAAGCAGTGGGAGTACCGGACGGCTGCGCCAGGGTGGCCGGCACCGCCACTTGCTCGGATTTAGCCTTCGCGGCTTCCGCGGCGGCCGCCTCCGCCTTCGTCTTCTCCTCGTCCTCCTTCAAGGTCATCAACTGCTCCACAGTCAGACTAGCATCAGACGCTTCCAAGGCCAAATCCGCCTGCTTCATCTGAGCATAAAACTCCCTCTCCAAATCACCCGGATTCAAATCATAAATAAAATCACCACCGGGAGCATGACCAATCACCTCATCGTTGGCCCCACCAGTTGGGACATCCGTCTTCTCCGCCATCCTGGCGTCGACCTCGGCCCTGATATCGGCCACAATCGCATCCGCCTGGGCCTCCGCCGTGAGTTTCCCGGCGGGCATCAAGCCAGCCGTAGTAGGCCGGGATGACGTAGAAGTCAACTTTTTGGCGGGCAGCACGCTCCGCTTCTCAAATGTGCCCTTCCGCTTGTGGGGCACGACGCCTGCATCGACATCAGCGGCTGACTTCGACCGCCTCTCCTTCAAGACCCGCCGGGGGAGAACTGCTTTCTTCTTCCGCGCCGCCGCCTCCAACTCCTTGGTCCTACGGGAGGACGGCGCCGGCTTGGAGGCGCCTGGCACGGAAGAGGAACCCTCTGAGTCCGGCTCGGAACCACTGGAGAGATCTACTATCACGCGCACGACACCGTCAGTTTGCCCGGCGGCGTCGGGCTCAGAAGACTTACCGCGGGACGACGAAACCGGAGGTGGGGCATCGCGCTCGAGGTCCTCGTCCCTGTAGGCTGCCGAATCGGAGTCGGAGCCGGAAGAGGGGACAGGGCTCATCGCGGTACGGGCAGCATCGTCATTGCCTCCGCCACCTTCACCAACATCTGCACCCCCACCGGACGATTCGGTGGTGTCACCGCGCTTGTCCGGGACGACACGGGCACCGCCGCCCGATTCATCCTCAGTGGTGGCATCTGCTTCTTCTCCCGCCTGCTCGTCGGAGGAATCCGCCTCCAGCATGGCCGTCAGCGCCTCAGAAAAGGGACCACAGACTTCAGGCTCGAAGACAATTTCAAAGTCTTCAACGCTCTGGAGCTCGCAAAGCTGTACAACAGGCCGACTGGGTCAAGTGGCAGTCGGACGAAGGAATTGAAAACGGATTAGGAAGCAATGGCTAACCTCAGGAGCACGTTCCCAGCGGGTAAATGGATCGAGCCCAAAATCCCAGTCCACCTCGATCCTATCGGTGACGAGGCGGGAAGCCCATGCGCATAGGTTCTCCGGCTTCGGCACCTCCAAGCTGACCCGGGTGGGATCCCGGAGACCAGAGTAGAAGCATATCTTGTGCGAACGCTCCTGCAGCAGGTATATCCGCCTTGACAGCCACGCCAGGGTCAGGTCCCTGGACGTTAGGCCGGCCTCCACCAACACCTTCAGCCGGCCAAACAAAACACCCTCAAGATCCCCATACACCGGCGGTTTCCGACACCAGGACTTGTGCGCCGGCAGTGAATTGTAGAAGGCCGGAAGGCCGATTTGGTCGACATCAGTGAGATTCCGGACGAAGAAGTAGGTGCTCTGCCACTTCTTGATGGAATCGGGCAGGTGGATCTTGGGCAGCGACGTGCTCTTCGTGTAAATGGAGACACTGCCGCAATCGCGCTGCTGTCCGACGGTCGTTTGAGCCCGCGGAAAGAAGAACATGCCAAATATCTCCATGCTGGGCCAGATGCCCAAATACGCTTCGCACAGCGTGACGAAGCATGACAACTGTGTGATGCAATTTGCCCCCAAATGGTGGGGCTGCAGCCCATAGAAGCGCAGGAATTCCGAGAAAAAGGAGCTCGCCGGAAGCCCCAATCCCCGCTCCAAGTGCGCGGAGAACACAACGAACTCGCCCTTCTTGGGCTTCGGCGAAATCTCTCCTTCAGGGGGAGCGCGGGCTCCCACGTCGCCCGTCATCCCCAAAAACCGGTTCCGGCGGAGCTTCCAGAGGAACGCATCATCCACGGTGGAACCCATCCACGCACCCGAACTCGCCATGGAAGATCTGTTTCCCGTCGAGGGAGAGGCAAATGCAAGGACGGCAAGAACGTGAGAGAGAATTGGCAAGAGCCGGGGAGCGCAAGAACTAGCGAGGAAGAAGAAGCAGGAGTGGGGAACGGTAACCCCGGCCGTTCCCCTCTTTCCCCTTTAAAAGCGAGGCAGGCGGAACCGTTCCGCCCATCACGCCGCGCGGAGTGCGAGCGTGCCGCGCTTTCCGCAGACGATCCCACGAGCAGGCAATTGCCACAGAGAATCCAGCCCGGCGAAGCCGAGGCGACGTGCGCCAGGCCTCGGGCAGAACACCAACGGCTCCCCAAAGCGGCGGGGCATGGCTGACGCAGGCCACGACCCACGACTCCCAAGACGCCAAGATTACCGGCGACCGGTTATTCCAAGCCGGACGAGCCGCCTTCGGCTATCACCGCTCTACCCGGCAAACTTTATGCCGGACGATCTCAACTACCGCGATGCAATCGAAACCAGAGAAGCTCGCGAAGTCTTCCCAGCAAGCTAGCAAGACTCCACAATCTCGGGGGCTAGTGTTGGGGATATGAACCCCAGATACCCAGAAGGAGGTCAAAATCGTTCAAGGACTCAAGCCGGTCATCTCAAGGCGAATCCAATCGTCCGGCTTAAACATCTCCGTCCGGCTTGGAGCAGCCGGCTTCCACCCACCGACCAGTCCGTACTGGTGGGCCAGGATCACGCAACTGCCACCTGATGGACAGTACGCCCTGTCGGACGTTACAGCAGCAGTGTAATGATGAGTTGGCCCAAGCCGGCTTGAAACCGTAGTGATGTCATAGGGGTAAACTTGTAACTTCCCTGTAACCAAAAACCCTAGCTATTGCCTATAAAAGGCAAACCAGAACCCCCTGCGTGGGGGAGGAGCCATCAGTGGGGAGGCCGAGAAGAGTAGTCAGCCAGTAGTCATCGTAGGCCGGCTTGACAACTCAAGTCGGCACCACCGGAGAACAGCTCCAGGAGCACCACTTGTAGCCCGATTCTGTGATCAAGCAATAAGAACAAGAAGAGCAGGACGTAGGGGTGTTACCTCCACAAGAGGGCCCTGAACCAGGGTAACTCGTGTGTGTTTGCGTGCTAGTTACCCAATCCCGCGCGAGCATCCATCGTCGCCTGCCCCATACTTCTTTCCATCTCTGATGGATATGCCGTGCAACCCACCACGACACCGACGGCGAGGAGATTTCCTCGCGAAGGAGCCGCCCGGAGAAGGCGACGACGGGTGGCTCCCAGCAGGGGCCGAGCCCTCTGAAAGGACAAACGATGTCGCCTAGAGGGGGGTGAATAGGCGATTAAAATTTTTCCGGTTTAAGACTTGACAATTGCGGAATAAAACTAGGTGTTTAAATTAACAAGCCAACAACCTAAATAAACTAGGCTCACCTATGTGCACCAACAACTTATGCTAAGAAAGACAAACAACAAGGTGATAGCAAGATATAAAACTTCAAGCACGAAGGCTATCACAATGTAAATTGCATAAGTAAAGTGCTCGGGTATAAGTAAAGAGACACGCGGAGACGAGGATGTATTCCTGAGTTCCTCCTTGTTAAGGGAGTACGTCTCGTTGGAGGGGTGTGAGCTCGCCACAAAAGGCCTACTCAAGATGCCACAAAAGGCCTCACCCTATTCTCCGACGAACCTCACCCCAAGGGTTTGGTTCACCTTCCACTATCGGAATCCTTCAAGGCGGAATCTGGAGCCTTTACAACAATCTTGGGGCACACACCCACAACTCAATCGGGGGCTCCCAAACCTTGCCCGAAGCTTCACAACTCTAAGCCTTCGCGACACCACCAATCGTCTAGGGTACACAATGCACCCAAGAGGCTCAAGCTCTTGGGAACACAATGCATCCAAGAGTAACAAGCTTCTCGAACTTCAATCCCACGAATCTTCATGGAGAGCACAACCGGATGCAACTAATGCAAAAGGCAAAACCACACAAGGTGGTCAAGTCCTTCACTCCCAAATCCAACCAAAGCAACTAATGCTAGAGAGGGATTTGAGATGAAGAATAAGGAGAAACACAAAACAACTCCCAAGATCTAGATCCAACAAGTTCCCCTCACTTAGAGGAGATTTGGTTTGGTGGAATAGTGAATCTAGATCTCCTCTCTCTTTTCCTGTAATTTGAGGCAAGAATCATGGAGGGAATAGGAGGAATCAAGCTCACAAAATAGCAAAAATGGTGGAGAGAGGGAGCTCAAAAAGTTGAGGGAAAAATGGGGAAGAAGGCCCCTTTTATATGGGGCCATAAAAATGTGGCCGTTGGGGCTAAAAAAGTGCCCAGCCCGAGTCCCCAGCCTGGGGACGGCAACAGCCCGGCCAGGCCGGCCGGGAATTGTTCCACCGAACAGAGCAGGCAGAGGCGCTGGGAAACCGGCCTGGCAACCCAGCCTTTGCGCGCAGGTGGGCCGGGCAGGTGGCCGAGGGCGCCGGCCTGCCAACCCGGCCTGGGACGGCCACGCGCGAGGGATGCCGGGATGGCTCCTGAAGCCCCCGGCCTGGGGCCGGCCTCGGGCCCGGCCAGGCCGGCAGGTCTGCCTTTTATTTCTTTTTCTCTTTGTTTTTCTGTCCAAAAAAAATACTCCGAGAGGGAAATGTCATAACTTTCTGTCCAAAAAAAATACTCCGCTCAGGGCAGTACGACCCCGCGAGTTGGGGTGAAGAGAAGGCCATTGAAAGGATCGATGAGGTTAACTACAGGGGTTGAATAGGTTAACTACAAATTTTACTTCTTTTTATTTTAATTGGGTATTGCTCAAATATAAATTCACTAGATTATGCAACTAGGTGAACAACCCTATATGTTGAGCAATAGACTAGTAGCACAAGATATATAAATGAGTAAGCTAGTAGCAATAAGTAAAGGTAAGTTGAGGAATAACCGACAAGGTGACGCGGAGATTTATCCCGAAGTTCACTTCCCAAAGGAAGCTAATCTCCGTTGGAGCGGCGCGGTGTTCACCAAAGTGAAACACCGAATAGCCGTCAAATGGCACACCGTATCTCCTTCGTGTCCTACCACCGATGAGGTGAGGCACGAATCACTATGTTGCCGTTGAGGTTGACAATTAGAACCTTTACAAGGATGAAGCATACTCCACAAGTTGGAGGGTGTTCACCAAATGCACTAAGCCGCCAAGACTCGATGCTCCGAGGCCGGGGCACCCACCACAACTTAATTGGTGGTTCCCGGCAATGTCTTCGTAGCCCCCAAAGCTCCGAAGAACAACAAGGTCTTAGGTTCCAAAGAACACAAAGAGTAGCAAGCCCCCTCTCACAAATCAAGGGGGAAACGAATCGGTTTGGTAGAGATTATAGATCAAGAGGTTCTCTCCCAACTCACCAAGTATCAAAGAGATTGATTGGATAGTAAGAGAGATCTATGTGGATTGAGGTGGTCTAAAATGGTAGAGCTTCAAGCTTCTTGTTTTTGATAGACAAGTGACCAAGGTAGAAGAAGGAGCCCTTAAATAGGTGGCCGCAAAATGCAGCCGTTGGGGCAAGGGCTCGTGGCCAGTCATGGGGCCGGCCATGCCAGGGCAGTGGCCGGGGTAGTGGCCGGGCACCCATGCGTCGAAGCAACCCACAGCCCGGCCATGCTGGGGTAGTGGCCGGCCAGCCACCTTCTCCTCCCCTTCATTTCTTGCTCAACCATCCTGTTAAAATCCTTTCATCGATGTTTCATCGTTTTAACCTAACTACACATCTTGAATAAAGGGGAGTAAATATTATCGTATTGTCATCAAGCATCAAAACATACTTAGGAGATGAGATGTTCTTTCAATCTCCCCTTTTGATGTTTGATGACAACACAAGAATTTGCATGATATATATATAAGAGTGACCAATGATGAGTAATGATTTACAAAAATTAGACGAGCTCCCCTCAATGTGTGCACAAAAACAAGGAACATGAGCTCTCCCTAACTTTTGTAAATCACCCATCTTTTATACTAAGAAAAATAGCTCTTAATCATTGAGTACTCATATAACTATAACATAATCATCATGTACTCAACTATCACATTAGTAATACGGATGGTGATAAGAATGGCTCACCAATGTCTTGACGTAGAGATAATGGATGGCATCATTGAATACACATATAACAAGGTCTTGACATAGGGATGATAGCCGAAGATAACATAGTCTTACACATAGAATAGATAGCCATGTTCACAAGATCAAATCCAAATTAAAGTTCACTTGAAACACACAAGATAGAAGCAAATGGAAGAATCAATGATGATGCAGAAACCCCCATATGCAAATTCCCGTTGACAACCTAATATATATTTCTCCCCCTTTGGCATCAAGACACCAAAAAGGGAGAGAACTACTCTAAGCGTTACCCGAAGACGGCCAGTCGTAGTCCGTCAAGCTGAACCAATCAACCATGGTCTCATTCTCAAGCTCAGGAAGCTCGACATCATCACCACCATAGAGATACTAAGTGTTGACCACGGGGGGCACTGTGCTAGTACTGGGTCCATCTGATGGGTTGACATTGGGGCCAACATTGGGATTAACAGGGACATGTGGCAGAAACCAATTTGAGTGTGCAGAAACCCATGTCTCCTCTGGAGTGATCTCACTCTCAGATCCACTAGCAAACTCCATGTCCATGTGCCTTGCCATCAATTTCTGGTTATTACGAATGATCTTGTTGTTCCAGCCTCATAAGCCCGTTTTTGCATATCAATCCCAAAACAATTCATATTTTTGAAGATAGATTTCCATGTTGTTTTGGGTGCACTGGAAGGATGAGCTGAGCTTGTACCTTCATCATGAGGAGAGGGCTTAGAGCGCTTGGCCAGAGGAGGATCATCATCACCATGAAAATTCATATTGAGGGGCTTGTGATCAATTAAAGGATAAACTGAAGACCTAGTGGCACCACACTTGTTCTCAATGAGAAGCTGAAGATAGGGAGCATAGATGGGAACCTTCTTTTTTAGAACACATAGACACATCTCACTGAGCATGTAATGCATCACGTCAAGTTTGACACCCTGTTCTTTCTTTCTCTCCAAGTGAAAGAGAAGATTGATCAACCAGCCACGAACCACATTCTGTTCCCCATACTTGACATGAATTGTTTGGCGGAGAATCCTGTGGAGTGCATAATACTTGGATGACATGAAGGTGACATTGGGAGCATGACATATACCTTTGGCCTCCGTATCATAACAGTGATAAAGATGAGGCTTGGCTGACAACTGACGTTGATCTGGTTCATGAATGCGGAAGTAGCTAGAATCAGAGGGATCATCGACAGGGAGATCCAACAAGCGAGCAAAGTCAGCTAGTGTAGCCCGACAAATAGTGGTGGCACTCATCCAAGTCATAGTATTGGCAGCATCGGAGTGAAAGTATATTGTGGCAAAGAACTCCTTGATGAGCTTGGGATTGAATTTCTTCTCAAGACCCATGAGCCCATGAAGATTGTGGAATTCCAGGATTTCCATTGTCTCCGGATAGTGTTGACGAACCCATTCCACATCGAAGAACTGTTGAGGCACATAGGTATTTTCCTTCCGGCTGATGACAAACTCATACATAACTTGATGCATCTTGCAATAGAACCGGCGATCCAAGGAGGTGCGGTCATAAACATAGGGATTAAAACCAAGACGGTCCCGTAGGAAGTCCTTCTCCGGGAGAGTGTTCCAATCACTGTGCACAGGCTCAGACTTGTTGGTGACAATGCGTTGAGACGGACCGGCAGTTTTGTTTCCACTGACTTTCTTAGGGCGACGACCCCGCAGACGTTGATTGATAGGAACATTTTTGTCGGAATCTGTGAAATTAGAGCATAGGGACGAGCATGGTGGATAAGTGCACATAACCACATATGGAAGTGAAAAACAAGGCATAGAGGTATAGAATGAATACAAATTGGTGATACAAGATTTCCTATGAGATAATTGACACCAAAGCATTCGTTGTAAAATCACTAAGCAATAGGATAAAACATTTTTGAATCGGTGATACCTAAATTTCTTAATGAGAATGGACACCAAAATATTTAACACTAAAGTCACTACGTGATAAATGAAAATAACATTGCATAGAGATACAACATGAGCACAAATTGGTGATAACTAATTTTCCTATGAGGGAATCGACACCAAAGCATTCATATTAATATCTCTAAGCAAAGACAATGATTATTAGCCACGAAATTAGCATATGCACATAGGTATGTTTATGAGAAACCCTAAGTCAACCAAACCCACAAGGCTAAGAGATATATGATCTAGACAAGATGAGGGAGAGGATACACCTATACCCGAATCGGAAGCCATCCTTGCCCAAGGTGATTCTTGGATGGAGGAGAGAGAAGCCTCTCAACACCACCAAGAAGTTGGAAGATCTCCAAATCCCCACACCAATGGAGAAAACCACTTGGATGGAGAGGAAGATCGGGCCGAGGGGGTTTGGATTTGGTTAATGCATAGTGAGGGGGATGGCTAATCTTGAGTGGGATGGGTGGAGGTAAAGCTTGAGTGTCCTCCCATGGTGGTTGACTCGGGTTGGGAAGAGGAAGGGGATGATAGAAGAGGGCCAAATCGGTTTGGTCGGGCAATGACCAGGGGTGTGGCCGGGCCGGCCGGCCATGGAGCCGGCCATGATGGCCGGGTCTTGACCCGAGAGGGGCCAGCCACGAGGCCGGCCAGACCGGGGGCATGGCCGGGCAGCGACGCGAGGAGTGGCCGGACCGGCCGGCCATAATGGCCGGGGCTCGACCCGAGAGGGCCCTGCCACGAGGCCGGCCAAGCCGGAGGGGATGGTCGGGGAGGCGACCCAGGAGGCCCTTTCTTCCTAGTTTTTATAAATTTTGGCCCTTTTCACTCCACAAATAAAACTCGAATGTTTAGCACTATTGGATTTTTTTAAATGTAGTTATGTGCTTGAGATGAAATATACGAGAGTTTTATGACGATTCATGATATGACAATATTTAGAATGACTTCGTCCCACACCCAATGGAAAAATCAAAACCAACAAATAGCAACATTGGATGTGATATGGAAGCGAACATTGTGCAAAGAAAACGAAAATGTCGACTACCAAAAAATATCCGAGTGGATTCATTAAACCAACTCCTTACATGAGGAGGTCCGTGGCCGAAGCCACCATGTATGAGTATGCTTGACATGGCACCGCGAAGATATATCTTGGGTCCAAAAATCAAAACTCGTCATTTAAGCACATTTTGTCACATAAGTAACTATATTGCAAGATTTGTCTATTTTCACATAATAAGAGTAGTGTTGGCACATGAATTTTGCTACACTCCCCCTATGTCCATGCCTACATCTAGAATCCAAATAAGAGTCTAGTAGAGGTGTGTATGAAAGATTTTCAATCAACTAAAATTGCTTGCACATACGACATTTATTTGTCCCCTCAATTCCTTGAATCTCTTCTCATCAAGTGGCTTTGTGAATATATCGGCGAGCTGATCTTTGGTGTTGATATAAGAGAGTGAAATATCTCCACTGGCCACATGATCACGGATAAAATGACACCGTATTTCAATATGCTTTGTCTTGCCATGGAGCATGGGACTATGAGCAATTCTTATAGCACTTTCATTATCACATAAAAGAGGCAATGTCTTTATCTTAATTCCAAAATCTTCAAGACATTGTCTCATCCATAATATTTGAGAGCAACAACTTGCGGCGGCAATATATTCGGCTTCCGTGGAGGAAGTGTATATGCAATTTTGTTTCTTTGAAGACCAACACACAAGTGATCTACCAAGGAATTGGCAAGCACCCGAGGTTGATTTTCTAGTCACTTTGTCACCTGCCCAATCCGCATCCGAATACCCCACAAGATCAAAGCTTGTATTTGAAGGACACCAAAGACCATGATGGGAGGTATCAACCAAGTACCTAAGAATTCTTTTGACGGCGGTCATATGGCTTCCCTTGGGGTTAGATTGAAATCTTGCACACAAACCCACACTAAACATGATATCCGGTCTAGATGCACAAAGATGAAGCAAAGAACCAATCATAGAGCGATAAAGCTTTTGGTCTGTCGGAATACCTTCGTGATCTAGTGTTAGATTCACGTTTGTTGCCATTGGAAATCTCAATGGGATTGCATTTGACATATCAAACTTCTTGAGCATGTCTTGAATATATTTAGCTTGGCAAATAAAGGTTCCTTCTTCATATTGCTCAATTTCAAAGCCAAGGAAACACTTCAATTCGCCCATCATAGACATCTCAAATTCACTTGTCATTAGCTTAGCAAATTGGTCTACAAAAGAGGTATTAGTAGAACCAAATATAATATCATCAACTTATACTTGGAATACAAAGAATTCTCCATTTACACCCTTGGTGAAGAGTGTGGGATCAATTACCCTAAGTGCAAAACCACGGTCTACTAGAAACTCCTTTAAGTGATCGTACCAAGCATGTGGGGCTTGTTTGAGGCCATACAAAGCCTTGTGGAGTAAGTAGACATGGTTAGGACACTTGGGATCTTCGAACCCGGGAGGTTGTTTAACATATGCCATCTCACTAAGTGGACCATTTAGAAATGCACTTTTAACATCCATTTGGTATGTGAATTTATGACTAGAGGCAAATGCAAGTAATATATGAATGGATTCAAGTCTAGCTACGGGAGCGAAAGTTTCACCGTAGTCAAGTCCTTCAACTTGAGAGTAGCCTTGAGCAACCAAACGAGCCTTGTTGCGAATCACTTGCCCATGATTATCTTGCTTGTTCTTGAACACCCATTTGGTTCCAATCACATTATGATTCTTGGGTCTTTCCATTAGGGACCATACTTTGTTTCTCTCAAAGTTATGGAGCTCTTCATGCATAGCATGGACCCAATCTTCATCTTCAAGAGCTTCATACACCTTGGTGGGTCCAATATGAGATATATGGGCGTTAATGCCACAAAATAGTAATAGTTGTCTCCGAGTGGACACACTCCTTCCAAGGCCACCAATGATGTTCTTCTGATAGAGAGATTTTTTATGTAATGCCACGGCCTTGCGAGTAAGAGCATCTTCGGGTCTCTCATTAGGAGGAACATCTTCCTCATCACCTTCATCTTGACAATGATTGATCCGGGAGTGGTTTGGAGTTCTTGGAGAAGAAACACCAAGATCTTGACCACTATTATCATTGGGTGGATCTTCATCATTATCTTGATGGTTGGTATCATCTTGAAGGTCTTGAGCTTGATCTTGGTTGACCGTTTGATCAATAGTTGTGTTGGGAATATGCCCTAGAGGCAATAATAAAATGGTTTATTAAGCATATTCACGTTTATGATAATAGTTTATTATCCATGCTATAATTGTATTAAATGTAAACATAATACATGTGTGGAATATAAACACCCGGAGTCCCTAGTGAGCCTCTACAGGACTAGTTCGTTGATCGAGAGATAGTTAGAGTTTCCTAACTATGGACTTGTTAAAGTCACTTGATAACGGAGTCATATCATTAGGAGTAATGGTGTGATGGACATGACCCAAATAAAGAGTTGCAATTAATCGTGTCACAAAAGTTTTGTTGTCAACACTTTTAATATGTCAAATATAGTTTCCTTAGACCATGAGATTATATCACTCCCGTTCACCGGAGGAATACTTTGTGGACATCAAACGTCACTTCGTAACTGGGTGATTATAAAGGTGGCTTTCAGGTATCTCCGATGGTGGGTTGTTGGGTGATATGAATCGAGAATGGGATTTGTCCCTCCATGCGACGGAGAAGATATCTCCAGGCCTTCTCAGTAATATAGCATCAAAAGTCTGCAGACATGTGATTAGGTTGTAATCACCGGGATCCTATATTATGGACGAGTAAAGAGAACTTGCCGGTAACGAGATTAAACTAGACATGGGGATGTCAACGATTATATCTCGGGCAAGTAAAATATCGTGAGACAAAGGGAATCATATATGAGATTAATTGAATCTCCGGCATCGTGGTTCAATCGAGAAAAAGGTTTTCGTTGAGTGTATAGGAATTAATATGGGCATCCCGGTCCCGCTATTAATTATTGATATGATCATGTATATGCATTCTCGAACCCGTAGGGTCACACACTTAACGTTCCGATGAAATTAGGTTTTGCGATGAATTAAATGATGAAGTGAACGAATGGTGATTCGGAGTCTCGGATGGGATCCCGGACGTCACGAGAGGTTCCGGAGGAGTCCGGAGAATAAGATTCATATATGGAAAGTGGTTTCCAGAGGTTTCGGAAAAGTTCCGGAAATTATTTATAGGGTACCGGAAGGTTCCGGAATGTTCTAGAAGGTTCTAGAAGTGGGACCACATATTGTATGGGGCCCTCATGGACCAAAGGGGTGCTGCCACCACCTAGGTGGGGCGCACCACCTAAGGCCCACATGGGCTGGTGCGGCATAGGAAGGGGGGAACCCACTCCTAGTTGGACTAGGAGTTGGGCCCTCCACCCTTTAGGAAAGGGGCCCAAGGAGGAGTCCTAGATGGACTCCAACTTGGGGGGCAAGGAAGGGGGCCGGCCGGCCCCTACCCAAACCCTAGCCGGCCACCTATAAATAAGGGGGGGAGGGAGGGGTGCGGCACACCCTTGTGCTGCCTCCCCAAGTTGCCTAGCCGCACCCCCCTCTCCCATCTAACCCTAGCCGCACCCCTCCTCTCCCGGAGGGCTGCCGCCGCCTCCTCTCCACCAAAGGCTGCCGCACCCCCTAGCCCTAGGGGTTGCGCCACCATCTCCTCTCCCTCTCCTCTTGCTTGGCTTGGCGAAGCCCTGCTCGCGGAGATCGTCATCATCACCGGCACTACCGTCGTGCTGCTGAGATCATCAAGGCCACGTCCTCTCGCTTGCGGGATCAAGGAGTCGACGTCTTCATCGAGCCGTACGTGTGGACGCCGCGGAGGTGCTGCCCGTTGCTGCACTTCACCGGATTGGATCTCGAGGATAATACATCTCCTCGCGACTAGACGAGTCTAGTTGCGGGGATCGACTAGCCAACCCCTGCACCGACAAAACGCGTTTGTTGATCTTCAAGGGTAAGAGATTGGATCTCACCTTCGCTATCTTCATCTCATAGATCTAGATCCTTGGGGTTTATTCCACTTGCCGCGTAGGAAATTTTTTTTTGTTTTCCATGCTGCGACCCCATCAAGTTGATGTAGAGGGCTCCACTTGCGTAGAACTTGAGTCCAAATCCTTTGCCATAAGGGGTTCCTCAACGGGTATAAGAGGACCTATACCCATTCTTCCTATGGCTATGGAGGAGGGCTCATCACCTACATCAACAAGATCAATTTTCCCCACTTGGGAGCCATTATCCTCATGGAACACCACATTCATAGATTCTTCAACACACCCGGTGGATATGTTGTAGACTCTATAAGTGTGGGAGTCCTTGCCATAACCAACAAATATGCCTTCAAAAGTTTTATACTCAAATTTAGGCAATTTAGAACCTTTAATGTATACTTGGCATTTACAACCAAATACTTTAATATAAGAGAGATTAGGCTTGTTACCACCGAGGAGTTCATATGGTGTCTTGTTCATGAATGGACGAAGATAG
>QRDG01000446.1:89642-194136 GCA_012064385.1 Puccinellia tenuiflora | reverse complement strand
TTCAGTTGTTTTTTTTCTTGAGTCATGAAGTTGTTGCTTCTGTAGAAATTTCATTGTATCTTTTTCTTTTGGTTTTTTGTGCAAGTTTAGCCTCTAATGCATTGAAAGTGCGAGTAGGTTGTTTTGCTGTCCAGAAACAGATTTAGTCCTTCATTTTTCAAAATTCCAGAAAACTCTGAATTTTATTTTTATGATATTTTTAGAAGAAAGACTGTATTTTTCTATCTTTCGTTAGTTTTGATTTTCTGATTGAGCTACATAAGTGTCTCGAAAAATTCATCTTTACAGACTGTTCAGTTTTTGATAGATTCAGCTTTTTATTTTGTATTCGTCTCTTTACTATCGTCAAATGTGATACTCTTGGGGAGGAGTGCCACATTGAGTATTAGTGAATAGTAGCTAATGCCCAATAAAGTTGTTTCCAATTTTTCTTGAGTTGAACACATGTGCATTTTAATTTATGAGCACTAACCCTCTAATCAGTTTATGAGAAGTTTTGTGTGAAGGGAGTTTTTAAGTTCCAAAGGAGAGGATAATGAAGAAATTGAAGATGGATCAGAGCTCAAGCTTGGGGATGCCCCATGGCACCCCTCTGAATATCAACAACCATCAAGCATCAAAGCTTGGGGATGCCCAAGGTATCCCCTCTCTTCATCGACTATCATGAGGTCGTCTTCGTTGAACTAAGTTTTTATCACTTTACATATTATGTGCTATGCTTGGAGCATCTTTTTACTTTCAGTTTTGTTTGTTTGTTTGCTGGTCATATCCTTGTTGGATCCTAGCTTTATTTGTGGGAGAGACACGCTCCGATTTTTCATTTCAATACTCTTTTGCTTCGCTTATATCTTGTTGAGTATTCTTAGCTACTGTTTGTTTGCTAGTAAGCTCTCGCTTTTAGCTTTTATCTTGTTTAGGGCTGCTAGTAGTTGATGTTAAACTCTCTTGTTCTTCACTTATATTTGTTGGAGAGTTGTTATTGATAGCTTGAATTGTCAAAGTGACAAAATGCTATTCATGTGATATTGGAATGAAATGAAAGCCTACATAGTCTTGTAGATCATTGTGTGGATACTTGATACTTCTCATTTGTTTGAGATACTAAGATGAATGCTTAAACTTGCTAGTTATTTGAGTGGAATTGATTAGTAAAGAAATACGGTTAAAAGCTTGAAACTGTGTGGTGTTTCGTAGTTGTTAATTCATAAAGCTATTCTTTCCATCAAAAGAATTGTTTGGTCAACAAGGGAGACGGGTGGAGCTATTATGGTTATGATTGACTAATATCTTATGTTACTCTGTTACCGGTTAATGTTAGATGTTTGCTTCAAATAGCCCTTTTGCTAAGCCCAAAAATTCGTACTGAGTGTAGAGTTCACTCGTGCATCCAAATCCGAAAGCCAAACTATCTTGACAGTTGAGTCCACATATCTACCTATGCATGGTATTTCTTGCCATTCCAAGTAAATTTGTCATGTGCTATCTTTAAAATATTCAAAATACTCCTTTTTGTGCCTCTGTTTTTAAGCTCATGAGGAAGCAGTAGAGAGCTACATATAACTTGTGACAAGCAAGGTCATCTCCCTCCTTTCACCCGGTGTCGATGGTTTACGTCTTCACTTGAATCAACCCGAGAGCAGCTTAAGCAAAATATAAATATAACTCGCCATTCTACTCCGCGCAATGAAAATCTGATAAATCAGCTCAAAACATTGGACAGTGGTGAAACCAAGGAGAAAGAGGAATGTACTCGTTCCTCTAAAAACCAGTTGCTCTCACAAGTCTAAAAGCCTTGCTTGTTATGGGGGACTAGATAGCTTCTCTATTGTGAAATCGTTGACGAAAGCATGCATCTCTCAAATTGTTTTACTTCTGTTTTCTAAAAAATAAAAAGCTCTAGCACATGACTAATCCATGCTTCCCTCTGCGAAAGGCCTTTCTTTTACTTTTAATGTTGAGTCAGTTTTCCTTTTCCTTCTATCTCCACCAAAGCAACATCTAGCATTGACCCTGGGTATCATTGATCAATTGCATCGTCAGATTAAACATGAATCTTTATATTGACTTTAACATTGGAAGTTGAAGCTTTTTGCTAAAGCTTACATATTATTTTTTGATTCTCAAACACTTTTGTCATGGAACTATTACCTTTGAGAATTAATCAAATATGTGGATCACATTGCTTTCATGTCTTTAACATACTATTTATGAAAGGTTTTGCTAAAATGATTCAACTTGGTTATTCATTGCTTTCTTGCTATCAATATAGACAATTGTTTTGTATCACTTCATTAACATACTATGATTTACATTACTATCTTGATCATGATTGTGTTGGTTGCATGTCTCATCAAAAATTATTTTGTTATCACTTACCTACTCGAGGACGAGTAGGAGTTAAGCTTGGGGATGCTGATACGTGTCAAACGTATCTATAATTTTTGATTGATCCATGCTAGTTTTGTGATATTGTCACATGTTTCTATTATCATATTACATCATTTTTTATGCATTTTGTCGGAGTAACTATTGACAAGATGCCTAGTGCCAGTTTCCTGTTTTTGCTGTTTTTGTATTTCCGAAAATTCACTTCGGGAAATATTCTCGGAATTGGACGAAAATTTACGAGGAAGTTTTACTCGATGGAAGGCACCTGGACACCAAAGGGGAGCCTGGGGGCCACCCACAGGCCAGGGGCGGCCCCCTGCCGCGGCCCCAGGGCCATCCATAGGTGGGACCTGCCCCTGCCCTGGGGCACCCCCTCGGCCCCCTCCGACGCCTATAAATCCCATTAAACCTAAAAACATCGAGGCCGCATTATTTTCCGGAGAAGTCACCCCGACTCACCGTCACCGTAAATCCTAGTTCGGGGGTGATTCTAAAGCTGATCCCGGCACCCTGCCGGAGGGGAGATCGATCCCAGAGGGCTCTTCATCGCCATGCCTTCCTCCGGGATGATTTTGAGTAGTCCCACCTTGGACCATGGGTCCATGGCAGTAGCTAGATGGTAGTCTCTCTCTTGTGCTTCATGTCTTATGATCTTGTGAGTTGCCTAACATGATCAAGATCGACTATTGTAATGCCATGTGATGTGTTTGCTATGATCCGATGGATTATGAAGTTATGATCAGATTGTGCATGATTCTTATATGTTGATTTATGTTCTTGCATGCTCTCCGATGTGCGTAGTTACTTTGGCCAAGTGATTGTGTGTATCTCCAAGAGGGAGTATTTATGCTAGATAGTGGGTTCAATGCCCCCTTTTGTTCCTAGGCACGAGTGACAGAAACATCTAAGGGCGAGGGTGTGCTATTACTACTAAGCGTAAAATAGCGGTGTTAATGTCTCTTTTGATATTAGTATTGCTTACTTCATGCGCTTTAATTAATGCAATTGTCTGTTGCTTGCAACTTAATACCGTTGGGTGACAGGCTGGATAGCGATCCCACGGTGGACTTTTTAGACAAAGATGCAGTTGGACTCAACGGTCTTTGTTCATTGTCGTGATGCCTACATAAATATTATCATGTTCTCATAGCTAGATTAAGTTTGTGTTATAATCTTATCAATTGCCCAGCTGTAATTTGTTTACCCATCATATGAGTGTTTTATTTACTTGAGAGTCTCCACTAGTGAACCCATGGCCCCCGGTCCATCTTTTTACATTAATTGCAATCTTTATTCATCATTTTCATCATCATTACTCCACTGGTCCATTTTCATGTATTTCACTATATAAACCGCTTTGTTTTCTGCGAGACCGGAAAGATTGACAACCTTTCCGCCGTTGGGGGCAAAGTATTTTGGTTGAGTGTGTGCAGGTCCACGTATGTTGAAGATCAAGCGCCAGAGATCTTCAACATTCACTTTGTTGTTGATTTCAAAGTCCTACTGGTTCGATAAACCTCGGTTCGTTAACGAGGGAAAACTGCTACTTTCTACATCCACGCCTTCGCTTGGGGCACCACCCAACGCATCATTCAACACGCTAGCAGCTGGCCGTGGAGATGTTCCCCCGTCCTCGCCCTTAAGCTTCCTGCACATCATTCGAGCACCTCCTGTCCCCAAATGTAATAACATTGCGTCAGACTTCGCACTTTGTCAAAACTTATGCTGTAATGCTTAGGAAACTTTGCGCTACTCTACTTCGCGGGGTTTTTGGCTTTTTATCATGTTTTTCTTTCTCCACGTCTTTGAGATATCCTTCAGGGATGTAAGCTTACCCATGAGGCCCTGGCGGATCAGGAATGTCCTCACGAGCCCTACCGATTCCCAGAAGGTCGCTCACCCTCTCAATACGCACTCCTCCCGGGCGGTATCAGGTCTCTCACCGCTTCGTACCCCCGGGAGAGTCGACCCCCTGGAGTGCTCATTCGACGGACAAGACGCGTTCTCGGTTTCGTGCATAGTTTTATACCCGCGAAATAGATAGCAAAGCATGACACGGATTCTGATCAAGGATAACTTATCTTTTATTGCTCATGGAGAGTTTTGGGTGACAACTTGACTCTTCCGGGTACATCTCAGGGCGTCGCGGGTACTTCGTGCGTGTCGTGCATATGGCTTCAGCGTACCTCGCGGGGTGGAAG
Source organism: Puccinellia tenuiflora (assembly GCA_012064385.1). Classification (NCBI taxonomy): domain Eukaryota; kingdom Viridiplantae; phylum Streptophyta; class Magnoliopsida; order Poales; family Poaceae; genus Puccinellia; species Puccinellia tenuiflora. The sequence continues at coordinate 189,547 of QRDG01000446.1, read as the reverse complement.
AGTAGCAGCTTCCTCGGCCCGTGCGCATCGATCGGCCATCTTCCACAAGTCCTCCAGGGTGTCCACTGCACGGACACTCAACTTTTCACGCATCATCAGGTCGCGAATGTTGGCGTGGAAGACGGCGATGACGGAGATCTCTGTAGGTCAGCCGGGGGAAAGCGGTCGATGACGCCCCGGAACCTCCAGATGTAGTGGCGCAAGGTTTCCTCGGGTCCTTGCTCCAGACGGTAGAGGTCGAGGATGGTCACCGGGTTTGGCGCGGAGTAGGTCCTGGAATGCTGGCCGGCTTGGCCTTCCTTTCCTCGCGGGTGCGATGCCTAGGGTTGGAGCTTTGGCCGGTGGCCTCGCGGGTTGGATCCATGGGCCTCTTGCCATGGGGATCCCCTTGTCGTTCCTCCACTGGGGGTGCTGGTGCAGGGGCGGCGGCAGCGCGGGTGTTGGTCGGGGCAGAACTCGCGGGAGCGTGGCAGTGGTGAGCATAGTCCAGCAGGTTTTCCAAGCTTGCGATCCATGCCCTCGCACGGGGATCGCTCTTGCACTGCTCTGGCGGGAAGGAGAGAAGCACTCGGGCCATGCCCAACGCCTCTTCCAGCCCCCAGCTTCTCCGAGCCGACTGCGCGACAGCTCACCATGGACCTCCTGAGTTCCCGACATGGTCTTCGCTTGCCGAAGATGCGCCCGTCCACCCAACCTTGAGGGAGCAGCTGCTCCGGCTGGAGTTGCAAAGAATTCGGGGCAGATCTTGCCACGACCGACGAGCTTGACGTTGAACTTGGTGATGCGGTTGACGTAGCCCTTGCCGAAAGATCTGGCAGCGAAGTCATCTGGCGGCGAAGTCATCTGGCGGCGAAGTCGGTGCAGAGCTTGATCAAGATCCGGAAGAAGATCTCGAAGTCGATGAAGATGGATCCAGCGCTTGCGCCCCCTACCTGGCGCACCAGATGTCGTGTCTTGGATCACGGACACCGGGAGTAAAGGATACCCCTTTTTAGGTTCGGTATGGGGCGCGAAGGAGGCTGGGAGACACCTTCCGCCGGGAGAACTTCGTCTAGACCTCCGATCTACGTACTAGCAAGCAACACAGGGAGTTTACCCAGGTTCAGGCCGCCCGGAGGCTAAAACCCCTACTCCTGCATGTCTGGATTGCGTGGTTTATCATGATGTAGCTTTACAGAGGTGGTTGCGGGTGAGAACCCGGGAGGTGTTGGATAAGGTTGAAGACGAGCAGATCCTGGCCCGAAGGAGATCACCTCTCGCTTCTACTACTCTTCGTCTTGTGCGCTACCTAGCCTAGCCTCCGACTCTCTGGAAATCCGTCCCCTCCCTCAGGTGCCTTGGTCCTCCTTTTATAGGCTAAGGGGATCCCACAGGGGCACCTTTGGGGGCGGAGGGGTTTTGGCGGGAAAACCCCTCCGGGTTCTACTGATGGGGTGACGTGGCTTCTTCTCGTCCAAGTATTCTTCTGAGGGGGGTTAGGTGTGGTCGCCCACCTTTTGCAGGGCGGGTGGACAAAGGCTGACACCTTTTCCGACCGTGTCCCCCCTTGGCGCCTCCGTCTTCTTGGCGCCCAAGTCTTCTAGGAGCTTCCAGCCGGAGCTGGCAAGCCTATCCTCTTCGCGTGTACGGAGGTTGGATCCCGGGGGTGAGCCTGGCCTCCTGCCGGGCGTCGGGGTCCCCGGGACCTCCGCGTCGTCTGCCGGGTTGAGGGAGACCCCGGGAGGTCCCCCAGTCCTTAGCCTTGTTTGTCGATGCCGTCCTTGCCTGGTCGTCGTGGGGCAGATGGGGGGGCCCATCTGCCAGTCTTGAACCTTTGCCTTGTTCGCCTTCTTGGTGGACCCACTGGCGGTGGACCCACTTTGACCGCATCAGGGGTTCCCCGTGTTCCACTGTTGCGACATTTGGGGTCTGTCTTAGAGCATTTTAGAAAGAAATGTTCTTGGAGATGATTAGTGTCTATTGTCTGAAAGTTCTGATCATAACATGTTTCAATCATTATTTTTTTTGCAGGTATATCATGTTTCAATCATTCAATGTATGCTTTGAAGCCTTTACATATACTGTGGAGTAATGCTTTGGAGGTGTTGATTTGGGATTGGCTTCCAAACTCTTATTTTGTCTGAGGTCCTCACTTCTCACATACGCAAGTCCTGTGACCAGCTTTAGCAGAGATAACTGATCAAGAACCGTCACCCTAAAATGAACTTACAAGTTTCAATCCCTATCAGTACTTACCGGTCAACATGATGTCGCATTAAAACACAAACATGTAAACCCGGCATTTGCTGCTGAAGCAACAACAACCTGACACATATATAATGTACAATTTTGTGTACAATACATCATATACAATATGTCGTGGTACATTGGTCAGATATGACAGTCCTCCGAGGAAGGAGTAAACATCGAAAAACATAAAACTATTGGTTTATATGCACGTTGGCAAACACCTCCGGTGGTTTCACAGCCCAGAGCGCCTCAAAACGCTAATAATAACTAGGGAGTAACAAAGCTCAACGGGTCTGTAAAAAACCTGGAGAAAAAACCTCACGTCGCAAAGTAGCACCTATTCCAAACCTCAGCGCGGTTGAAACGACCTGTAGGAGAGCGAACCAGAGATCATATCCTGGTGTAACATCAGTCAAAAAAAAGTATGTAAATATATAAGGTAAGGCGCCATCAAAGTTTGTTGGTTGGACTCTTGCTTCAGATCTTCCTTTTTTGAAGGATGATTTTGGGGTTTGGAAGATGGCGAAGGTTGTTCCTGTCAACTGCCAAGTCCATTTCTTTGGTTAAAGGTGGTTGAGGCTGCACCTGCAAGTAGAGTTCCAAATTAATACGAGTAGTAGAAATTTAGAATACAAACTTATGAGGGATATTACGTATAGCTCAGAGACACCATGCATGTAGTTAGTCAATCAGATTCTACAATCTCCAAAACAACTGCTAACGATTTTGAACAGTTTCTTACTAGACTTCATGAAGCTCATGTGAATAACATGATATGCAATTCTTTTGCATGTAATGTAAACGCAGAGCTCATATGGACAGATACCAAGAAGGAGATCGGTGCTTGTACCAGACATATAACAAGAGTAAGCATAACAGTTATCACAAAACAAACCTCGTACGTCAGGAGAAGAGAAGCAATCAACATAGAGATACCAATAATTGCAAACTTCTGCCCGACACATGCCCGACCCCAGAACCAAATGGAAGGAACGATTCAGTCTTATCGCCCTGAGTGAAAAGCTCGATTATATTTGAGCCTTTATGAACTGCTAATATTTCTACAGTAAAAGAAAGAAAACAAAGTGAGAAAGGAATTAGGAAGGTCTCAAAATTTCAATAAAATAAATGCGATGAACAAATATAGAATGAAGTCCTCTGGAGATTCTAAGAGATCTAACAAATTTGTGAAAGATACATATGTAGGTGAACATGCAGTCTCCAGAAGATCAATGTGCTATGTTACTTCAGATGTAAATTCTCAGTATTGGTGATCAAGTGCTTATGACTTTGACACCACATGGAAGTGGAAATAAAATGAGGGGGTAGGGAGGATACCTCCAAGATCAATGCCCTTTTGGAGCAAACGACTAGGATTAAACTGGCAAGCATCATGCCCCCACACAGAAACATCCATTTGCACGAGATGCAGAGGAACAGCCAATGTCGCTCCAGCTGGTATAATGATACTAGATTTGAGCGTCACATCTGCAGTTGAATCAAAAGGGGGTCAATAATACAACAAACACAGACTAGAAATAAATGCCATTACAGTACAGCAATACACTTGGGATGTCTTGAAGAATAAATGCACAGATGAATCTCAGGATCTAAGCATAATTTCAATGCAACAAGACTAGGATGAACAAAAGAGATTCCCATTTTACAAGATCATAGGAGATTTGGAGATGTTCTCATAGTAACATAAATGTGTAAGAAAATTAATGATAAACCCCGTAATAATGCAAGTAACAAGCTGCACAGCTTAGTGATACTGAAAATATAAATCCTAGTATGCTACTTGCATGTTTTATTTCTCTTTTTCCTAAAAAAGGCACGCATACCGTGTTGCAAAGAACATCGCTGAAGAAGAGGCCCTGCAGGCAAAAGGCGAGCAGATTCACATATAGTGGCAAGTAAGAATTGCATCCTAAGCACATCCTCTACCTCCAGCTCAGATGATTGACTGCAAACGGCAATAATATCTGCATAGCTGTAGCAAAAAGCAGCATGTGCAAGTCAAACAAATGTACAGAAACTGCCGAAGCAAATGAATGAAAACTATTTTAGCCTATGCAGCAAATGTCACTGACTCGTGTGACTTGTGAGACATGTTATGAATAGATATTCATATCATCTTATGAACAAGAAGGAAGCAGCAACCATCAATTTTAACATCATACAAAGAGCAACCAGGACAATTTGTAATAGAGAGAAATAAAACAAACACTGTATACCTGGTCTTTCAGCTCTGGATATAAGACAAGTCTCGCCAAAATGCTGCTGACCAGGTTAGCAGATGCAGAAATTCCATGCAACATCAAACCCACGATATTCCCACATATTTCCTCTTGTGAACTGAGAGGCCCTTCAACAGGCCCATGGAGGCGGCCACCTGATATTGCCTCATCTAGAAGAGAAGTACGTCTAACTTGATCTTTTACCACCCCTTCACTTTTCTTACCGGATCTCAGGTCGTTATGCCAAAAGTAAACTATTTCGATCTATGGATTTTTTTGATGATGTCTTCTGTTAAGATCTTCAGCTTAGCAACATAGGTTTCGGTACTTCCTATAATCAGATTTCAAATGGGGGAACAGCATAAGAAGCCCAGAAGCAGCCGTCCTTTGCGACAATCATTAGAAGCTCCTCATTATGCAGCAGCATCAGACCAATCAAAGAAGACCTCACCAAAAAGAGCTGCGCCCAATTATATTAAATGCCATGTGTTCGGAAAAATATCTGCAATCCAGAGAGTCCTTGTCCATAGTAGAGTCACTCTATCGAGGACAGCTTCAATGATCTTGAAGGAACTTCCACTGGCACCAACGTTAAGTTTTTCATTCAAGAATACTTCAAGTGATTCCCTACTACTTTTGACCTAACAGGACAAAAGCATTAGGAGAAATAAAAAAATCAAAGCAACAATGATATGTACCATCTAACAGTTATAACTAGCATAAATAACACACATGACAAGACAAAAAAAAAGTGTAACACCGCAAATCCACATGGTTTTTACTCACACATTCACACCTATACACATACCTTCTCAAAGGAGGAAATGAATAGGCCAAGTCTTCCACAAGCTAAATTATATGTCCGTTCAGTCAGTGGTAACTTATCTTCAGCTTTTGCTAAAACCTGTTTGATTAGGCTGGCATCTTTAACTGAGACAAGTAGCTGAGACGGTCCTACCCACAGTCGGACAACTGGTCCAAAACTGTCATGTAAATTTGATAGATAGCCTGCAAATAAAGCAGTTCAAAGGAACATATGATCAGAAACTTGGTTGTGTGCATCGATTGATGCAGAGGGCGGGGGTCCTTTCGGAAAAAAAAATGATCAGAAACCAAAGTTATACCATAACAACGTGCATAGTAGTAATTTACAGTTAACAGTAATGAATCTGCTAAAATGAGCATCAGATTATTTCTAGAATGATTTGCATAAAGGTTTCTATTCAACTATTATCTATATAAACTATTTGATGGACCATGTGCATAAGCCTTGAATAATATGGTCCCTGTAGAGTTGAGCTGGGCTGGCCTACGACCATGCTAACCACAAGGAAAGGACAAGAAAAAACAAAATAAAAATAACAAGGCAATGAAAGGACAAGAAGTGACATAAATATAGTCTAGAAGGGGCAAAAAACTATTCATAAATAAAAAATTACTGACCAGTACTTGCTTCCTATCAATGTCTAATTGTATTACAACTGCATAAGAGTCGTTTCTTGTTCTTAAAAGTTCTTCTGCAAGAAGTGTCCATTTCCAGGAAAGCTAGAATACAGGGTGAAGTATTTAACGTAGTGGACATTGCTTGAATATAAAAACTGATCATGTTGGAAGATTTGCCTACATAAGATAATTCTAAGCAAAGTTACTTGACTTTCTCTTCTGACAGAACAGTTTATACAAGGATACAGTTTCCCTTCGAGGCAGGTTGAACCTTATAGGCATGTGAGGAATTTTATTCAACATCTTCGTGGACCCTAGCAGGAAAACTATCGGAATTTGGAATCGTAATAGTACTTTTGTTCAAAACTGAGTACCAATGAAGTATCTATCAGATCACCGCATCATTAGCAAATCTTGTGAATTTAGGTCAGTTTTTTTTTTTTTTTTTTTTTTTTTTTGCGCTGGTGACTGTAGGTCAGGTTAAAGTCAACTGTACTAAACATTTAGTGGCCTGGCTGTACTGGGTGCTGGGAAAGCATCATGTTGCCTCAAGCCCTCAAGTCGTCAAGACTAGCCAAAAAGCGAAATAACTGAGTCCAGTACCGGCAAACAGAACTGCCAAATAACAGTTATCACAAGCTTACAGACCCAAACCTACAAATTTGGCCATAAATTTGCCATGTGATGTGATCAACCAAGGCCTTCAAATCCATCAAACTGATATGTCGACCAAACCGCGCCCACATCAGCGCTAGACTAAAGCATATCTCATACCATATGAAGGGAAGAAAACCAGACTAAATTCCCACCCAAGTGGTCAATACTTGATTTGCAGCTAGCTTGTAGTAACTGAATCAGCGTGTCAAGAACGGGTCACTAAATCCGGAATCAAGCTGCAGCAATCACACCAGTCCCCACGCCTATGTGGACACTCGAGCGCACCTCAACAAGGCCATGCCGAAGATTCTAGCACATGGAGGAGCCGAGCTCGCGCGAAATCCGGTCCATTCCCCACCCACCAGACCCACCACCAATCCCAACCAACCGAGTCTACACAAACGGAGTAAGGCGGCGGAGGGGACGCGGTGAACCTACCTGTGATATCGCCGCCCGCGCGGCAGACGGCGGCGAGGCCGGGGTCGGCGAGGAGCGCGGGTGGGCCGGGGAGGCGGGAGCCGAGGGCCCAGAGGCGGAGGAGCGCGGCGAGGCGGCGGAGCAGGACCCACGTGACGGCGAGGAGCCCCGCCCACAGCAACGCGTTGGTGCCCCGCTGGGCGTAGTCGCGGAGGAAGGCGCGGCCGCCGCACGCCGGCCAGGACGGGGAGTAGGACCCTCCGCCGCTGAGGAGCGCGCCCAGGAGGGTGTAAGGCACGGCGGCGCCGCAGGAAGGGGCCATGGCCGCGAGGTGGGCCGGTGGCGGCGCGAGCTGTGAGCCGGGTGAGAAGAAGGGGAGAAAACGGAATGGAACATTCGCCTGCGGCTGCTCTAGAAGGAAAGATCTGTAGGCCACTTTGCCTTGAGGCGCGATGCAGGCAGGTTGTTTTCCATTGAGGTCCAAGGGTATATGAGAAATCAGAAAAGTGGTGCTTAGCATGGTCTTTGGAAATGTTTTTGTGTTCCTAAAGTACTTCTATAATAATTAACAAATGACCATGAGAAATATATACAACTAAAGAAATCCTCTTTAGTACATGGGAGCTCCTTTCGATTGAAAAGTATTTTGTAATGTCAAAAAAGTTCGAACAAAATTTTGTTATGTACATCTCCACATTCTATATGTGTGCATGACAAGTTTTACGAAAAATCGACATTTTTACGGCTAGAGTAAATATAAAAAATATCTCGTGAAAAGTAACACCAAATATATCTATTTTATACACGACATAAAAAATATCATTTTTCGTAAAATGGTGTTGTGAGCTTATAGAATGTCGATACGCGCAACAAAAATAAACGATTTTTTAATATTTGAAAATGTGTTAAAAACTATTTAAAAAACCAGAACCATATACTGCACAGGTGCAGGTGTCAAAACACCCTCCCGTAGTTACAACCTATGTTTAGGGTTCAAGTACATTTTTTCTTCTATCCGGGTGCATTTTGGATTAATAGTACTCGTGGTGGCTGATTTTAAAGAAATTAAAGGAATCTTATCTTGGAACTCACCCATCACATACACTAAGGCCCAGTTCTTTTGGAGCTTCTCAACAGCTTGTAGGTGAAAATAAGCTGAAGCCCAAAAAACATTGGATTTTTAGGCGCTTCTTGGGACAGCCGGCTTCACCAAATCCTTCACAGTCGAAAAAAGCCGGGGTACCCCTACTTCCCGCAACCGCCCGCGGCTTCCCTCAGTTAAAACGAATCGTTTTTTCGCACTGCCCCTGTTGGACATCAATTTTACAGAGAACTGCCACCGCGTCCAGGAGCTAGCTAGAACCGGCCATATTCTATTTTTTTCTTGTTCTCTCTACTTTTCTTCTCTCCCGAGCGACAGAAAGGCCCGACCGAGTCGAGCGTCTAGGGTTCCTCTGGCTCCCGCCGCCGCCGCCGCCGCCGCCGCCGCCGCCCGCCCGCCGCACACCACCTCGACGCTGCCCAGCCGCACGAAGTGCCTCACCCCCGCCCGCCGCCCACCACATCGACGCTGTCCGCCGGCCGACCTGCGTCTCCCGTCGCCGGCGACCTCAACCTGCTCCAGCTCCCGCCCCCAGCTCAACGTACTCAAGGTATTGTTCTGCTCCCGCCCCCCACCTCGACGCTGCCCAGCCGCACGAAGTTCCTCACCCCTGCCCTGCTGGATTCGATCCAGAGTGTTGCAGTGTGCTGTCCGCCGGCCGACCTGCGTCTCCCGTCGCCGGCGACCTCGACATGTCCCCATAGGGGGACATGTCAAACAACTGATAATGTTGCTGATCGATTTGAACATAGTCGTCTACAGTTAGCAGGAAGTTTTATGAGGTTCTAAACTGTTTAGACCGCATGGCGGGTGATTACATTAGACCAAAAGACAAAAACTTCACTGAAGTGCATCCTAAAATGCAAACTACAAGATTTTGGCCACATTTCAAGGATGCCATTGGGGCTATAGATGGAACACACATTAAAGTGATTGTGCCAAAACAACTTGACGTACAACACAGGAATAGGCATGGTTATACAAGTCAAAATGTGATGGCGATTTGTGATTTTGATTTGAGGTTCACTTTTGTTGTTGCTGGATGGCCCGGCTCAGTTCATGACACAAGGGTATGGAGTGACGCTCAAGTGTCATATCCCCACCCCCCGCCAGGTAATATTTATGGTACCTAATAATTATTTTTCCGCTAATAATTATTTTTCCTCATATCTAATATGTTAGCTTATAATTATTTTTCGTACACCTCAGGAAAATACTATCTTGTCGATTCGGGATACCCGAACAAAATAGGATATCTAGCGCCATACAAGACTACTCGATATCATGTACCAGACTTCCAATATAATCCTCCAAGGGGAAGAGAAGAGACGTTCAACCATCGTCATTCAGCAGGTCGAAACTCAGTCGAACGAGGATTTGGTTGTCTCAAAATGAAATTTCGAATGCTTCAAGGCATACCTCGTCGACCACCTGAGCGACAGAAGATGATAATTACCGCTTGCATGTGTCTACACAACTACATTCGTGATAGCAACCTGAGTGATCAACATTTCAATATGTTTGATGGTGGAGGATATGTTCAAGAGGAGAGTGCTTCATATCCTAGTGCTCCACCCGAAGATGATGGTACTTACATGAAAGGGATCCGTGATGATATTGCTAGGAGTGTGTTTCCTTAGACACTATTTGAGTTGTAATCAACTACTAATGAATCTATTTTATTTTCATATGTACCTATTAATATGACGTTCGAAATATTATATTGTGATCATACATGTGAAAAATAGCTTAAACGAACTCAAAATATGTTAAGTTAGAACATAAATCTATTACAGGGGCGTTACAGACTTTTCATCATACAACTCAGAAAATAAGCCAGGACAGCGGAAGCCCAAAAGAACTGGACTGTAGTTTTAGGTTGGCTTAAATCTACAGCTGCTTCTCTGGACAGCTCTACTCAGGATGGCTTATGCACAAGCCGAAGCTCAAAAGAACTGGGCCTAAGAAAAGCACACCCATCAAGACAGGTTAGCCAGCGTTGTGATGCATGTGTCGTGCCTGACCGAAGATATATAGGCTTTCACTTAGAGCATCTGTAGCAGCGACCGTAAACCACGGAACCGAAAACGCGGTTTACGGTTCGTGTTTTTCTAGTTTACGGACTCAAAAATCGCCGCGCAGAACAGAAACACAAAACAAAACTGTAAAACAGAATATTCTGTAAATATTCCTTCGTCTTCCTCCTTCATCTTTTCCCCTCAGATCCGCTCCGTCGCATTACGTATTAATGCTAGCCTCTCCAATTAAAAAATGAGCAGCGGACTTTTTTAGAAAAAGAGCATATATTAATATCGCGGAGATATCAGTTACACCCAGCCTCTGCAACAACGCACTGCCCTAGCGGCATTACGGATGCACACAACCAAAAAAGAAAGAAGAATTACAGAAAATAAAAGTCCCGCTACAGTGATCTATTCCTTGGAATAGCAGTACTAACATGACCAAGACAGTACCAGAAGTTCAGCTTCTCCAAAAGCGACGCCTCTAAGAAGGTAACAGTGCACAAACGTCGTCGTCGCCCGATCGTAGATCTTAGGTTTTCACCCTGAAGAAAAATCATCGCTCTCAAAACAATGTCTTCAACAAGGACATTGCCAGACACAATCAATTAAGTCCAGACTTTGGATTTTCACCCTGAAAGGTAAGACTTTGAACTTCTTCTGTACAGCCGCCCCCACTCGCATGCTGCTGCTCCAAGTGACAAATCACCAAGCCAATTCCTCATCGTCACGAAGACTTGAACCATCATTGCTAAATCTCAGATCTCGGCTTCCATAACATTGTCCGCCAGCACCACGGAACGAGAACGTGCCCCATGATATTAACAGCCAGCAGAGTTTCGAAGCGCTCCCTTCTGAAATCAAACGGTCAGAGAAAAACACGGGTACGCACGACCGAATACCACCCGATCCAGCAATCTCCAGGCATGAATCACCCAATGGAGCGCCGTCGGAGCCTTCCGGAACACGACACTTCCACCAGATCGATGGGGACAAGCATCAGACAGATCTTCGTCTTGGTGTGAGAGAAATCCTAGAACCACTGTCATTATTCAATCCAAGCCAGCAGACCCCACGAGACCAGCCGGAAGTAGAGGAGAAGATGGTCCTGCCCGTCGCCGAAGCAGCCCGCCAGGACCAAGCACACAGTCACCGTCACAGCCCCAGATCAGATCGACCGAGGCCCGCTGCAGCCATCGCCCGCCATGGCAGCTACGCGTCAGCGCCGCCGAGGAGATCCTCGGATCCGCGCCTTAGCGCCGCCACCACGGCACCTGCTCCTCCACAAGCTGCCAACCGCACGCGTCCGCCGCCACGAGGTCGCCGCTCCGCCTCGTCACCGCTGCATGCCTCCTTTGCCCTCTGCCGTTTGGCGAGATGGGCGCCGCCACCGCCGCCGGCGCCGGCGGCGGTAGCGCCGGGGGGGGGGGGGGGGGGGGACGGCCGGAGGGTGTGGCGGCTAGGATTGGATGGGCGCTTCTGGTGTCGCCCAAGCGGAAGCGACAGAAAGCTTGCTATGTGTATGGAGAGCAACTGATTATCCGCGAAAGCGGAGGCGCACAGCTAGCTCGCGTGCAGATCGTCCGCGGAGACGGAGCCGCTCGGCTAGCTAGCTAGCTCCCGCTCGTCCGCGGAGGCGGAGGCGCTCACCAGCTAGCTAGCTAGTCGCTCGTCCGCGGAGGCGCGCGGAGGCAGCTAGCTAGCTAGCTGAGCTAGCTCGCTCGCTCGCAGGGCACGGCACGGCGTCGAGCACGCCGGCCACCCGCTTAGGTCGGCGCACGCACATGAAGCCCCCGACGGTTGGGCGTTGACTCTGGAGGCTGGTGCGCGCTTGAATCCGGCGATTCCGGCGAGCGCAGTGGAAGTTTTCCGTATTCCGGCGAGTTTTACGGGCGGAAGCTCACCGGAATATTCAGCCCACCAACGCCTCGCGCGGTTTTCAGGACATCCTCGGTTCGGCCGTGAAAACTGCACATTCTCGGTTTCGAGGGGAAAATTTTTGGGCACCTGAAAAAAGTTTTTCGGTTCGGCAAGTTTTACGGTCTCTGTTCTGTCTCTTTTTTCGTCGCGCAAACCGTATCGAACGGTTATTTTTTCAGTTCCGGACTTTTTCGGTCACTGCTAGAGATGCTCTTAAGAAAATAACATGCCATCATCACAAGAAACCCATATATTTCTCACTAGAAAGAAGGCCATGACTCTCTGCTAAATCTGGAAGGGTCAAATCACGAAGAGCGAGCAGGAATCGCATCTAATATTCGAGGGCTTCTTCTTTGCGACTACATGTCCCTTGTGATCCTCGCTCCACCGTTATCTTACGATTTTTGTTTGACTTTGTGTGATCCGCGCCACGCGCCAACATTCAACCCGCTATACTCCGCAAAGTCAACTGGCATGAGCTCACCTACTAGCATCAAGATTATGCTTGAAAATTGATTGCACGGTCTTTCTTCTAAACAAAATTAAGACATAAATTCGTGTGGAAGTTTGGCTTTATATCGGACAATTTGGTGTATTTAATAAGAAAAATGTTTCTCATTTTTTGCAGGTCGTCCATATGTCTACCCACTCCACTGGATCGGTACGTGATCTGATGAGTGCACGGTATACACTGAAGTCCGGGTGCAGTCATCTAGAGAGGGTAGTATTGAGTATCTTCAGTCGATCTGTTTAGAAGACCAATAATAATATTAGTGATGTATTTGTGCTTGTTTTAATCTTATTGTGGTTCTCTCTTTTCTGGCTTAATGGAGCATTATCAGACTATACTCGATTGATGTGCACAAATCGATGTAGAGACCAGAGTTTCCCTCTTAAAAAACTGGCATGAGCTCAGATTAACCGCACATAGATCAACCCGTTTTAACCTTGTTTAGAAAAGTTTGTGTTTTACGCTTTTGCAAACTTGTGCCGCATGTCTTTGCTGGATTTAAGATCTTGATGTCGAAACATAAAGTGTTTTTAATGATAGACGATGTGTTAATCGATATTGAGATGGATTTTGAAATACGCTTTCAATATACACATTGGTGTGGGATATGACTGTCGGTAGCACCATAATACTGATAGTACTCGATTCAGAAGCATACAGAACACACAAGAATTGGATATTGACAGTCAAACAAGAGAACACCATAAGTGGAGAAAGACGAAGCGAAAGACTCAAGCCAAGCCAGGCAGGAGCCTCCCGGTGTCAACTTCCAAGCCACCATTTCATATAGTTGCCTTGTTGGCATGGCTTTCAAGAAAGCATGCCCAAGTGTGGAGGCCCATCATCCAACCATATTAATTTACTCTCCTTTCATGGATGGTATAATTTCAAATATTTGATCTCAATGACGATAAAAATGGACTTAATATTTAAATTGATGTATGTTGTCAGTAATCTTGGTTGGGATATTTATATGAAGGTACCTAATGGTATCCCCATTCTAAACCTCTTAAGGAATTTATTTATTCAAAAGGGCTACATGAGCAATGAGGATTAGCCATGCGTCTTAATACGACAATCCTAAGATGGATTTTGTATAATTTCGATGTACTTGGACGATTTAAATATAACTAGTGCATCTGGAGATATTAAGGAAGCGAGTTTCTACCTGATGTTGGAATGCGTGATGACGAATTTGTGGGGAACCAAGTTTTGTCTAGATCTGTAACTTGAACATACCCCTGCTGACATTCTAGCGCACTAGTCCACAACACTCAAAAGGCATGGTAGAGTATTCGATTTCATAAGGCTTATCGATGCTAATTATTGGGAGGTGTTAACAACAATATAAGAACCCGTTCAGGTATAAGGAATAGCAAGAGAAAATTCTAGGACCAGAATACCCCTATTAGAGTGCTCTTGGATCACTCATATACCTCACAACTTGTATACGATCGGATATGGTTTGCCATAAATTTGTTTGCTAGGTACAATTCTAAGCCTACTTGCAAGTTGCAAAGGACCAAAGATCTTGGGTTGTTCTATAGGAGGAATCAAGACCTATCATTGGTAGATTATGCTAACGCAGGTACCTATCAGATCCCCGCACTTTCGAGTTACATACTTTACATACACATGAGCTGCAAAAGGTAAACGAGATGAGGCTTTTGCATATACTAAGTCCTATGAAAATCTCGTTGATTATTAACTAAATGGTTACCATTTTATCTTTTAGGAGCTGTGTTTATTGAGTCGGTTTGATGAGACTTAGAGATATGCAAGCCTCATGGGAGATTCTTCGCACACGCACATGTAGAATATCGATCTAGATGATCAAGTACTCAACATGATGTTACCAAGGAAAAAATAGCGCGCTATCATTTTTAGCGTGACCCTTCTTAAAAGGTTATAGAAGTTATAGCGTGATATATCGCGCTATATTCAAAATAGTGTTTTGCAAAACAATGCAATATATAGCCTAAATACTAAGGATTTCAGCACTAAATATTTGTCCAAAACCAATACATGCATAACTAGTTAACCAGATACAAAAGTCAAGGGCCAAATCCATGGCATAGACACAAATATGAGGCATAAATTTATAAGCAAAGTATCAAACTCTAATAGACAACCTGTTTTAAACCTTTATTAGAACACTGACGTCATCTTCAGATTCACTAGAATATCCACCAGCTTGCACCCCATCATCACCATGTAAAACAGGAAACATCCTCTTTCTTGGACAAGAAACTCTCTTTCCTTGTGATGTTGAGTAAGCGCTCCCGCCGCCGATGCAACTCGAGGCGGAGGAAGAACTCGATCCGCCGGTGGAGGAAGCGCTCCCGTCATCTCTGCAAGACTGCAACTCGATGAGACGTCGTCGTTACTCCCGTGAACAGCCGAGAAGGATTGGGTTAGATAATGGGAAGTGACCTAGTGAGGAGGAGTGTGGAATCTCGTTTATTTCTAAAAAAATAGCGTGCTATAACGTTAACGTGTTTAGCATGGTTTAGCGCGTATAAAACATGATTAGCGTTGTAGCAGCCATTTTTTGCTAAATATAGCGTAGCCTCTTTAAATAAGCTATAAGGCACTATTATACGGGATATATCGGGCTATTTTTTCCATGTACACTAGTACAGAACCTCACATCACAGACGGCCCAAGGGCCTCACCTCAGCCGGTTATTCCAACCGTCTCTAGCTCGGGGTCGCTAATGTGTGGTACCATCAGAGCCGGTTCCAGCAACCGGTTGTGGTGTGAAGAACCCTCAGACGGCCGTGTATAAGAACCGTCTCCAATAAGGAAAACATCAGAAGCGGCCAGCAATAACAGTCGTATGTAATGATAATCCTTTGCAGACGGCTGAATTTTCTGGCCGTCATTATCCTGCGGAGTATCCGGGTTTTCTCTTCGGCCCATGCGTAAGAATAGTCATGCCCTCCGGGCCATTTTTCGGGTGGTCTGAGGTATTTGGTAATGTTATATTAGCAGGAATAAAACAGGATTGCATGAACAAAACCTGAACCAATTGGTAATACATATAAAACATAATTAACCAACTGGTAGCATTATATTATATATATAACATGTCTCTCTCGAACCACAAACTACATAGATTCAGTTCTATATGAGATGTAACTCAATGATTGATGAGCTCCAAGCTGAGGTCATAGGTCTTCCTAAGAATGATCAAAACAACTAGGTTGGTTGAGCTCATGGTCTAGATGATCTGCATCTCAATCATGAGCTCCAAGGTGAGGTCATTGGTGTTTCTTAGAATGATCAACACAAGTTGGTCCAGCTTGAAAATTATTTCCTTCGAGGAAATTCTTCTATCCCAGCTTGCTAAAGACAATACGGTCGTTAGTTTTCGTGGTGTACATTATGGTGGTGACAACCCCTGCTGCTCCAAGTCGTACTCCAGCATTGCCTTCAGTCGGCAGGCCAGCCTCTTGTGCTATCATCCTAGGTAGTTTCTGCGCATGTAAAGAGACAACATAACTATGCATATGTCCCTCCCTCGTATATATATTTTTTAAGAGGTAAAGAGGCAAGGATCGTACCATATCATGTCGGTTCAAATTTGTGCTCGTCAAACGAGTGACAAAAGGAACCCCAACATGGGTAGCTCTTTCGGGTAGAAGCTGAACGAGGCGGTACTGTTGGAAATATGCCCAAGAGGCAATAATAAAGTTGTTTATTATCATATTTCATGTTTATGATAAATGTTTATCCTCCATGCTATAGTTGTATTAACCGGAAACATAATACATGTGTGGAATATAAACAACAAAGTGTCCCTAGTAAGCCTCTACTGGACTAGTTCGTTAGTCAAGAGTTGGTTAAGGTTTCCTGACCATGGACTTGTTATAGTCAATTGATAACGGAGTCACATCATTAGGAGAATGACATGATGGACAGACCCAATTTAAAGAGTTGCAATTGATCGTGTCACAGAGTTTCATTGCCAATGCTTTTATATGCCAAGTATAGTTTCCTTAGACCATGAGATTATGTCACTCCCGTTTACCGGAGGAATACTTTGTGGACATCAAACGTCGCTTCGTGACTGGGTGATTATAAAGATGGATTTCAGGTATCTCCGATGGTAGGTTGTTGGGTGACATAATCAAGAGTGGGATTTGTCCCTCCATGTGACGGAGCAGATATCTCTGGGCCCTCTCGGTAATATAACATAAGGAAAGTTTACAAACATGTGATTAAGTTGTAATCACGGATATCCTATATTATGGATGAGTAAAGAGAACTTGCCGGGTAACGAGATTAAACTAGATATGGTGACATCGACGATCAAATCTCGGGCAAGTTATATATCACGAGACAAAGGGAATCGTATACAAGATTAATTGAATCTCCGGCATCGTGGTTCAATCGATAAAGAACTTCGTTGAATGTGTAGGAGTCAATATGGACATCCCGGTTCCGCTATTGATTATTGATCGGATCATGTCTGCACGTTCTCGAACCCGTAGGGTCACACACTTAAGGCTTCGATGTAGCTAGGGCTTGAGATATTTG
This sequence comes from Puccinellia tenuiflora, assembly GCA_012064385.1. Classification (NCBI taxonomy): domain Eukaryota; kingdom Viridiplantae; phylum Streptophyta; class Magnoliopsida; order Poales; family Poaceae; genus Puccinellia; species Puccinellia tenuiflora. Next base: position 172,465 of record QRDG01000446.1, on the reverse strand, counting down.
ATGGTGTGAACGAATATTGATTCGGAGTCTCGGATGAGATCCTAGACATCACGAGGAGCTCCGGAAGAGTCCGGAGATAAAGTTTCATATATGGAAAGTGGTTTCCCAGGTTTCGGAAAAGTTCGGGAATTTTCCGGCAGGGTACCGGGAAGATTATAGAAGGTTCCGGAAGGTTCCGGAGGGCCCCACCTTGGGGGCCACGAACCTGGAAGGGCCCACATGGACCGAGGGGAGGTGCAGCAGCCCACATGGGCTGGCCGCACCTGGTCCCCAAGGCCCATGCGGCCAAGGCAAGGTGGAGGCAACCCTAACCCTAATTGGGCGCCTTGGGGGGCAAGTTTCCCCCCTTGGCCGGCCCTAGATGGGTTTGGGGCGCCCCCTAGCCTCCTCCACGCCTATATAAGTGGGAGGGGAGGGCTGGGTCGTGACCCCTTGAACCCTAGCCGCCGCCTCCCTCTCCCACCTCCCTCCTCTCTCCCGCAGTCGCTTGGCGAAGCCCTGCAGGAATTTCTCCACCATATCCACCACCACACCGTCGTGCTACTGGAATATCGCGAACCATCTCCTCCTCGCTTACGGGATCAAGGAGAGGAAGTCTACATCGAGATGTACGTGTGGATACCGCGGAGGTGCTGCTCGTGCGGCGCTCCATCGGATTGGATCTCGGATCGGATAATACATCTTCTCGCGACTAGGTGAGTCTAGTTGCGGAGATTGATGGCGTGGATCACACGTTCACTGGGAGACCCCAAGAGGAAGGTATGATGCAGCAAAGTGGCAGTTTTCCCTTGATTACAAAACCAAGGTTGTCAGATCCAGTAGGACTTGGAGAAGGCTTAGCGAGGTGTCAATCTACTCTGGCGCTTATAGATCAACACGGACCAGCACACAATCACAAACAAATACTTTGCCCCAACGAAAACAGAGAGGTTGTCAATCTCTCCGGCTTGCCGAACACAAAGAATTAAATGTGCAAGTGTAAAATATGAAGAGAGTGAAATATGACCAGCAAGTAAATGATGACGAAAAGCTATTAAAACGGTTGTAAGCAATGTAGGAAAATAGGACCGGGATCCACAGTTCACTAGAGGTGTCTCTCCAAAAGATATACATGATGGGTAAAAAAATTACAGCATGGCAATTGACAGAATTGTGGGCGCATAGCAATGCTATCATAAAACAATATAGTTCACTGTTTCATCTAATGGGCATTACGTCAAAATACATAGACCATTTTCGAACTGCATCTATGACTAATAATCCACCCTGAGATCGCTATCCAGCATGTCACCCAAAAGTATTAAGTTGCACGCAACAGATCATTGCAATAAGCAAAGTGCATAATGTGAGCAATGTAAATAACATGAGGAAATCACACCGTTGTTTTCTCCCTAGTGGCAACAGAACATCTCTAGCCTTAACCGTTCCTGTCACTGAACTCAGACAAGAGAGGCATGAACCCACTATCTAGCATAAATACTCCCTCATACAACACTAATAATTACTTGGCCAAAGCATTCAATAGAATCGGAGAGCATGCAAGATCATAGATAAAACATAACACAAAGATGAACAAAAGTAATTACTTCCACAATTCATCGGATCCATGCAAACACAATCATGTAGCAGTTACAAATAATATGATCTTGATCATGATAGGCAGCTCACAAGATCTAAATAATGGAGTAGAAGGAGGAGAGATAACCATCTAGCTACTGCTATGGACCCGTAGTCCCGTGGTGGACTACTCACGCATCACTCCGGAGGCTGGCATGGTGGTGTAGATGCCTCCGGTGTCGATTCCCCTCTCCGACAGGGTGTCGGGAAGAGCTGCAGAACCCTCCTGAACTAGGGTTGGAGATGGCGGCGGCCTCGAACGTCTTCTGGAAATATGATCGGACTCTCCTCTGATTTTAGGTTAGGGGTGAATTTATAGGTGAAGACGCGACGTGAGGAGGCGAGGGAGGTGCCCAGGTGGGCCCCAGCCGCGGCCTGCCCCTGGGCCGCACCTAGGTGGCACCTGGAGGCTGGGTGCCTCCCCTTCGGCTGTCCTTCGGGTTCAGTCTTTGTTTCATATTGGAAATAATTTCCGTAAATTATCAGCGCAATCCGAGAAACTTCCCAGAACAACTTTTCTGAAACAAAAAGACAGCAGAAAACAGGAACTGACACTGGGCACCTTGTTAATAGGTTAGTTCCATAAATCATGCCAAGATGATATAAAAACATTATAAAAACATGTGGCACTGATGTATAATCAAGCATGGAACATAAAAAATTATAGATACGTTGGAGACATATCAGAATCCCCAAGCTTAACTCCTTCTCGTCCTCGAGTAGGTAAGTGATAACAAAATAATTTTTGAAGTGACATGCTACCAATCACAATCTTGATCATATTATCATGTAAACCATATGAAATGAATGCATTGATCCAAAACAAAGGTTCATTGAATGAAACAAACAATGATTAACCAGGTGTAACATCTAAGCAAGAATTAACTAGAAAAGAGCACTGGAGATTTAAAAGCATAACACTTGACAATGATTGATATCTCACAAAGCAATATTGATTCAACAAAGTGTTGGGAATATGCCCTAGAGGCAATAATAAAATGGTTTATTAGCATATTCATGTTTATGATAATAGTTTATTCTCCATGCTATAATTGTATTAATTGGAAACATAATACATGTGTGGAATATAAACAAACAGGTGTCCCTAGTAAGCCTCTACCGGACTAGTTCGTTAGTCAAGAGATGGTTAGAGTTTCCTAATCATGGACTTGTTATAGTCACTTGATAACGGATTCATATCATTAGGAGTAATGATGTGATGGACAAGACCCAAATATTAAAGAGTTGCAATTGATCGTGTCACAACAGTTTTATTGCCAACACTTTTAGTATGCCAAGTATAGTTTCCTTAGACCATGAGATTATGTCACTCCCGTTTACCGGAGGAATACTTTGTGGACATCAAACGTCACTTCGTAACTGGGTGATTATAAAGGTGGCTTTCAGGTATCTCCGATGGTATTTGTTGGGTGACATGAATCAAGAGTGGGATTTGTCCCTCCGTGTGACGGAGTAGATATCTCTGGGCCCTCTCGGTAATATAGCATCGGAAAGGTTGCAACCATGTGATTAAGTGGTAATCACGGTGATCCTATATTATGGACGAGTAAAGAGAATTTGCCAGGTAACGAGATTAAACTAGATATGGAGATATCGACGATCATATCTCGGGCAAATTAAATATCGGTGAGACAAAGGGAATCGTATATGAGATTAAGAATCTCCGACATCGTGGTTCAATCGATAAAGAACTTCGTTGAATATGTGGGAGTCAATATGGGCATCCCGGTCCCGCTATTGATTATTGATATGATCATGTCTGCATGTTCTCGAACCCGTAGGGTCACACACTTAACGCTCCGATGTAGCTAGGGTTAGCGATGAGATAATTGATGGAATGAACGAATGGTGATTCGGAGTCTCGGATGGGATCCCGGACGTCACGAGGAGTTCCGGAGTGGTCCGGAGAATAAGATTCATATAAGGAAAGTGGTTTCCGGAGGTATCGGAAAAGTTCCGGAATATTTAAGCGGGGTACCGGAAGGTTCCGGAAGGTTCTAGAGGAGTCTAGAAGTGGGGCCCAAAAGTGTTTGGGGTCCATATGATTTAAAGGGGTGGTGGACTGGCCTCATGGGCCAGCCGCACCACAGCCCTAAAGGGCCCATGCGTGGAGGGCCAAGAGGGGAAGGGGCCGGCCTCCCAACACCCTAACCCTAGGGCTTGCTTGGGGGGCAAGCCTTCCCCCCTAGCCGCCGGCCCTAGAGAGAGGTGGGGCGCAGCCCCCTGGCCTCCTATATAAGGAGGGGGGCAGGGGAGGGCTGCCGCACCTCATGTGCTCCTCCCCAAGCAGCCGCACCCCCCCATCTCTACCTCCCCTTGGCGCCACCCCTCCCCGAAGGGCTGCCGCCATCTCCTCCACCATAGATGCTGCACCACCCCTAGCCGTAGGGCTGCTACACCATGCCCTCCTCTCCCTCTCCTCTTGCTTGGCTTGGCGAAGCCCTGCTCGTGGAGACTACACCATCAACGCCACCACAACCGTCGTGGTGCCGAGATCCATCTAGCCATCTCCACCTTGCTTGCGGGATCAAGAAGGCGGAGATCTACATCGAGCCGTATGTGTGGATACCGCGGAGGTGCTGCCCCTTGTGGCACCTCGTCGGATTGGACTTCGAGGAAATACATCTCCTCGCGACTAGATGAGTCTAGTTGCGGGGATCGACTAGCCAACCCCTGCACCGACAAAACGCGTTTGTTGATCTTCAAGGGTAAGAGATTGGATCTCATCTTCGCTACCTCCATCTAGTAGGTCTAGATCCTTGGGGTTTATTCCGCTTGCTGCATAGGAAATTTTTTGTTTTCTATGCAACGACCCCATCAGTGGTATCAGAGCCTAGATCTATTCGTAGATGTTGGTGCGATTAGAACACAAGTGTTGTGGGCGTTGATATTTTATGTTGCTACCTTCTCGCGTGCACTTTGCGTCTTTGCGGTATTGTGAGATGAAGCGGCCCGGACCAACCTTACTCGTCCACGCACGAGAGACCGGTTCCACGACTGACATGCAACTTGTTTTGCATAAGTGGCTGGCGGGTGTCTATTTCTCTTGCTTTAGTGAAGATGCAATTTTCAATGGAAGGCCTTTCAAAAGGATGAGTAAATAAGCAACTACTATATCACCGTTGTGGTTTTGCGTAGATTAGAACGGTTCTATCTCGTTGACCCAAGCCACGTAAAAATTGCTTAAACAAAGTAGAGGACGTCTAACTTGTTTTTGCAGAGGGGGTCATGTGATGTGGTATGGCCAATATGTGATTTGTGATAATGTATGCAATGATCATGTTTGTAATCTTTCGCGACTTGCATGTCGTCGAGTACGGCAACCGGCTGGAGCCATATGGTTGTCTTTTATTTTATGTGACCTGCGTGTCGATGAATCACCATGTAATTGCTTTACTTTATTGCTAAGAGTAGCATTAGTTGTAGTTGCAATAGTTGGTGGACAACCATGGAGATGGCGCCACGATGATGGAGATCATGCCGGAGATGGAGATCTTGCCGGTGCTTTGGAGATGGAGATCAAAAGCACAAGAAGAAAGGCCATATCATATCACAATTATGAATTGCATGTGATGTTAATCCTTTATTATGCACCTTATTGTTATGCTTAGATGTGATCGCGACGGTAGCATGATAAGGTGATCTCTCATGTTAATATCAAGATGTGTTCTCCCCTAGTATGCACCGTTGCCAAAGATCTTCGTTTCGAAGCACCACGTGATGATCGGGTGTGATAGATTCAACGTTCACATACAACGGGTGTAAGCCAGATTTACACACGCGAAAATACTACGGTTTCCTTGACGAGCCTAGCATGTACAGACATGGCCTCGGAACACAAGAGCCGAAAGGCTAAACACGAGTCATATGGATGATATGATCAACATGGAGATGTTCACCATTGAAGCTACATCATCTCACGTGATGATCGGTTGTGGTGTAGTGGATTTGGATCGTGTGTCACTAAACAACCAGAGAGATGTTGAGTTTAGTGGGAGTTCATTAAGATGAACTAAAATTATCATAAACAAAAGTCCAGATGTCTTTGCAAAAATCCTTGTAGATCATGGTCGACTACGGTAGTCTGTTCATTGCTGAAAAACTGCGTCTCGATGGGTCAATTTTGTTAAGTGGTACCTGCATTTGAAAGAAGTCCTAAACACCCATGCTCAGCTCTACGTGCTAGAAGAACCAATAGGAGATAAACCCAAATTTTTCTGCAAGCGATGAGGAGTACATGGAGTGGTTTTGAACCACCTACTTGAAAGTCAAGTGGATGATGTGCACCTTCATGAATTCTGACCTAAGAAGACAATTCAAGAACTTGATTGCAATGGAGATTGTGGATGAGCTGAAAAATAGTTTTTCAGCACAAGTTAGAATTGTAAGGTTCGAATGTCTAACGATTTTCTTTCACTCAAGATGGAAGAGAACACTTGCTTGGAACAACACCTGAGGATAATGCATGAGATACATCATCGTCTAGTGCTTGTTTGGAACCACGAGATGAATGACGGTTTTCGCGATAGGTGGGGTGATACGCTAGCTTCTCCCCAGCTTCAAGAATTGTGTCAGAGACTAGGTCATGGGAAGGGATTTGATCACTTTCTATGAATTTGTGTCTCGGCTACGTCATGTCAAAGTGGAACCCATAGCAAGAGAAGTTGACAATGCAGAAAGTATATAGTGATATACAAGTTATAAGTGTTTAAGTCCAAATTGCAATTGTGGCGGTTTCGATAAGTATTTGATACTCATTCTGTTTTATGAAAACAGAACCTGCTGCTTGAGATTTGCATAAAGGATATGGGAAGACGTTGCAGAATAGTGGCAATCAAGGAGTTGATGCCGACAACGATCTGTCTCTACATTTATCATTTGGATTAGAGGATTTGAATAAGTTTTGTAATCGAATTAAGTGTGATTTTAATTAGTGTGTCTTGCTTATGTGAGACGGTTATTCATGTTAAAGACAATGGTTGTTCTATTTTCATGAGTGATCCTTTTTGGAAATCACAAGTTTTCGATTATAAGTGTGTTATTCTTATTATAATCTAGATGATAAATTGGTTGAACATTTATAAAATATGTGACATACTAAAATATCCAAAACTTAATAATGACAATTGTTTTAGTCGTGCTAAAGATTGAATAAACATTTTGATGTTTTATCAATGCGCCTTATTGTAAGGAGTATGACTAAAATGCCACCCTTTGGAAGAGTGCCATGAATTGCCGAAAATAAACACAAGTGTTGGTTGTATTTTCAGCAAATGTTAGATGTCATTATTTTGTGTACTCCATCATAAATGATTAAATAGGTGTATTTATTCGAGTTATGATATTTGATGAGATCAAATAAATTTCTGGAGTTTAGGATATTAAGTTAACAAGAAAATTGAGTCTTTATGATTTGATCAAAAGAGACAAAAATATTTGAGTTATATGTTAGTATGTGGACTTGTGAGAAGTGTTATCACAAATTACAATATTTAGAATATTTCAAAGGCGTTTGATGTGTCCTAAGATACTGTAATCACACACTATTTGATATTGTGTGGTCTCAAAGAAGGGTTTTATTTCGGGGGTTTCATAATAGCATTTAGATTTATTTGATAAACACTCTGTTTAGAAATAAGGATCTATTTAATGATTTGCATTTCGCATATGAGTTATGTGAAACAGTGGTTTCATTAATTATGAGATAATTAGAAACTATTGCAAATAAAGTTTGTAGTATATTCATATGTGACTATGAATAGAGATTCCACAATGAGAGACTAAAAGGGACAAATCAATTGTTGATTGTGTTAAATGTTTTAGTGGATTTATCGTGAAAAGGTTTCATTGATAAAAGAATTGATGGAATGGAAAAGCTAAAACCTTGCTTGTTTATGTATCAAGTGGCACATATGTAAAGTGCTATGTTGGTTGAAACTTGACACATAAAGGAATTGATGATGGTGATCATTGAATTTCGGTTTAGCTTGTCTAAAGAAAAGTAGGGTTCAAGAATATAAAATTTTGTCAGGTTACAAAATAATATTCATGATTTACTTGTCATGTTTGAGAAACAAGACATACCTACGAAACTACAAAGAAGAAATAGAAACCTTAAATACGAAAGTGACTAAGAGTCATTTGATGTTAAGTTTAAATCACAAAGTAATTGTTGCTTGATTTTGTGAAAGTAATGTTTCACATATTTATTCCTCAAAAGGTGTTTTGTAGAGAATAAATAAAACTTAAAGCTAGTAGAGTACTAGCGTTTCGTATAAAGAGTTCTCGATATTAATAGTTAATTAAGAATTTTGGAGGTGTCCAAAATATCGAGAAAATACACGAGTGTGATCTAATTAAAATATGTGGTGACATATATTAAGTCAGAGCAGAAACTATTTTTTCCAAAATCAAAATATGTGGTGACATATGTTTGAGTGGGAGCTAGTTAAATCATGGTCAAATATAATGATAACATATTTCTGAGTGGGAGCCAAAGTGGTTTCACAATTTAATATGTGTATGGTGTATATTTGAGTGGGAGTTTACAACATCTTGTTTGAATGAAATGGAGATTTCATAAATGTTGTAAATAAGTCAGGAACCAAAAACACATAACTTATGAAGTTAGTTTGAACGTCAAATATCCATGGAGATGGATGTATCTATGGAGGATAGATATGTTTGATAAAGCATTATGTCATGATGTTTAACCTAAGTAAGATTTTGAAGGAGTTCAAAATAAAACAAGAGAAGAAAGGTTCATCTGCTTGTGAGAAATAGGTGAAACATTGAGTTGATAACTCAGTACAAAATGATGGTTGAAGGATATGTTAGAATTCGCTATGAATCGTTCATAGGACTAAACATATAAGAACCATGTGTTTGTATTTGACGATATGTGACCCAAGTTCTTGGTTAGAAGAACATGTTAAATGAGGAGTCATTTTTCATGGAGTTGAGATAATAGAATCTAGAGATTGGTAGACTTGTTTGAAGTCATAAAACCAAACTAGATTAGGGATCTCATGATAGCAGAAGCGCAGCGAAAGCATGATCAAAAATATCGAAGTGACATGATAGCACTGTCGATTTGTGAGTCTACAACATATAGGAGTATATGATTAATTCAAGGATTAAAAGATATAATATTTTGGTTTGAGAAATTTTGTTTCAAGACTGAGTGAGTTCCGGGTGCACATGCTATGTGAAAGTTCTCTTGACTGATCATACGTCATGTAGGCATAATGGGAAACGAAAATCTCACTCTCTAACCAAATATATTATATTCATCATGTGATGATGTGAATTATCATGTGATGATAATAGGTTTATCATGAGATGATAAAGTAATGTCAAATTAGGTGACATTGACGTTTTGCAAAGAACATAAAGAACTGTATAGTACAGAACACGGACAGAACCTCTTCCACGAGCAAACATGATCAGCACTGAGACTCCATGAGTGTTAGACACCATGAGTGTTGGATCGAGAAAATGTAAACTAGATTATTGACTCTAGTGCAAGTGGGAGACTGTTGGGAATATGCCCTAGAGGCAATAATAAAATGGTTTATTAGCATATTCATGTTTATGATAATAGTTTATTCTCCATGCTATAATTGTATTAATTGGAAACATAATACATGTGTGGAATATAAACAAACAGGTGTCCCTAGTAAGCCTCTACCGGACTAGTTCGTTAGTCAAGAGATGGTTAGAGTTTCCTAATCATGGACTTGTTATAGTCACTTGATAACGGATTCATATCATTAGGAGTAATGATGTGATGGACAAGACCCAAATAATAAAGAGTTGCAATTGATCGTGTCACAACAGTTTTATTGCCAACACTTTTAGTATGCCAAGTATAGTTTCCTTAGACCATGAGATTATGTCACTCCCGTTTACCGGAGGAATACTTTGTGGACATCAAACGTCACTTCGTAACTGGGTGATTATAAAGGTGGCTTTCAGGTATCTCCGATGGTATTTGTTGGGTGACATGAATCAAGAGTGGGATTTGTCCCTCCGTGTGACGGAGTAGATATCTCTGGGCCCTCTCGGTAATATAGCATCGGAAAGGTTGCAACCATGTGATTAAGTGGTAATCACGGTGATCCTATATTATGGACGAGTAAAGAGAATTTGCCAGGTAACGAGATTAAACTAGATATGGAGATATCGACGATCATATCTCGGGCAAATTAAATATCGGTGAGACAAAGGGAATCGTATATGAGATTAAGAATCTCCGACATCGTGGTTCAATCGATAAAGAACTTCGTTGAATATGTGGGAGTCAATATGGGCATCCCGGTCCCGCTATTGATTATTGATATGATCATGTCTGCATGTTCTCGAACCCGTAGGGTCACACACTTAACGCTCCGATGTAGCTAGGGTTAGCGATGAGATAATTGATGGAATGAACGAATGGTGATTCGGAGTCTCGGATGGGATCCCGGACGTCACGAGGAGTTCCGGAGTGGTCCGGAGAATAAGATTCATATAAGGAAAGTGGTTTCCGGAGGTATCGGAAAAGTTCCGGAATATTTAAGCGGGGTACCGGAAGGTTCCGGAAGGTTCTAGAGGAGTCTAGAAGTGGGGCCCAAAAGTGTTTGGGGTCCATATGATTTAAAGGGGTGGTGGACTGGCCTCATGGGCCAGCCGCACCACAGCCCTAAAGGGCCCATGCGTGGAGGGCCAAGAGGGGAAGGGGCCGGCCTCCCAACACCCTAACCCTAGGGCTTGCTTGGGGGGCAAGCCTTCCCCCCTAGCCGCCGGCCCTAGAGAGAGGTGGGGCGCAGCCCCCTGGCCTCCTATATAAGGAGGGGGGCAGGGGAGGGCTGCCGCACCTCATGTGCTCCTCCCCAAGCAGCCGCACCCCCCCATCTCTACCTCCCCTTGGCGCCACCCCTCCCCGTAGGGCTGCCGCCATCTCCTCCACCATAGATGCTGCACCACCCCTAGCCGTAGGGCTGCTGCACCATGCCCTCCTCTCCCTCTCCTCTTGCTTGGCTTGGCGAAGCCCTGCTCGTGGAGACTACACCATCAACGCCACCACAACCGTCGTGGTGCCGAGATCCATCTAGCCATCTCCACCTTGCTTGCGGGATCAAGAAGGCGGAGATCTACATCGAGCCGTATGTGTGGATACCGCGGAGGTGCTGCCCCTTGTGGCACCTCGTCGGATTGGACTTCGAGGAAATACATCTCCTCGCGACTAGATGAGTCTAGTTGCGGGGATCGACTAGCCAACCCCTGCACCGAAAAAATGCGTTTGTTGATCTTCAAGGGTAAGAGATTGGATCTCATCTTCGCTACCTCCATCTAGTAGGTCTAGATCCTTGGGGTTTATTCCGCTTGCTGCGTAGGAAATTTTTTGTTTTCTATGCAACGACCCCATCACAAAGGAGTTTGGCCAACACAAAGGAAGATTTAAGTTTTCAGCAAAAAGCTTCAACTTGCAACTTGTTTATCTCAAGATAAAGTCAATACAAAGTTTTCACAGTTAGACACAAAGATAACATGAACCAAAGTTGATACCAAGTGATTGCTTGAGGGGGTTAAGAAGGAAGAGGAAGACTGACTCAACATAAAAGTAAAAGAAAGGCCCTTCGCAGAGGGAAGCATGGATTAGTCATGTGCTAGAGCTTTTTATTTTTTTGATTTTTTTGATAGAAGTAAAACAGTTTTGAGATATGCATGCTTTCGTCAACGACTTCACAGTAAAGAAACTAGCTAGTCCCCCATTTCAAGCAAGGCTTTTAGACTTGTGAGAGCGGCTGGTTTTAGAGGAACGAGTACGTTCCTCTTTCTCCTTTGTTTCACCACTAACCAATGTTGAGCTGATTTCTCAGATTTTCATTGTGCGGAGGAGAATGGTGAGTTATATTTATATTTTGCTTAAGCCGCTCTCGGGTTGATTCAAGTGAGGACGTTGCTTGTCATAGGTTATATCTAGCTTCCCACTGCTTCCTCATGAGCTTAAAAACAGAGGCACAAAAAGGAGAATTTTGAATATTTTAAAGATAGCACATGAAAAATTTACTTGGAGTGGCAGGGAAATACCACATGTAGGTAGGTATGGTAGACACAAATGGCAAAGATATTTGGCTCATGGAGTTTGATGCACGAGAAGTATTCCCTCTCAGTACAGAATTTTGGGCTTAGCAGGATATCAAGCAAACACATAACATCAACTTAGTTTAATGAATGACTACAGATATACATCATGCATAACCACTGGACTTCACACCGTCTACCTTGTTAGCCAAACCAACTCTTTGCAAAAAGAATATCTAGACTTTGAGAGCTACCAAGCAGGACAAGCACCACAATTTTAAAGCCTTATGGTAGTTATTTACTAATCCATTCTTACTAGATGATCCACAAGTTTAAGCATTAATCTACTTCATATCTCTAAACAATTGACAAGTATCAAAGATTCAAGACAATGATCTACAAGATTAAGCAACACTTTTTACACTTCCTACATGATAATTTCCACTTAACGAAACACCTATCAACTTATTTGAAACAAAACTAAAAGGGTGAAGCAACAAGAGCAAAACTTCCTAACTACAAAAGCTAATAACTCTGAATAAGCAAGAGCTGAAGCAAAATAACAAAGGCTAAACACTCAACACATATAAGTGAAGAACATGAGTGTATAATGAAAAAGAGGAGTGTATCTCTCTCCCAAACAAGCATGCATGGATGCAAATTATTGCACAGACTAGAGAACTAAACACAAACAAACTGAAAGTAAAAACAAACTGACGCTCCAAGAACAACACATAATGAGTAAAGGAATAAAAATATAGTACCATGAGAGAAACCGATGATTGTTGATGAAGAAGGGGATGCCTTGGGCATCCCCAAGCTTAGACGCTTGTGACTTCTTGAATATTTCAGAAGAGGGTCCATGGGGAGCCTCCCCAAGCTTAGGATTTTATTCCTTCTTTATCTTCCTTCATCACCTCGCACTTGGATACTTGAAAACTTACTTCACGCAAAAATTATAGCAACTTCATTAGAGGGGTTAGTCCCAAAAAACAATATCTTCCTTCGGTTCCAAAGCACATATCATGAACTTATTTTTTTTACAACATTAGCTATTTTCACAAAGGCCTAAGTAAAGCTCTAGCTTTGAAAAAACTTCACTTTGCCCGTGAAAGAAACAATACAAAACTAAGGACAGAATCTGTCAAAAACAGATCAGACTGTAAAGATGAATTTTTTCGGGGCACTTCTGGACCTCAAATCAGAAAACTTAAAACTAGATAAAGGTAGACAAAACCCTGATTCTTGCTGTTAAACATTTTCAGCCACAGATGACGTTCTGTGATTTTTTGGATTTTCGAACAGTGAAGAACAGAAATCTGTTTCTAGACAGCAAACTCACCGATTAGTCATCCTCTCTTTAGAGGCTATTTTTGGCACCAAAAACCAAAACAAAAAGATAAAAGGGAGTTTCTACAGAAGTAACATCACCCAAAACTCAAAGAAACCAAAAAAGAAACAGAAGGTAAAAATTAAATGGGTTGTCTCCCATAAGTGCTTTTCTTTAACCCCTTTTAGCTAGGCAAAAAGGGCAAATTCAAGTTTTATCATTTTCCTCAATATCAAAATCATCAAGGACATCCTCAGAAGTAGAACTAGCACTACTAAGGGAATTACTTGTTGATTCTTTAACTTCATCATTCTCAAAAACTGGATTTAAAATTTTAGTCTCTCCTATATTTAGTTCATTGGGGGGTTTTCAATGATAACAGGAGAACTAAGTTTGTTTATTTTATTCGGTTTCGGTTCAGAAACCTTGGGGACATAGGTAAACTTAAGTCCCCTTCCTGCTGGAACTTCATTCTTCTTAATTTTGAGAGATGAAAAAGTTGCACCTACAGCATCCATAATCTCTTCCAACTTACTAATTCTCAAATTTTGATCATCCTTCCCTTTATTGGTCTCAAGATTGTTAATTCTTCTATTTGTATGCTTTAAGGATCCCTCAATCTTGCTACTACTTTCAAGTAGTTTTTTATCTATTTCAGGTGCCCAATTCATGCTTGACCAATTTTTCTCTAAAATATCAAGTCTTTCCACAACATGTTCCATTGTGGCTTCAGTTTTAGGTTCATTAGTAGGTGGAGTCCCGACTAAGCTTTCAATGATGTTGTAAGCCTCAACAGAGGGAGTGCCTAGGAAGTTTCCACCTGTTAAAGTGTCTAGGACATACCTATACCAATTTGTGATTCCAACATATAAGTTTCTGAGAAGGATAGTATCTGAATATTTCTTTGTGGAACCATGTTGAGAATCACTAATCCTATACCAAGCATCTTTTAAACTTTCTCCCCCTCTTTGTTTAAAAGTACGAACTTCAACCTCAGGAGACGAAGAAAAAGGAGTGGAACTAGCCATGATAACAAGGTAAAACAGTAAACAAGGTGCTGAATTTTTTTTTTGTTGTATTTTTCAGTTTTAGAGCAAACAAAAGGCAAAACCAGACTAACAAAAAATATACTAAGCAAGACAATAACAAAGTAAAGTGAAAGGATGTGTGAAACTCCCCTAGCTGAAGCTTCCAAGTCCCCGGCAGCGGCGCCAGAAAATAGGCTTGATGGTGTGGATCACATGTTCGCTGGGAGACCCCAATAGGAAGGTATGATGCAGCAAAGCGGCAGTTTTCACTTGATTACAAAACCAAGGTTGTCAGGTCCAGTAGGGCTTGGACAAGGCTTAGCGAGGTGTCAATCTACTCTGGCGCTTATAGATCAACGCGGACCTGCACACAATCACAAACAAATACTTTGCCCCAACGAAAATATAGAGATTGTCAATCTCTCTGTCTTGCCGAACACAAAGAATTAAATGTGCAAGTGTAAAATATGAAGAGAGTGAAATATGACCAGAAAGTAAATGATGATGAAAAGCTATTAAAACTATTGTAAGCAATGTAGGAAAATAGGACCGGTATCCACAGTTCACTAGAGGTGCCTCTCCAAAAGATATACATGATGGGTAAACAAATTACAGCATGGCAATTGACAGAATTGTGGGCGCATAGCAATGCTATCATAAAACAATATAATTCACCGTTTCATCTAATATGGGCATTACGTCAAAATACATAGACCGTTTTCCAACTGCATCTATGACTAATAATCCACCCTGGGATCGCTATCCAGCATGTCACCCAAAAGTATTAAGTTGCAAGCAACAGATCATTGCAATAAGCAAAGTGCATAATGTAAGCAATGTAAATAACACGAGGAAATCACACCGTTGTTTTCTCCCTAGTGGCAACAACACATCTCTAGCCTTAACTGTTCCTGTCACCGAACTCAGACAAGAGAGGCATGAACCCACTATCTAGCATAAATACTCCCTCATACAACACTAATAATTACTTGGCCAAAGCATCCACTAGCATCGGAGAGCATGCAAGATCATAGATAAAACATAACACAAAGATGAACAAAAGTAATGACTTCCACAATTCATCGGATCCATGCAAACACAATCATGTAGCAGTTACAAATAATATGATCTTGATCATGATAGGCAGCTCACAAGATCTAAACAATGGAGTACAAGGAGGAGAGACAACCATCTAGCTACTGCTATTGATGAGGGCATCGTCCTGGACATTGTGATGGTCGGTTGACACTCTAGGACACACTATTAAAACGCATGTAATTTGTCTAAGGTTGTGTTAATTAGGCCTGCGTGCCGCTTGTGTTTCAGCCGAGTCTATAACAGGCCGGTTTCTATGAGTCAGAGTCCAACTAGGTTTAGGTTTGTTGGGTGTTTGTCCAATCGACTAGTTGTTTGGTCTCCTATATATAGGGGTCGTGGTGGCTAGGTTTTGGGGAGTTCAGA
Organism: Puccinellia tenuiflora; assembly: GCA_012064385.1. Classification (NCBI taxonomy): domain Eukaryota; kingdom Viridiplantae; phylum Streptophyta; class Magnoliopsida; order Poales; family Poaceae; genus Puccinellia; species Puccinellia tenuiflora. Next base: position 156,940 of record QRDG01000446.1, on the reverse strand, counting down.
ATTTCGAGTTAAGTTGGTCGTGAGGTTCCTCCCAAGATGGGTAGCCGAACATGTGTATCCGCTGGTTTTGATTGCTGATCAAGTTGATCTGTTCTTGTTGCATTGCGTGAGATTGATTTTATTAATCTAACGTTGCTGTTCTTGGTTCGCCGTGAAAGATCGGGCCTAAAAACCCTTTGGATCACGTTGATCCTTATCATCTTGGTATCAGATTCGTCGGGTTTCTCACGGCGAGTTCGTTCTAAGATTCATCTGCTGAGATTTTTGCTGCCGGAGGCATCACGCCAAGACACCGGTTCTGTTCTGTTTTTGCTAGAGATATTGCTGCCGAAGGCTACTACGCCAAGACACCGGTGATTGCTTTGTTGAGTTCGAGTAGAAGAAGGAGTCCTACTTCTTTTCCGCACTTGCCACGATCGGCGTAGAGAAAGCAAGGAAGGAAGAAGAGGAGATCGGATCGGACTAGGAGTTCGAGTTCTGCCGCGACACGGTTTCTGTCTATTTTTCCTGCCGCGACACGGATTCGGTCAGGGTTTAGACAGTTTTGGTAAAACGGGCATAACTTTTGCATACGAACTCCATTTTCGACGTTCGACCTATCAAACTACTCAGGGGAAAAAGTTCTATCCAACCAAACCCACATTGTCTATTTACGCCTTCTCAGTGGGCTCAGAATCTCCAAATTCGTTCGGGAACATCAAGTTTTTGGCCTTTGAAGTTTCAGATTCGGCACAATGGTGAATTCTGTGGTTGACGACACTTCTACGGCAGGAGGTTTCTCTTTATGCTGATGATCTTCCTAACAATGTTCGCGATGGGTTTGACAAAACCTTTGTTTATATCAAGGATTGTACGGATGCCTTGGAGGAGAGGTTAAACAGCAAATTTGAGGCCATCACTAGTCGACTCGATGCATTGACAGATAACCTCGTCAATCCGCGGGTGCGAGAAGAACCTCCTCTTGCTGCTGCCGTGGCACCGGTACATGGACCTGACGACCCTGATTTGGAGGATGATGCTGGTTATGCACCACGCCAGCCACACTTTGGCGCTCGGCCTGCTGCTGTTGGTCGTGTGTTGCCTATTGATCGAGATCGTGTCGGTCATGCTGCACGTGTTCCTTTGGATGATGGTATTGGGCATGTAAAATTTTCCATACCACCTTTCTCTGGCACAGGCAGTCCTGAGGATTTTTTGGAGTGGGAGATGCATCTGCACCATATTTTTTCCACCCACCATTACACTGAGGAGAGAAAGCTTCAACTCGCAGCTATTGAGTTCTCTGGTTATGTTCTGACTTGGTGGAGCCAAATTTTGCGTATGCACAATCGTCCCACGTCATGGAGAGGTATGAAAGAACTCATGCGACGACGTTTTGTTCCTGAACACTACAGGCGAGAGATGTACAATAAATTGCAGCAACTCACTCAAGGTACAAAATCTGTGGATGAGTATCATAAAGAGATGGAGTTGTTGATGATCCGTACAGGAACAACGGAGGACCCGGAGGCCACGATGTCTCGGTTCTTTAGTGGCCTGAATATTGAGATACAAGATCGTGTGGAGATGATCATATATTATAACCTTCAGGATCTTGTGCACCAAGCTGCGCGTGCGGAGCAACAAATCAAACGACGTCAAGCTACAGCCTCTGCACTTTCTGCACCTCCTACCCATACATGGCGTCGTTCCAATAGTGCGGCTGTTGGTTCTAGTGCTCAGCCAACACCTTCTACACGCTCCAATAATTTTTCTGAGGCGCCAAAATCTGAAGTGTCCACGGCTCAATCCACTCAGTCTTCCGCCAAGGTGGAGTGTTTTACTTGTGGTGGTAGAGGACATATGAGGCGTGAATGCCCTAATAGAAAGAGGGTGTTGCTCACAGAAGATGGTTATGTTTCTGCTAGTGATGACGAGAAAATTGATGAGCCATCTAGTGAGAAATCTAAGGAGGATGATACAGTGTCAGTCAATGGGTATGAAGCTGCTGCTCATTTACAAAATCTGATGGTGCAACGTGTACCAAAAGATCGCATTGAAGGACAAGGGCAGCGCTGGAATATTTTTCAGACCCAATGCATCGTCAAAGATACACTATAAGCTGATTATTGATGGTGGTAGCTATACCAATATTGTTAGCAAGGGTTTGGTGGATGCTCTCTCTTTGCCTACATGGAAACACTCGGATCCACATTGCGATTGAGTGGTTGTATAATTCAGGGAAGCTAAAGGTAACACATAAGGTGCGCCTGAAAATTTCTGTAGGTAATTATGAGGACACGGTGGTATGTGATGTGCTGCCTATGGATGCATGCCAAGTGCTGCTAGGACGACCGTGGCAATTTGATAAGCATTCCACGCATGAGGGGCACTCCAATGTGTATTCTTTGTGGCATAAGGGGCGTCGTCATGTGCTGCATCCTATGCTTGACAAAGATATCAAGGTGCAACTAGCTGCTGTGGAGAAGGTCCAAAACATCAAGGGAAAACCGAGGACGGTTTCCATTCAAGTTGGGGGGATGCTGAGGGGAGGATATCTGCTATTCCTGCCATTGCGCCAGCACCTGCACTTATTATCAAGTTTGGACTTTTCTCTGTTGAGGTACCTCTAGAAGATGAGGTGAAGCCCAATTTCAGAACACCACCAGTTTGATGTTGCAGATTTTAAAGTCACAAGACGCTGGAGAAGACCTTCTGGCGTTGAGGACAACACCTTTCCAAGAAAGGGAGGATGATGAGGGCATCGTGCTGGGCATTGTGATGGTCGGTTGACACTCTAGGACAGACTATTAAAACGCATGTGATTTGTCTAAGGTTGTGTTAATTAGGCCTGCATGCCGCTTGTGTTTCAGCCGAGTCTATAACAGGCCGGTTTATATGAGTCAGAGTCCAACTAGGTTTAGGTTTGGTTGGGGGTTTGTCCAACTGACTAGTTGTTTGGTCTCCTACATATAGGGGTCATGGCGGCTAGGTTTAGGGGAGTTCAGAATTTCGAGTTAAGTTGGTCGTGAGGTTCCTCGCAAGATGGGTAGCTGAACATGTGTATCTGCGGGTTTTGATTGCTGATCAAGTTGATCTGTTCTTGTTGCATTGCGTGAGATTGATTTTATTAATCTAACGTTGCGATTCTTGGTTCACCGTGAAAGATCGGGCCTAAAACCCTTTGGATCACGTTGATCCTTAGCTATGGACCTGTAGTCCCATGGTGGACTACTCACGCATCACTCCGGAGGCAGGCATGGTGGTGTAGATGCCTCCGGTGTCGATTCCCCTCTCCGGCAGGGTGCCGGGAAGAGCTGCAGAACCCTCCCGAACTAGGGTTGGAGATGGCGGCGGCCTCAGATGTCTTCTGGAAATATGATCGGGCTCTCCTCTGTTTTTAGGTCAGGAGTGAATTTATAGGCGAAGAGGCGAGGGAGGTGCCCAGGTGGGCCCCAGCCACGGCCTGCCCCTGGGCCGCGCCTGGGTGGCACCTGGAGGTTGGGTGCCTCCCCTCCGGCCGTCCTTCGGGTTCCGTCTTCGTTTCATATTGGAAATAATTCCCATAAATTATCAGCGCAATCCGAGAAACTTTCCAGAACAACTTTTCTGAAACAAAAAGACAGCAGAAAACATGAACTGGCACTAGGCATCTTGTTAATAGGTTAGTTCTATAAATCATGCCGAAATGATCTAAAAACATTATAAAAACATGTGGCACTGATGTATAATCAAGCATGGAACATAAAAAATTATAGATACATCGGAGACGTATCATAGATCGACTAGCCAACTCCTGCGCCGACAAAACGCGTTTGATCGTTCTTTAAGGGTAAGAGATTGGATTTCATCTTCGCTACCTTCGTCTAATAGATCTAGATCCGTTGGGTTTCTTGCGCTTGTTTCGTAGGAAAAAATTTGTTTTCTATGCAACAAACCCTTCAGTAGTACCAGAGCCTAGATCTATTCATAGATGTTGGTGTGGATTAGAACACAAGGAGTTGTGGGCGTTGATGTTTTTATTGCTACCTTCCCACGTGTATTTTGTATCTTGTTGTATAGCTTGATTGAAGTGGCCCGGACCAACTTTACTCGTCCACGCACGAGAGACCGGTTCCACGATTGACATGCAACTTGTATTGCATAAGTGGCTGGCGGGTGTCTGTTTCTCTAGCTATGGTGAGATGCGATCTACAACGGAAGGCCTTTGAAAAGGATATAAAATAAGCAATATTCATATCACCGTTGTGGCTTTGCGTAGATTAGAACGGTTCTATCTCATGACCCATAGAAGCCACGTAAAAATTGCATAAACAAAGTAGAGGACGTCTAACTTGTTTTTGCAGGGGTTTTGTGATGTGGTATGGCCAAGATGTGATTTGTGATAATGTATGCAATGATCATGTTTGTAATCTTTCACGACTTGCATGTCGATGAGTACGGCAACCGGCAGGAGCCATATGGTTGTCTATTATTTTATGTGACCTGCGTGTCAATTGATCACCATGTAATTGCTTTACTTTATCGCTAAGAGTAGCAATAGTCGTAGTTACAATAGTTGGTGATGGCAACCATGGAGACGGCGCCGTCATGCTGGTGATGATGGAGATCATGTCGGTGCTTTGGAGATGGAAAAGGCTATACCATATCACAATATAAATTGCATGTGATGTTAATCCTTTTATGCACCTTATTGCTTACTTTGATGTGATCGCGACGGTAGCATGATAAGGTGATCTCTCACGTTAATATCAAGAAGTGTTCTCCCCTAGTATGCGCCGTTGCAAAAGTTCGTCGTTTTGAAGCACCACGTGATGATCGGGTGTGATAGACTCTACGTTCGCATATGACGTTGGGTTACCACGGCAAATCCCTAGGTGAGATACCTAGGGTTTCGTATGGAGAGAGAAGTTGGCGCGCTGGTAGTATCGGACGGCTGACAAGCGAGGATTTGCCCAGGTTCGGCCCCTCATTGTGAGGTAAAGACCTACGTCCTGCTTGTCTGATCTATATTGATGTATCATGGTGGTGTTACAATGGTGCCGCCAGTGGCGGGTGTTGTGTATCTGTTGTCTCTTCTGTCTATTTGGTTGCCCCTACCTGGCTTTATATATCCAGCCAGGTAGGGTTTACATGTCTTGCGGGCTAAGAAATCATCGGTAGCTTCTTGGGCTTCGTTTGGGCCTCCAGGTGGGTCTCCAAGTATGTCTTCGGTTGAGCTGCACCGGGTATGCCAATGGTGGGGTGCCCGGAGGGTATGCCCACGTCAGTAGCCCCCGAGTGTCTGGTTGATTCGCAGAATCGGGCAGAGATTCAGAGCAGCAATGTCGAGTAGGCGTAGTCAATGCATCGGGTACATTGATGGCCTTGTGAAATCCGGTGCAAGCGTAAGAAAACTGATAATAATAAATCTGATGCGGGTGTAAGGAACCCGACTTTGAGAATTCCGGTGCGGGCTATAGAGAGCCCGACTTTGATAATTCCGGTGCGGGCTATAGAGAGCCCGACTTTGATAAGTCCGGTGCGGGTTATAGAGAACCCGACTTTGATAAGTCCGGTGCGGGTTATAGAGAACCCGACTTTGAGAATTCCGATGCGGGTTATAAACAACCCGACTTTGATAATTCCGGTGCGATATGGTCGACTCTGCTGAGGACCGAGCGCAAATGCAAGTTTAACTCAATTCTCATCGGGTGCGCAACCAGCGCTCCCGATGGGAGTAGCCCCCGAGGCTATGTCCAACTATTTATAGTTGGGCATAGGCTCAATTTGTCTTGCTTCTTGTCATAGTTGAGCACTTCGCGAGAGCGCTCTCCCGATGGGAGTGTACGACTCGTAGAGTCTGTATCTTTGCTGTTTTGTCGGGTGCTTCCAACTCGGTAATATGTCGAGTAGCCCCCGAGGGCCTGGTAGACTTGGAGAGTCTGGTAGGGACTCCTCCGCATTGTATCGTCTTGGTGCGAGTCATGCTTTTAGTGATTTTTTCGTATCCGTGTTTCAGAACGCTTAGTGGTGGATCTCGCATAATAAGCCTGGTACTCTCGACGGATCGGGACCAGTTAAGTGCTCTTGGGCACAAGCATTATTAGCGTACATCAAACTCGAGTCCCCAGTCTCGAGCTTGGAGGCTAGTCCCTTCGACTCCTGCTGCTTGAGGTCTCACGGAGTCGAATTCGGCCTAAGAGGGTACCCAACGCGTTCGTCGGGATTTTTCTTCACACCTGTTGGTATGGAACTTTGTTCAGGTGCCTCAGCTGTTGCTGTCAGCCCCGGCCCTACACGACGGGTCGGTGGGACTTACCTTTGCACTGTTGTGCAGCAACCGAGGGTCAGCTGTGTTTGATTCATCTCAGGAATTTACTTTGTTTTTGCTCGGGTTGGACCGGAGTCGACAACCTGTCGAGTGACCTTTAGTCTCTTGGTTATCGGGTGTCGCTGAGCCGATGTAGTATCACTTTGTGCGGCGCAGCCCCCGAGTATCGGGTGCCGCTGACCCGATGTAGTATGAGGTGCCGCTAATCCAATATAGTATCGGGTGTCGCTGACCCGATGTAGTATGAGGTGCCGCTAACCCGATATAGTATCGGGTGTCGCTGGGGGACTCGATGCGGCGGACGGAGTCAACGCGGCGGAGTAGATGCGAGAGACTCGACGTGGCGGACCAAAGTCGACACGGCGGAGTAAATGCAGGGGACTCGACGCGGCGGACCGTAGTCGACACGGCGGAGTAGTTATGAGGGACTCGACGCGGCGGACGGAGTCAACGCGGGGGAGTAGATGCAAGAGACTCGACGCGGCGGACCGAAGTCGACACGGCGGAGTAAATGCAGGGACTCGACGCGGCGGACCGTAGTCGACATGGCGGAGTAGTTTGTTGTTGTTGTTGATGTCGAAACGCCAGCCCCCCGAGGGTACGTAATACCCTTCTAGGTAGCGGGCTCTTTGCAAAGCGGATGTAGCGGGCTCGACGCGGCGGACCGGAGTCGACGCGGCGGAGTGTAGTAGCGGAGTCGATGCGGCGGACGGAGTTGACGCATGACAATACAGGGGCTGCAGTATTCAGCCCCCGAGTCCGACTTTGTCGAATCGGCGGGTAGTATATCTGCAATAACTGAAAAGAAAAATTCTTTGTACCATGTGTGGCGCAACCCCCGAGTGTCAGGGTGCGGCCAAAGCAAATTATATATGTATGGCTAAATAACCTTATTGATTAAATAAATTAAATACGAAAACGACTTAGCAGTTGATGACGCATAGGCTGTATGGCGATTGAGCCGGAATAGCGTGTTGTTGACGCTGCGATGTCGAGGTCGTCCACGGTGGCGGTAACATCATAGCCTACCGTGGAGGGTTTGATGTCGACTTGTCGAAGTGGATGTAGAGGCTGTCGAGTCGTAGACGCCACGACTGTCGGATCGTGGACGTTGTGGCTGTTGGGTCGCAGATGACGCGAAGCGAGCCTGCGGGCCTCCACGACACATCGAGATCGGTGTAGCCGGAAACGACGCAACCCAAACCGGTTTGGCAGGTGTCGAAGATGGCGCCGGCCAGGTCGCGACGGACGGCGGACGCAGTTGTCCTGATGACCGGAGTCGACGGCGGCGTGTTGGCAATAGTCACGAAGGAGATGCGCCTTGACCGTACGCGTGCAGGAGCGTCGCGTCCCTGGCCGATCCAGAACTTGCACCCACACGGTTCCATTGTTCCAACGAGGCATGCATAAGAAATAGACATGCATGTGGACGATTAGATATGAATAAATTAGTCAATGATAGGATAATCAATAAGAGGGATGATCAGATCAGAAGGACTCATTAATTGCTGCTATATGAAACAGATCGTGCGTTTTGTGCCTGCTCGATGCAGGGACAAGGTCACGCGGCTGCTGACCGCCTTTCTTTGGAACTGCTGACGTGGGCAGGGCTATGTCGCTGATAGCGCAACATCAGGCATCGCACGCATCGCTGGATCCAATCTCGCGAGTGACGCCTGGTGCGATGAATCGATAATCGGCCGTAGGAGCGCATGAAGCCGGAGTTTGACGAAGTCGAGGATCCACGCGCGCGCGATCCACATCCGCATGCGATGCCTGATCCGCGGGCCAACGCGGCAGTCAAGCACTCGGACGCCGCGTGGTTGGTTTCTCCGCAAAGTCGGATGCAATCCGGTAGATTGGATCTTGCGAGTATCAGCACGGAGCGCCGCCGTCTAATTGGATCGTGCGAGCGTCTGTGAGGAGCGCTGTGCCAGATTGAATCGCACGAGCACCCGCATGGAGCGCCGCCGCTGTTGTGGATGAAGTCGCCAGATTGGATCGTGGATCGCGGGTGAGATCAGCGAGAGTCTCATATCGTTGTTGTTGAAGAAGATCGGATGCGACGAAATAGATGAGTTGACTAGACGCGATCTGGCTGCCTTTGTTGATGAAGACGATGAAGCCGCCGAAACCGTGATTCCAACGCGCGTTCTTCCCACAGACGGCGCCAATTGACGTGGGGGTACCACGGCAAATCCCTAGGTGAGATACCTAGGGTTTCGTATAGAGAGAGAAGTTGGCGTGCTGGTAGTATCGGACGGCTGACAAGCGAGGATTTACCCAGGTTCGGCCCCTCATTGTGAGGTAAAGACCTACGTCCTGCTTGTCTGATCTATGATGTATCATGGTGGTGTTACAATGGTGCCGCCGGTGGCGGGTGTTGTGTATCTGTTGTCTCTTCTGTCTATTTGGTTGCCCCTACCTGGCTTTATATATCCAGCCAGGTAGGGTTTACATGTCTTGTGGGCTAAGAAATCATTAGTAGCTTCTTGGGCTTTGTTTGGGCCTCCAGGTGGGTCTCCAAGTATGTCTTCGACTGAGCTGCACCGGGTATGCCAATGGTGGGGTGCCCGGAGGGTATGCCCACGTCAGCATACAACGGGTGTAAGCCAGATTTACACATTTGGAAATACTACGGTTTCCTTGATGAGCCTAGCATGTACAGACATGACCTCGGAACATAAGAACCGAAAGGTTAAACACGAGTCATATGGACGATATGATCAACATGGCGATGTTCACCTTTGAAGCTACATCATCTCACGTAATGATCGGTTGTGGTGTAGTGGATTTGGATCGTGTATCACTAAACAACCAGACAGATATTGAGTTTAGTGGGAGTTCATTAGTAATTTGATTAACCTGAACCAAATATCATGAACAATCAATCATAGTGAATTTGCATAATTTGTTGTAGTAAATGGCATCAACAAACTACTTACACTTAGATTGTTAATTGAGATAAAACTGTTATGATCTGGCAAACCAATTTTGATTGGTACCGTGTTAGTGAAATTTAAATTTGAGTCCTATTGCAAATTTTTCGGTAAAACCTACCTAGCTCCATATGATTAATAGTTGATTGATCTAAAGAGCAATAATTCCGACTTAGTATCTTGTGTCATGCTTGTTTCCACAATACCGGATCTTAAAAAGAATGTTTTGAGAATCAAGGTAATCCGGGAGCTGAAAAGTATTGTTTTCAGATACAAGCGTGGAATGAGAGATATATTGATATCTGAAACCCTGTTTGTGGCAACATAACAGAGTATAATTTTTGTGTGAAAATGTGTGCTTATATTTTGGATATATGCAAGGTTTGCAGACACAAATATTATTCTCTGAATTCCTTCTTTCGAGCTACAGTAGCTTCATCATAAAGTTGTTATGATGGGATGGATTAAAAGTATGTGGTAAAAATTGTTTACTATACTTTGAGATAGCTAAGAGTGGAATCAGGAAGAATGCTAAAGATATGGTGATATTGAGTAAAGCAATCAACTTCAAAGTGTGACTCCAAAGGTGATAGTAAATGACTAACACGGCAAGGAGCATGTGCTAGTTTGACTGGCATTGTTTGATGTTGAATGATTCTTCTATAGGAAATACTGAAAATAAGAATTACAAAAGTATATGGCAGAAAATAAAAGACTGAAAAGTCCAGCTCAGATGTATATAAATGATATACAAGTTATAGATGTGGTTTACTAGTTAACAATGTATTCCTTGGGTATTTTGGATACCGGATTGGTTGGTATGAATTGTCATACAAATACAATGCAAGAAATACTATGGCCTAAAAGAACTAGTAGAATATATTGTGACGATGCATGACAAGAATGGAAATAAAGTGTTATTTTGTTCAACGTGGCATCCAACCAAAAACTTCAAGATTTATTTTAAGAACTTAATAAATTGTTATTTTGTTCCGGTTGTTTGTGAGAATAAAGAGTTATTCAAACTATGACCATGTTCCATAATTGATGGATGAGTTAATATAAATCGCCTTGGAAACATCTATAAATGCTAAACGTCGCAAGACGAAGAATTAAAGAATTTCACTTAAACTGTAACACCACCTTTTAGTTCATATTGGAAGGAAAACATGAAGGAACTCCATGTTGATGGATTTTTTGGAGTTAATTTTATTTCGAATAAATTGACACTTGTGAGACCTTTTTCCAAAAGATGACTAAAACACCGTTCATAGGCCAAAGTTGAATGGATGACTAATTTAGTGGAGATTATACATATTGATGTATATGGTCCATTATGTGTAGCCGTGTGTGGTGGATTAATTTTCCTTCAATACCACCGATGTTTTAAGTGGATATATGAGCATGTCTATTTAAAAGAAAGGAGTTTGATATTTTTGAATTAGTTCAAAGTATCATTGGTATGAAGTGAAAACATCGTAACAAGAAGATCAAGTATTTATGATTGGATCATAAAGAATAAATTTGAGTTACAAGTTTAGCAAAAACATCTGAGGAGTTACAGAATTGTTCCACAACTAATGCTTCCTGAAAACCCACATGATCATGGAATGTTCGAGAGAGATAATCGAACCTCGTTCGACATGGTAAGATAAATAAAATGCCATTATATTTTGTAGTTTATGCATTAGAGACTACCGCTTCACACTTAAAAGAGCGCCATCATGATCCGTTGTAATTGACACCATGGTTTGGGTAGTGACCCGAAATTGTCTTTTCTTAAATTTTGGTATGCATAGCATGTGTAAAATGTTTACAACCAAAATCGGATAAATACATGTTTATAAGGTCATCCCAAACCTGTTGGGTATTTCTCCTGTCGCCGAACCTTGGACAAAAGTGTTTGTCGGGAAGGTGGATTTCTCGAGAAAGAGATTCTTGCGAAATAGGTGAGTGGGAGGACAGTGCAACTCGACGAGATTAGAGAATTATCGTCATCATGTCAAGAGTAGCGCAGCACCGGAAGTTGTTCGGGGGTTTCCTGTTTTGACTAAATGGAAGACACTATATGTTATGTAGAAACTTCGGAAAGAGTTTGCAAACTGAACCACGTAGGTCGTTAAAAACTTTGTACCCAGACCAACTTGTGGTTTGTGAATGAAGTGTTGTTTTGACAACAAAGGACTTACAAATTATAAAGGAAGCAGATGATGGGCCCTTACTTCGTAAATTGGCTATAAGCCATAATATCCACAAGACATGGATGTTCAGATCCATTGAAAGTTTGATTTTTCGAAAAGATGTTAACGACAAAGTTCAAAGAGTTGACTACGAAAGATTTTGATCTTCCGTAGCGATGCTTTAGTCTTTACGGATAATTCTAGCAAACGTTACATATTTTGATATGTAGTTGAATAATAAAACGAAATTACTCTCAAGGAAGTTTTGATCAAGGACGTGTATGCGACACGGTTCAGGAGTTTTTTTGTAAAATTCAAAATTTAGGTATGCAAATTTCAATGAAATAAGCATAACGAAGTTGGAATCTTTACATTAATGAAGTTATCAAAAGAGTTTGATTTCATCATTGACGGTGAAGATGCTTGTACAGTTACAAGAAATTAAGTGGGAGCGCTAAGACATATTTCTAATACTTTATGTAGTTGACATATAGTTGATTGGAAAGTATGTAATTTAATTTAACACGGATAAGTTTTTATATTGATAAAAGGCTTAGGCTGAATAACATATTGGGGATCAATATCTATAGAGATAGATTGAGGCGCCTGACTTAGTTAAGCCAAAGAACATAGATGATATATTGAAGTAAGTCAATATGGAAACGACAAGAAGGGGTTCTTGCCACATGTAAGATGATTGAGCAAGACTCAGGTGTTTTGACACAAGATGAGCAAAATTGAAATTGAGATTTCTAAATCATATGTTCCATGATATGTACACAACCAGATGTGTCCTGAGTTATAAAGTTTTATACCAGGATAATTCATATGATGATTAGACAACAGTGGGAAAGATCCTTATGTGTTTCAGAAAACTAAGGATGAGTCTTCCTGTATAGTAATGACAAACTACTGTAAAGTTTTACACTAAGGGTCTTGTCATATATACAAATAATTCTATCTCAAATTAAGATATGTGTTGAATAGAAGGTGGTACGATAGGCTGGAAGGAAGTTCCATGCTAGTTTGAATGAGTTTCAAAAGGTATCGTGATGGATACTACAACAAAGGCTAAGTATGCTGTTGTGTTGACAACAAATAAGAGGAGTATTTTGTGTCAAGGAGTTCTTTATTGAACTAGGTGAATTTCCAAGAATGCGAGTACTATGAAGCTCCATTTTCGTAATGGTGGTGACGTTGATTCGAGCTGAGGAATTAAGGTCTCACCAAGTGACCAAATAAATACAAAGTCATCTCATTGGAGAATGAGTGATGCTTACTCATTGGAGAATGAGTGATGCGTATATGATGCAGATACAAATAGACCTGAAGCGTCAGATCTTTTGATAAGTCTCTTCCACGAGCAAAACATGATCATCACCAAAAGTGTAACGCCCCAAGATCGGTACTATGCAGAGTTTAGTGTTCCAGCCAAATCCGCATAATAATGATCCTAAAGGACGCCCACCAGGCATAACGTGCACGTTGCAACACACACGTTATGCGGGTGGAATTGTGATAACATTACAACAGTTCTCGATGGAACCCACAAAAAAACATATATACAACAACGACTCACCGAGTCAAGAATACAAGAGATACAATACAAAGAACCAAGGAACAGCGGAAGCGAAATAGTATCCGGCTACGGATAAGAATACAAATTGGACTAAGAGTCCTGAAGATAAACGAAGGCACCATATCCCTGCCCAGGCCAAGCCTAGCCGGAGGGATTCCCAAGCTAACGTCATCAGACTTCAAACCTATTGGCTGCATTGGAATAGCAGCCCCGAAGGGGTCAGTACTAGTAGAAGTACTGGCAAGTAATACTCACAAGATATCAAAGCTGGAATTCCGGGGGAAAAGGGTTAGCGATTGAGGCGGCGGCAAGCAGCTCTAACAATCTATAGAGACACGCTACAACTTGCGTCTAATAGAGAGGAGGTAAGAGAGCGCATAGGTAACCAACTATGCTAACACCAAACATACCCAGCCAATTCCTTACCAGCCCGGTTAAACCACGAGCAGCAAGCCCAAAGGCACTCACACAGTTGGTAATTTTATAGGTTATTATTGAAGTAATCTATCTTACTAGTCAAATTATAATCATTAGGTGTAAGTTGTCTATGATCTTGTTAGCCAGCACATTTCACCAAGTCGTCCATAACCGCGGACACGGCTTTTCGAAAAGATTTAACCCTGCAGGGGTGCACAAATATAACCACACGCACTTCAACCCTTGTTACCATGCAATTAGCACACTTACGGGGTATGCTGGCAGGGTATCCGACGCTACACTTTTCTTCACTACCACACAAGTCCAGAGAACCACCTAGCTAGGTCTTGCCCACCTTGAAAGTCCGGCCGAAGCTCCGAGGTGGACCTAACCGTTTACGTCTACGGCTAGGTGACACAAACTACCATGAGTTGGTCACTTCCCATCATACCGCAAGCCCTACCATAAGTAACCATCACGTATAAGTCCCGGAGGTGTCCCATCCATACCTGCAACACAAAAATTAAAGCGCCGCGCAAATGGAAACACCCGAACTACTTGTGGCGCCCTGGACAAGGCTGCAGATCCGGTACTAGGTCGAGGGGAGTCCCATTCCTCCCACATGTGGGTAGTGCGCTCATTCTTGGATCAGAGGACAAGAACTCGGGTCCTAGGCGACACTAGCAGAACAAAACACCACGATTGGCCTTCCGCCGGTGCCTTATCTTTATTAATTATTCACATCGCCAAACATTATAGATTAACATGTGAATTTAACCCAACTATCAAATTGAAGCATGACACTAGAACAAGACTCGAGAAAAACAAACTTAAGCATGCACTACGACTCGCAAGACCAACAAGGTAAACAAGCAACATGGCAATAGGATGTGGGGGTGGGGCATATCATGGCCGCAAGGTAAACATGCAAATAGGATCGGGACACAAGCATTGTATCATAAGGCTAGCAAGGAACAAAAGATAGGAGGAGTAAGAGACAGAAAACAAGCGAAGACAGCAAGGGAGTATCACTTGCCTGCAATCCGGTAGAGGTAGCAGAACCTGTCGTTGCTCACATCAACTCATCGTCCTATTCCCGAAGAAGCAACAAACACTGGAAACATAAAAGATGCATTTTACTACTACGGCAAAGAAGCGGCATGTTGATGACATGAATGCATGACAAATTAAACGCGATCCAATTCTATTCCTAACACATGGCAAATCATTTTAAATGGGATCGATGCACAATATAGATGCACCGGACAAACCCCATAATTAAATTGATTTAATTCGACTAAATGGATAAAGGTGCGATGTTAATTAATGATGCATGATTTTATAAGATACGCATATATGGTATATAGGGTTTAGGGTTGGGGTCACACATCGGAACGAAGGAAACTTCGGATTTGGAAGCCACCGTCTTCGGATCGGAGAGGAAGTAGTCGAAGTAGTCATCGTAGTCGAGGTAGACGTCCGTCCGGAGTCGAAGTAGTCGAAGTAGTCGTTCATCCGGAGTCAGAGTAGTCGAGGTAGTCGACGTCGTGGAAGTAGTCGTTCACGGGATGCCGGGGTTGCAGACCTTGGCGTTCCGGGCTTCGTGGTCATCGGGGTTCCGGCATCGGAGATCGGACATCGGGGATCTTGTCGGGTTTCGGTGTCGAGGTAGACCTTGGCGGCGTCATCGGGGATCGGACACGGCACCGGAGACGGAAACAGGGAGGCGTCGGGAACGAGATCGGGAAAACATCGGGGAACGACTTCACGGTGCTTCACGTCGGGGAACGGGAAAAGCACCGGGAGAACGCGTCACGGACACAACATCGGGATAGGGACAGCAGCACGGGCATGGAGATGTCGGGGACACGCCGGGCAGAGCAGCACAAGCTCCACACCGGTCAAGCAGGAGGCCATCGGAGGACGAGGTCGGGCAGAGGAGTGCACCGGGGACGAGCTCCAGGACGAGGAGGGGTGGTCGATGGCGAGGAGGCGAGGCAGGATCTGGCCGGAACAGCGGCCGGGGAAGGGGAGGAGACAGCTGACGGAGCTGGAGCAGAGATGAGCAGGGACTGGGGCGAGATGGAGGAGGGCGTTGACGCGTGAAGGAGACCGGGGTCGGACATGGGAGGCGAGCTCGCGTGGCCGGAGGCGGCCGGCGACGCGCGTGGCTGGGGCAAGGAGGGACGAGACGCTGTGGAGGGGAAGCCGGGGAGGAGCTGGCCGGCCGGAGCCGGAGGGGAGAAAAGGAGGAGGTGAGGTGGCGGGCCGACGATGGGGAGCTCGGCGGGGAGAGGAGTGAGCGGAGGAAGGAGCAGGGGAGGTCGAGTGCGGGAGGAACACGGGGAGAGAGAGCATGGGAGAGGATAAGAGGAAAATGGTCCAGGGACCTATTTGCGAGAGAAAAGGACCCGAAAAGAAACGGTAGGGACTTGCTGGAGAGGTGGGAGGATCTGAACAGAAAAAGAGGGAGAAGGAGGAGGGTGGCTGCAAGGTGCAAGGGGGTAGGAGGAAAAGAGCCAGGGCAGGAATTAGGGTTTTGGAGACTAGGTGGGCTTGGGCCGGTTTGGGCTACTCTCTCGCAATTCGCTCAAAATTTATTTTTCTTTTGCAAATTAATTTGACAAATAATTTTAGAAAACGGAGACGAACGTCTCGGTAAAACTTTTGCGACAATTTTTGCAAAATAAAATAGGGTTTAATAAAAATATTTATTTTTTTGTCAAAAATATGCGATGCCCATGATGCTTATGTCATGATGATGCCAAATAGAAAAACAAACAAAAACTAATTTGGGGAAAACCCCGGGGCATTACAAAAGGCCATCGGTGTTAGATTGCTATAAATGTTAACTAGATTATTGACTCTAGTGCAAGTGGGAGACTGTTGGAAATATGCCCAAGAGGCAATAATAAAGTTGTTTATTATCATATTTCATGTTTATGATAAATGTTTATCCTCCATACTATAATTGTATTAACCGGAAACATAATACATGTGTGGAATATAAACAACAAAGTGTCCCTAGTAAGCCTCTACTGGACTAGTTCGTTAGTCAAGAGTTGGTTAAGGTTTCCTGACCATGGACTTGTTATAGTCAATTGATAACGGAGTCACATCATTAGGAGAATGACGTGATGGATGATACGTCTCAAACGTATCTATAATTTTTGAGTGATCCATGCTAGTTTTGTGATATTGTCACATGTTTTTACTGTCATTTATATCATTTTTATGCATTTTGTCAGACTAACCTATTGACAAGATGCCAAGTGCCAGTTTCCTGTTTTTGCTGTTTTTGTATTTCAGAAAAGTCACAACAGGAAATATCGTTGGATTGCCCTCAAAATTTACAGAGATTTTTTATGCGACGGAATACACACGTGGACCAAAGGGCGACCCGGGGGGCCACCCAGGGGCCAGGGGCGGGTAGCAGCCGCGGCCCCCCTTGACCCGCGAGTGGGGCCCGCCCCTACCCTCTGGGCATTGTCTCGGCCCCCTCCGACGCCTATAAAATCCCTTTTGACCTAAAACCGAGGGGCGGCCATTATTTTCCAGAAACTCAACCCCGACGTGCCGTCACTGAAAACCCTAGTTCGGGGTCCAATCTGAAGCTGATCCTGACACTCTGCCGGAGGGGAGATCGATCCCAGAGGGCTCTTCATCGCCATGCCTTCATCCGGGATGATTTGTGAGTAGTCTCACCTTGGACTACGGGTCCATGGTAGTAGCTAGTTGGTAGTCTCTCTCTCTTGTGCTTCATGTCTTATGATCTTGTGAGCTGCCTAACATGATCAAGATCGATTATTGTAATTCTATGTGATGTGTTTGCTGGGATCTGATGGATTATGAAGTTATGTTCAGATTGTGCATGATTCTTATATGAGTAATTTATGTTCTTGCATGCTCTCCGATGTGCGTAGTTACTTTGGCCAAGTGATTGTGTGTATCTCCAAGAGAGAGTATTTATGCTAGATAGTGGGGTTCATGCCCCCTTTTGTTCCTGGGCACGAGTGACAGAAACGTCTAAGGGCGAGGGTGTGCTGTTGCTACTAAGGGTATAACTGCGGTGTTAATGTCTCTTTTGATATTAGTATTGCTTACTTCATGCACTTTACTTAATGCAATTGTCTCTTGCTTGCAACTTAATACCATTGGGTGACAGGTTGGATAGCGATCCCACGGTGGACTTTTTAGACAAAGACGCAGTTGGACTCAACGGTCTTTGTTCCTTGTCGTGATGCCTCCATAAATATTATCATTTTGTTCTTTTTGTCATAGCTAAATTGGGTTTGTGTCATGATCTTGTCAATTGCCTAACTGTAATTCGTTCACCCATCACATGCATATTTTATTACTTGAGAGACTCCACTAGTGAACCCATGGCCCCCGGTCCATCTTTTTACATTGTTTACAACCTCATTTACTTGCTTTTAATCATCATTACTCCTCTGGTCACTTTTCATGTTTCATCTATTTCATCATACAATTAACCGCTTTGTTTTCTGCGAGACCGGAAAGATTGACAACCTTTCCGCCGTTGGGGGCAAAGTATTTTGGTTGAGTGTGTGCAGGTCCACGTCTGTTGAAGGTCAAGCACCAGAGATCTTCAACATTCACCTCGTTGTTGATTTCAAAGTCCTACTGGTTCGTTAAACGAGGGAAAACTGCTACTAGCTGCAATTCCGCCTTCGCTTGGGGCACCACCCAACTTATTTTAATACAGCAGCAACTAGCGGTGGAGCTATCGAAGAAGATCTGAGCTAGCCAAAACACTGTATCTAATTAAAGGCGAGAGAGACGAACACCTGAGCTCGAGAGGGAGAGCGCGCGCGATGAGGAACGGCGGCCGGCGGAACAGATCGGGGCAGCGACGGTCAACGTTGAGGGGTTTGGAGGAGGGGCGGCCGGGGACGAGGGAAAGGGGCGTGCTTATATATTTGAAATACATGAATATACCATATTAGTGAAACTCGGAGCTTGACCGGACCCTTCGGATAGTTAGTGAAAATTATATTTGATCGATCAAATTATGTACTTACCATAATATTATCCATCAATTAAAAATTTGAGCGATACTTTAGCAATTTTTTTCCGGAATATGATCGATGAAATCGAAAGTTGAAATTCCGGACAAATACGCGGACCCTACGGACTTATGTATCACATAGGGGATTCTGTTTTTATCGAGGCATGTGTATGGATCCAGGCATAGCAGCTTGCTAGTGGCGCGCAGATTTGGGCTACCTATAGCTCTGTATCGTATGCCGGCCACCTATGCGAGCTTGCAGCGTATGCCGGCCTGCGCATATGCATCGTGCATGCATGCACACGGCGCGCGCAGGTGGGTCGAGGGCGGTGGATTGGCGTGACCAATGGATCTATCGAGATGCGCGTGCAGACCAATGGATCTATCGAGCCGCCTGTGCTGGCGTGCTAGCGGGCGTGCATGCATGCGCGCCGTGGCGTGCACTCGTTCTGCGGCCGTGCAGCCTGTTCGCATGCCATGTGCGTCAGGCAATAATGGCATGCCGCGGCGCCGCTACGCGTACACACACGTCTCCGGCCCCCGCGGACCTCTATAAATTTCGATCCCCGCCATGCTCTCTCCCATCCTCTTCTCCAGCCCCCGCGTGCCTCCGCTTCTTCTAATCTCTAGCTCGCGATCTACTAGCTAGCACCGCGCCATGGCCTGGACCACCATCAAGATTGTCGGCGAGACTCCTCTACAGGCCGTGCACCCGGTGGAGTTTCTCGGCCCCGCTACCTATGACCGCAGCAACATGCTCCAGTTCTTCGCCATTGGTGGATACGTCACCGCTTGGCGTGCCACGCACATCGTCATGAGTTCGATCTACAAAGATCACCGCATGTTCAAGGTCGAACCTGGAGCGGATGGCACCGGGGTCTACGTCAAGCTTTGGGATGGCGCACAGGCGGCGGAGATGCACGGCGACATCTTCTGGGTTAGGGACATGCTCGTCTGCTGCGTCCAGGTGAGCCCGGAGTTGCTCAATGACCCAAGGCTCCAACCAGTGTACCCGACTGTCCGTGTCCTCCATCGCGGCGCCTAGCTAGCTAGATCGATCTCCCGACCTCTGTTTTTTGTTCTGTTTTTCTGTTTTCTCTCGATGTGTGTTGTCCGGATGGTCTGAGTTTGTGCTATGTCATACTGTGATCGTACTAGTACTGTGGTAGTGAAATCAATAAATTAAAGTATGTTTTCGATCTCTGTGATCTATTATTGTTCAATTCGTTTCAGAGATTTCTCACATACGAGTGACAAAACTTCAGTCTCAATGTTTTTGGATCCTATTCTTGAAAAGACTAGGACAGATATATACATAGTATATATTTCAAAAGATGAGCCAAGTATCGCAACACAAAGGCATGTCCTAGTGGTGGGGAGGGGCTGATGCCTTCCCACAGACCCAAGTTTGAGTCCTTATACTCGCATTTGTGGTCATATTGCACCTTGTGGCTTATCTGACATGTTTAAGTAGGACATGATGGGAGCATACATTGAGATCAATGGTTACATCCATGTTATACATACTCATACCAAATAAGTTTTTTTTCCGTTTAATTTGGATGCAATTTCATATTTTTAAAATTCAAATCCGTTTTTGGATTGTTGATACAAATTATGAATTTTAAGAGTTATGTTAAATAAGAAGCGAAAGTTTATTATTTGCAAGTTTAGTATGGTCGCATCCATGCTATACATACTCGTACCAAATAAGTTTTTTTCTGTTTAATTTGGATGCAATTTCATATTTTTAAGTCGCATCCATGCTATACATACTCATACCAACAAGTTTTTTCCCGTTTAATTTGGATGCAATTTCATGTTTTAAAATTGAAATCCATTTTATGGATTGTTTGATACAGATTATGAATTTTAAGAGTTATGTTAAATCAGAAGTCAACGTTTATTATTTGCAAGTTTGGTAGATTCATGCCACCACAAGCCACACGTACGTACTTGCATGTTTGTTCTAACAAAAAAATATCGTATGATAAATCACCAGAGATGGTGAAAAACAAGCGCCGTCTAAACAGGAAGTTGTGCCGGTCGCGTATGGTAGCCGTCTCCAATGGATGTATTTTTAGAGACGGGTGATAATATGAACCGTCGTAGTGTCTGTCGGAGACGGACACAAAATTTGAACCGTCTGAAGTCCTTTATCCCAGACGGCTAATATTATTTTTACTTCGGCCGGCTCTAGTTCTGGTCTTGTATGTGAGGTTTTGTACTAGTGTTAACTGGATTGTATTCTTTTTTTATTCATTTTTTTAATATTTCTCACAGTGACTTTTGACGAGGCAATCCGTGTGACATGAGAGAGACGTATAGGGTGTGCTCTTTCTTCGTATTTTTTACACTTGGATTTTCAAAGCTTTTGAGACCTAGCTGGTGCAACCCCACCCTTTCTCGGGGTGTAATTTTTTCATGTGTTTGGTCCTTATCCACCTATCGCTCTCCCACTATATATATTCTTGTATTATACAGAGAACACAAGATTGATAATAAAGGGCAGTCCCATATATATATTTCTCTTTATCAATTTAATTTCTATATATGTGGGGCTTGTTTGAATATGATCTCGTTCCACGCCATTAGACCGGACTTGCGAAGGTTGTGGAACACAGCTAAGGGCATCCGTAATGTGTAAGTTGGACTTTAGCCATAAGTTAGGCCTCACTTTTCATCTGAAATTTTCCTCAATTTATGACATTAACTTTAGCCTTAAATTGGGACCCTTGGGACCCACTTGTCCCATAAAGTTTTTCACAATGTATATAAGGTGAACTCTAACTGTAAGCTAGGACCCACATGTCCTATTGTATACACACATACATGAGAGTGGAGAAAAGAAACTATTTTGTATTGCTTGTGGGTAATCCATAAGTTTAAGGGTTGCTTTGATTCATAGGATAGTAAAGGTGTAGGAATAGAATATTTATAGTATTAGGATGACATGTCTAATTGAATCATATAAAAAGATAAATTCATTTTGATTGTGGTGAAGAAATTTTTTCATGAGGTTAAACCTCATGTTATTTTCCTATGAAGTTTACAGTACAAGATTTTTATGAGATTATTTCCTACAAGATTCAACCTTATAAATCAGACGACCAACGTAGATTTTTTTTCTAAGGATATCTATTCTTCAAAAGATCTTTTGAATTAAAGAAGTCCTAAAGTCACCCGTAAGTACGTGGTCAACTTTATTATCTCCAAAATGTATAAGCGAGATCATAAGCTTTCCCGCATAGACCTTTATGGTGTGGGTATTATACGTTGCGGCTGCGATGATAGAAAACGAGATCATTGTAGGGCACGGACCCTACTTGGCTTTGTATGCAGCTGCCGCACAGTCGGAATTTGTCAGATCCACCAGATGAACTGTAGGCATGGCACTAGGAATTTATTAGCAATCAGTGTATCAACAATCAATAGAAAACTACTGCAGCATGCATGCACCGACACCCGTGAACGAGAACATCTTTCACAATTGCGATGCGCCTGTCTTAATCATCTGTAGTTGTGCTTGCTACAGTATGTCGTAGTGTTCCTTTGGAGTTAACTGAGTTATCATGAATTCCAAGATACGATATCGATTTACACATTCATTTGGAAAATTGCGTTTCCTAGTAAATAGGGAGATACCAAAATCTGAAACTTTTTTGGCTTCTTTTTAAAAGAAATGCAAATTCTAACGACTAGTTGAATGCCCGTGCGTTGCAACGGATTCACAATTTTTTCCCCACACATCCAAACATAAAAAAAGCATATAGCATAATACTTAAAAACAACGAGATTTGCTTTGCTAAATATGTACTTTCATAAAATCTGTTATTTGACATCATATGCATAGAAAGCAACAAAACCCGAGAATTATATCGTATAACTACATACCCTTGCACAATCACAAAACAAAAAACACACAAAGACAACTAAAAGGTCGTTTTATTTCGTGACGACACACATTCCAGCTCCAAAGACATTGCGACGAACTTGTGTTTTCTTTGTCTCGGCCACCCTAAAGCAAGAAGCTTCCCTTGGTCTAAACAATGTCTTCTCTATTATGCGTCACACCTCCAGAATGTCCCTCTGAATCTACCCGCTTAGCCCGACTTCGTATCCCACCCTCTTCTGCTGATCCCATAATGCGTACCTGAAGCCTTGGTCGTTTTTCTCGTAGACCGCTACTGATCTGCTCATTGTTTTTCATCCAGGTTGTAAGGCAATTAATTACAAAACTAAAGTGAGATTGTCTATTGACTTTGTCCCAACAGAAGTCGAGAAAAATAAAGGCATGGTCAATACATACACAACAACAAATATGTGAACATGGGATAAAATAACTTTACTCAATATTCAACTGAATTTTATAGGTAGTAGAACCAAACAGCGTTGGATCCGAGAATACAAAATATGTATGAACCAAGATAGCACTCCATAGTTGGCCGCTTTGCTAAGATACTACATTTCCATAGTAAGTTGTTTTATGTCTAAATGACAAACTAATCATAAAAATGATAAAACACTTGAAAAGGGGAACAAAATTCATTCACCTCACCTTCCATCCCGACCGGATTTGAAAATGATTATTTGTAAGAGAGCTCAATATTTTCCAACAATTTACTTTGCATTATCATAGCGAGGTTCTATGATGAAGTGTGTGTACAAACACCTTGCACTTCTTGAAGTATGTTGTTCAGGTTTATGTTTTCTTTGCCAATGGTTTATCTCTGTAAGCTTGGTTTAGTATTGCCTTCTACTTAAATTCTGAATCGGGTGCCTTCATGTAGATAGCAAATAATTAAGCGTTGCTGCAAAAATCGGAAGCCGAGATAAAACTATAAGTAGATTCCGATAAAAAATGCAATCTACTTTGCATCATTTTGCTTTACCTTCACCTTTCCATCAACAATCACTACACATTATTTAACAGCAGCAGTCCTCTCTAACCCGATCACTAAAGAGAGGTACTCTAGTGCAAAGGTCCTATGTGGTCCTTGAATCAATCAGCGAAACAAAAATCCTATGACGTGTAGGCGGAACACATATTGGAATTAACAAAGTACAGTTCTTTCCCCAATAAACCTATTACTACAGCTTATCAAACAAAATATGATAAAATAGCTAGCTATCACACTGTAGGTATCAAAGACTATGGCAGAAACCATATAGAAAAATAATAACACTAAGAAGATTTATATGTGAGAATTAATAAAAGTAGGAAATGTTGACATCCCTGGGCCAAACATAAAAAAGAAAAATGGTAACCAAAACAAACTCCTTAAGTGTCACCGAAATACTTTTGTAGTGTTGTATCAATCTAGCCCATCCGACAAAATAAAAAAAAAATGTTTTCATGGCCAATTTAAGATAGTCATAGTTGTTAGATGAAAGGAGCCAGGGCAGGCATGCCATTCCAGTAATTGCGCAAACTAAACAAATGGAAACCAAAATGTTGAAATAACAAATGAGACATTTCTAAGTGAATAGGGATTAATACAATAAATTGGAAAACAATAATTATCTAATTAAATGTCTATGTTAGGCAAAAAATCACTTAGAGAGACACCAAACCACGTCTTTCATGTTCTAAGTGAACGAATAACCTCAAGATTATGTTGTGCGCTATCCACCTGAATAGAAAGAAACCGTGAGAGCAAACATCATCTTCAGCTTGGAACTGGATCATATTAGAAAGCCCGAAAACAAGGAAATTATACCATGTCAATCCCTCCAACGATGGGAAGTCTTTCTTGCATTGCATGACAAAACGCCCTCTCAACATTTACCTACTCATCAATAAGGGAATTTGTCAGTATGGATGCAGCCTGTAGTGCATGTACAGATTGCAAATTTTCATTTGAATTGGTGTACACTGTATTGAGTTTTAATGCAAGTATTCTAAAGTGGCATCTGCAATACTCCATCCAAAATACCGTATCAACTGAATTGAAATATCTTACAATCACATCTATTTTACAGTGTGACACTTAAGTAGAAAACATTGTCAAAATAATGAGATATAAAAAATTAAGTACCTATAATTTTTGTAATCATAGATTGGAGCAGCGGTCATGAGCTCGTTGCAGTCGGGCTCCTCCAGGTGGTGACGAAGGACGCCAGGTGCAGCCGCGGGTTCCCGTCCATTATCAGCTCGTCATAGATGATCTAGTCCACAATATAAAGAGGTAAATAAAACAAACATGAGAATATATCTACAGACACAATAACTTAAATGAAAATACAATAGAAAAATTAATTAAAGCTGAGGTCTATACCCAACAAATTACTAAATGTACAATCCACAATCCTCCTCGCTCGTTTATCAAGGTGTCGCTCAATGCTGGAGATTTTGATCCATTTTTCACTACCTAAATCACCTTAATAAAACCAAGCTCCTTGCTTAGAGGCACCCAAATCTCATGCATCTACAAGTATACCTTTTATTCGTATTGGGGACCAATTCCTCCCATCCTTTCTTCTATTTCTCCTCTTAACTGCATTGGAACAAATATGGTTCAAAACACTGCTAAATAAACAAACATCAATCAGAACGGTAAGAAAAGCAATGAGAAAATATAACCTGACGTGCAAACAGCCAAATTCAGTTCTCAACTACAACTGCTAGAAACATGTACAAGTTTAAAAAAATGCGGCCCACCTTAAAGAAGTGACATGGCATAGCTAGATAGTAATCACAGGACATGCACTGGCTTGGATAGTAGGAATCCACATATAACACAACCACATGGCAAATGTGACTTTGTGAGCCTTGGAGAAACCGGATGCATGTGGAAAGCCTGCTTATCATCTATGTAAAGCAACACTATTTTAACAATAATGCTACAGCTGCGGACAGTTTCATACGGGGTCATGTTTACGGACTGACATGGAGATCAGCTGAGCAATTCACACCCTGAAATCACGGAAGCCAAATCGATTTGCACCAACTGATTTCTCCCATGTCATTCCCGTAAGCTCATTCCATAACAAAGTATCAGTAAGTCTAGCATTATTGCTATTTTAATACATGTAACGACTTGCCCAACAAGTGAATGCATTCCATACCAAAGTCTCGCCACTCCTATGCCAAGTTAGAAGCTTAGAGCTGATTGCTTAATTACGGACTCACGCTGTGCATGCCAAGAGCATGAGATATATAGATGATTGCTTGTACATATCAAGCACCGCTCGCAGGGCCAATCCAATCCTAGAGTCAAAAGCATGCTATACTCCCCACAAAAACATACCACCTGATCGCTTCGAAAATCGCATGAATACAAGGTAGTGGCTTATGCAAAGAACAGGAAAATATATCCAAATGTCCTAAGATATGCCAGTTAATGAATTTCATTATCAATCGACTACACACAACACGGACACACCTTCGGCCTTGGCACCAACAACTGCAGTCCACAGACTGATCCATCATGCTTCGACTACTGCGTGTGGAACATTTCAAATCCACAACAAGCAACCAGATACAATACGATTAGCACAAATTGAAAATTGAAATTCATAAGATGAGGATGGCTGCAGCAACTGTGCGGTGCTTGCACGTGCTTCCGAACACCAGCGGAAAAAAGGCTGGGAAGGGACACGAGGTCCATCTCCTACAGAGGTGAGCGATGAGCCTATCACCCATAAGCACACCCTCGTGCCACGCTACACGCGGAGGGACTGATGCTAGGAGTGTAGCGCGAGATAGATGTGGTGAGAGCACAGTCGAAGGAAGGGGTGCCGTCAAACCTGAATGATGTGGAGTTGGTGGAGGCCTGGCGGGCGGCCGCCTGGTGCAGGGTACATCGGCTGCGTGGAGGCTCGTGTGGTTGTAGTGCTGCGGAGGTTGTAGGCCGCGTAGCGCGGCGGCGGGGCGGCGTGGAGGATCGAGCGGCGCGGAGGCGGGGTGGAGTCCCGAGCGTCCCGCAACGGCGTGGAGGATCGAGCGGCACGACGGGGTGTGGCGTTGAGGAACGTGTGGCTGTAGATGATTCCGTTCGTAAGGGCGGCGGCAGCGTGCCAATGTGGTGGCGGCGTTGGAGGGCATAGCGGAAGGGGTCGGGGAAGGGTCGTGGACGCGCTGATGGGGAGCGCCTATACAACGCTCTTAGCGCTGCTTGGCGTGCCTACGCGTACCCCCGCGGTGGAAGCTACGTTCGTGGGCCTGGCCCATTTTCCCCGCAAGGACCTCCTGCATGTTTACTGTTTCGTGCATGTGCACTTTAGCTAACGTTGGAAGGATTGAGCGAGACTGCGAGAGTGCACGCGTATGTTTACTGTTTCGTGCATCTGCTCGTTAGCGAACGCGGAACGATTGAGTGAGAGTGTAAATGTACAAACAGCGTGCTTCATATCAGCTCAGTCGCGTTCGTACAAAGCGGAAAATATCTGAGCATGAACGTTGGAAAATATCTGAGCATGAACGTTGAATGCCCGTGCATTGCTACGGCCCCAATTTTTTTTCACACATATAAACATAATCCGCATACAAAATTATAGTGCGTATAAATAGTTGTACCACATAATATTTCAAAAACCACGATATTCTTTGCTAAATATGCACTTCCATAAAATATATTGATTGACATAAAGCAACAATCTGACAATCATCTCTTATAGCTAAATACCCTTGCACAACCACGAAACAGGAAAGGCACACATAAATATGAAGATCATTTTATTTTGCGATGACACACACTCTAGCTCCAAGGACATTGCGACAAATTTGTGTTTTCTTTCTCTGATCACCCTAATACACAAGGGGCTTTCCTTACTCCAAACAATGTATCTCTTATGGCTCTCACATCTATAGTGTCCCTCTGGCTCTACGCGCTGGTACATCTGCTCAGTGTTGTTCAAACTTCCTGAAAATTACAAAGGATATAGTGGTCCTTGAAAATGGAACGTTAATGGAGTAATTTCCAATGCAATTTTGCAAAAAAAAAAAAAAAAAAAATGTGTTAGATTCGTTGTCATGTAATGCATTGAAATTTGCTGTTGAAACTTTGTAAAAAAACCTGTACCAGGATCAGATATTCAGCCATGTGGATTTGTTCAGGCTGCACGTATGGGTTTGTCAGGGCATAGAACTGGACAGGGTAGCATATCAAGAAATTCAGTTTGTGAGCATCAGCCCATCAGAACGCTCATCCGTGCTGGTGTCACCCTGTAGCCTGTAGGCGTGGTGTTCTAGGAGGTCACTAAAATGATTGCATTGCACTACTTCCATCCGATGAGCTTCATTTAAGTGATTGAAACCTCATGACCACCTATTATAGACCGCATTGACACTATGGAATATGCAAACTGTTTATTTCTTGGATTTTCCATGCTCCAGACTCCTAACTTTGTGTACCAATTAGCAGTTTAAAAATCAACTTAACTCGGTACTTCTATCTGTTGACAATGATGTACAGTACTAACGTACTATGATCTGATGAAATTGGTTAAGGTACCACTTTCGCAATCAGACTCCCTACGGAAAGGAAACAAAACACAGTATGTATTTTTAGTGCCGAACCTTCTGATAGCATCAAATTACATTGGAAGTCTTCCTAATTCTTACCTGTATAGTTCTCGTGCAAATATAATAAAGGCATGAAGCTGTTTCCAGACACAGCTTCCCTCTGAAAAGTTCAGTGTCAAGGATTAAGCGTTGGCATTTAATTGTTTGTGCCAAAAAGATTACATGAATAAGGCGGAAGGAATATACCTTTTAAATCGTTTGAATTTAATTCCTCCATTTTCTGTTGACAGTGCAAGTTCTCATACTTTTGGAGCTTGTTTACGAACATAGCATCAGAAGTCTTTTCTCTGCTGGTGTCCAATTTCTCATCCTTCGACACTTAGTTTGTATAACCTGAACATCCTCGCCTTCAGCTTTGAACCTGAAATTGTTATTTACTGTATGACCTAAACATCATGTTTTGTGGATTCCGAAATTTCTTCTTTCTCCAGAAAGTTGTGATTATTATTGCTGAACTCTGTTTCTCCTGAATTTACAGCATTCACACTACTTCTAACTTTGCCTTCAGCTTTACCAATAGTGATATCCTAAATAAACATGATGAATATATGGGTCAGCGTTCAGCCAACAAAAAAAGTAACTGAGCACTTTTGAATTTATACAACCAAACATGATCAACTATAAATTATTGAGGTGTTAACACAAACACATGCTTGCAGTCATCTCATCCTTTTTTCCGAGTATTCAGCTACCAGAATAGAGAACCCACTTAAGATGGTGATTTCTGCACGGGAGAGATAACTGATGTAGACATTACGAAACTCAATGTTGGTTTGTACTGAACATAAGGTACAACCATCAGGGTATACAGTACAAGAATGAACGGATTTCATTTCCTGCAGCTATACGTTGTTGCTCAAAGGAATATGACTTTGTTGGTGCGTGATCAAGTCCACTTCAAACAATTAAGAGCAGGGTGTAAGATGATTATCAGTGTAAAAGTAGAGATCTGAGGAAATCTTTTAAAATTAAGATGCTTACAGTTCACTCAGAATAATAGCAAACAGTGCAACTACAATTTCGCCACCATTGGCTCTTCCATGAGAGAAAAGGAATCTCCCGACCCAAAGTTGTAAGGCACAAGAGCAGATGGACAACCCATACATAAATCCGATAGAATTATACCAAGACCTTGAACCAGGCTTATCGGAATCCCATGACGCAGAGTTGCTTGAAGTGGAGTAGTATAATAATATTTTGCGAACGCATTTGTGTAGGAGTACAAATTCCTATTGTACAATATTGCCTGCAAAATAAGAAGTGCTCAAGTGGACACACGACTTCACTTAACAGTTAGCATATGGCTGAAACTCTAACAACCAAGCATGCTTTATTTTGCAATTGAAGTGCCCCATGCCAACATGACAATATGACATGTTTAATTTTCTTATTGGTTCACAAATCACAATGAAATTAAACATACCTGGTCTGCATCCTGCATATTTTTCGCCACTCAATGGAGAAATATGTTTGATATTTACTGAAAACTGGTGCAGTTCAACATACAGGAATGCCAAATTGTAACTTCGGCAATCACGATATCCTCCGCGCGGCGTGCTGTAGAGATAGGCACAGGTGAGATTGAGAGAGAGAGGAGTAAGGGGAGGGAGAGGACGGGGAGATATGGAGCCAGTTTCCTCCGTTATGGCCAGAGAGCAAATAAAGAGAGAGGACAGGGAGAGTGGATGGCTGCTCAAGGACAGAGGAAAGGAGGACGAGATGTGAGGGGAGGCCGAGGACGAAGGCGAGCGAGGGAGAGAGGTAGCGCTTGGCGGACGATGTACCGCGGCTGACCATCACCACTGGCGCAGACAAGAGGAGGAGGTGCCCCGGCCGCTCCTCCTATATGGGATCAACAATGAGTTTGCGCCGATGGCATGCTAGGGCATCACCACGGGAGAGACGAGCAGACCGAGAGACGAACGGTGGCGGTGGCGGCTCTCCTAGGGCATCACCACGGGAGAGACCGAGAGAGAAGAGACGAGCAGCGTGGGCGTGGACGGTAGTTTTCTTGCTGGGCCGGGCCAGCGGGTTTAGGGTCAGGAATCAGGATGGGCCGGGCGAGCGAGGGATGACAGACGATGGGGTTGACGTACGAACGTCCAACTACAATATTATAGTATAGATTAGGGAGAATTGTCTTTCTAGGATCGGCAACATGCATCATGCATCTGGCACGATCTCTGGCGCTAAGCATTTCAGGCAAGGAGACAACCCAATAAATGAATTCCTGGTAGGCCGTGAGCATAATAATCTTCTGAAGAAAACTGTTCTGCAGTTGCTTCTCTTTCTTGTTAAGTGTTAACAGCTTAATCGTCTGCAAAGCCCTACTCCTCACCGACTGTTAGATCTGAAATAGAGACAGTCCATGACTGGAGCAGTGGCTCCCGTGGGAGCATCAAGGACGATCAGCCCCATTGTCGTCGACCTCAAGGGCACGTTCAGCCACAGTCAAGTACTAGCTTATCGCTGGCTGCAGTGAATGCGACGAGAAGATAACGAGATCACCATCAATTCCTCATCTCGTGCATTCCATGTGCCCGATCTAATAATCTTGCGATTTATCAACAACCAGATTCCCAGTTTTGGATTTATGTCGATCGGTTCCCGTGTCTGGATCTGCAACCAGCTGTTCCAGCTGCTGCTTGTCTGGTTCAAATGAAGGACCCCTATGGCCGGTGTACTGTATCTGTAAGGTCCTATATACACTGTCCCACTGTAGGTGCACACCTCGTCTCGCCGGTGGTACGGTAGGCCAAGAGTGAGCAAAGAGAGCCGCAATGGCGTCCTCGCGTCGCCATCGTGTGCTCTCGGCCTCACTCCTCCTCTGTGCCGCCGTCGCGTTCACCTGTGTGTCCGGCAGCGGCTCCTCCGGGCTCGGTCCGATCAGCACCAATGGCCGGAACTACAGCAAGGTGTGCGACCCGGCCCGGTTCGCGGCCATGGGTCTCGAAATGGGGGGTTTCCGGTACTGCGACGCCACTCTGCCGTACCCGGACCGGACGCGGGACCTCGTCCGCCGGCTCACGCTGGAGGAGAAGGTGCGCAACCTGGGCGACCGCGCGGAGGGCGCGGCGCGCGTCGGGC
Organism: Puccinellia tenuiflora; assembly: GCA_012064385.1. NCBI lineage: Eukaryota > Viridiplantae > Streptophyta > Magnoliopsida > Poales > Poaceae > Puccinellia > Puccinellia tenuiflora. The sequence continues at coordinate 125,891 of QRDG01000446.1, read as the reverse complement.
TGCCGCCGTACCGGTGGTGGGGCGAGGCCCTGCACGGCGTTTCGGACGTCGGCCCTGGCGGCACGTGGTTCGGCGGCGTGGTGCCCGGCGCCACCAGCTTCCCGCTCGTCATCAACAGCGCGGCGTCGTTCAACGAGACGCTGTGGCGCGCCATCGGCGGCGCGGTGTCCACGGAGGTGAGGGCCATGTACAACCTGGGCCACGCGGAGCTCACGTACTGGAGCCCCAACATCAACGTGGTGCGCGACCCGCGGTGGGGCCGCGCCAGCGAGACCCCCGGCGAGGACCCCTTCCTCGTCGGACGCTACGCCGTCAGCTTCGTGCGCGCAATGCAGGACATACCAGCTGGTGCTGCCGATGGCGGCGACCCTTTCTCGCGGCCCCTCAAGGTGTCGAGCTGCTGCAAGCACTACGCCGCCTACGACGTGGACGCGTGGTTCACCGCTGACCGGTACACGTTCGACGCGCGGGTGGAGGAGCGCGACATGATCGAGACCTTCGAGCGGCCGTTCGAGATGTGCGTGCGGGACGGGGACGCGAGCTGCGTCATGTGCTCCTACAACCGCATCAACGGCGTCCCGGCGTGCGCCAACGCGCGGCTCCTGTCCGAGACCGTCCGCGCCGAGTGGCAGCTCCACGGCTACATCGTCTCCGACTGCGACTCCGTGCGCGTCATGGTCAGGGACGCCAAGTGGCTCGGGTACAACGGCGTGGAGGCCACGGCGGCGGCCATGAAGGCCGGGCTGGACCTCGACTGCGGCATGTTCTGGGAGGGCGCGCAGGACTTCTTCACCGCCTTCGGCCTCGACGCCGTGCGGCAGGGGAAGCTGCGGGAGTCCGAGGTCGACAACGCGCTGCACAACCTCCTCCTCGTCCTCATGAGGCTCGGCTTCTTCGACGGGATCCCCGAGCTCGAGTCCCTCGGCGCCAGCGACGTCTGCACGGAGGAGCACATGGAGCTGGCCGCCGACGCGGCCAGGCAAGGCATGGTGCTCGTCAAGAACGACCACGGCCGGCTCCCATTAAAGGCCGCTAGCTCGGTGGCACTGGTCGGCCTTCTTCAGAACATCAATGCATCCGACGTCATGCTCGGAGACTACAGAGGAAAACCTTGCAGGGTGGTGACGCCATACGACGGGATAAGGAAGGTGGCGAGTGCCACGTCGCTGCACGCGTGCGACAAGGGCGCGTGCGGGGCGCCGGGAGGATGGGCGAAGACGGTGGACGCGACCATCGTCGTCGCCGGTCTCAACATGAGCGTGGAGAAGGAAGGCAACGACAGGGAGGACCTCCTCCTGCCGTGGAGCCAGACCAACTGGATCAACGAGGTCGCCGAGGCCTCACCGCACCCAATCGTCCTGGTCATCATCTCCGCCGGCGGCGTCGACATCTCCTTCGCGCAGAACAACCCCAAGATCGGCGCCATCCTGTGGGCCGGGTACCCCGGCGAGGAAGGCGGCACCGCCATCGCGGACGTGCTCTTCGGGAAGTACAACCCGGGGGGAAGGCTGCCGCTGACGTGGTACACCAACGAGTACATCAGCAAGATCCCGATGACGTCGATGGCGCTGCGCCCCGTCGCCGACAAGGGGTACCCCGGCAGGACCTACAAGTTCTACGCCGGGCCGGAGGTGCTCTACCCGTTCGGCCACGGCCTCAGCTACACCAACTTCACGTACGCGTCGGCCACCGCCAGCGCGTCCGTCACGGTTCAAGTCGGCGCGTTAGACTCCTGCAAGCAGCTCACCTACAAGCCGGGGACGGCCTCGCCACCGGCATGCCCGGCCGCCAACGTCGCGGGGCACGCGTGCCAGGAGGAGGTGAGCTTCGAGCTGACCGTGGCGAACGTCGGTGGCAGGGACGGCACCCACGTCGTGACGGTGTACACCGTGCCGCCGCCCGAGGTGGACGGCGCGCCGCTGAAGCAGCTGGTGGCGTTCCAGAGGGTGTTCGTGCCGGCGGGGGACGCCGTCCAGGTGCCCTTCGCGCTCAACGTGTGCAAGGCGTTCGCCATCGTCGAGGAGACGGCGTACACCGTCGTGCCCTCGGGCGTCAGCACCATCCTCGTCGGGGACGACGCGCTGTCGCTCTCTTTCCCCGTCAAGATCGAGCTGGCCGCTGCGTAAATTCTTTGCGTGTCCATTCATTTTTTGTTTTGTTTTTGTTCTACGGAAGGTTGTGGGAAATTATTACAGGAATTAATACAGCGGGCACAAGTCGAAATAAGTGTAATTACTTGGTACAGTTTACACCGTGCTACGCCAAGCATAAGTGTGGAACTGATTAGGTGGGAAATAAGGATTTTTTTTTTTGCACCAGACCAATAATTCAATCTTTGCACCAGACCAAGAACCCTAGAAGAGTCCATTTTCAATTTTTCACTTTGTACTTCGTGTTGGTCAAAATTTGAATACTCTAAGTTTTTCACTTTATGTTTTGTGTGCCAAAAGTTGACCATCCAAAGTTAATTTTCTCGATCCGTCCATGCACCTAGCTCACGCCTATGTGGTTGGATGCAGAGTTGGGGGGGGGGGGGGGGGGGGGGGGGATGGTAGAAGGAAGAACACCACTGCCTTCTTCACCGGTTGCGCTGTCCCTCAATCCCCGTAGTCGTTTGTGTCATTGTCGTCGCATGTACCTTCTTCCACAGGAGGGAGGAGGGTCGGGAGGAGAATAACGTTTTGCTTGAGAAAGAATCCACGAGGTGAAAGGCATGGATTAGACCCGATGTGTTTCACAATGTTTGCTAGGTATTTAGACGAGTTGTAACACCGACTGGGTTTAACCAAACAAATTTAGAAAGCGGACCGGGAACATAACTCGGTTGGTGAAAAACCACGAGGATTGGGATCCAATCCCGTCGGGGGAAGGAAAGACTAACCTAACAAGGTCTAACGGGATTTTACACACATAAATGTTGCGGCAGACATAAGCTCAAGAATTAGGCAATCAACGTCATAACAACACCACGTCCATATAGAAAATACACAAAACACTTAGTTGGTACATATAGCACATATATATAACCGAACATCAATCATCGTTCTTGCTTGGTTCAGTATCCAATCCCAATCTTATCCTCGATCAGGAACCATATAGAAACGGACCTCCAGAACAGAGATTACAATGGCTTCTAAAAAAAGTCCGACGGTCACCAAAGATGCGTTGCATACAAACTTAGGGTGGTGAAATGACCACCTACAAATGTAAAGCGAGTTAGAAGCTGATTTATAACATCACAACAAAAGCATCTACAATTAATTAGTGCACGATATTATAATTACCACGGTGTCAATGCTGAATTATTTGAAATGAGGCTCCATGCTGCAGCTGCGGCGCAAAGAAATTTACATAGTTAGCGTTACAGACTGTGAAACAAGAATTCAAGCGTATGTTGCGGCTGTCAAGTTTCTAGAGTAGTTGCAAGTTGTGCTTTTGGTTTTTCTTTTGTTTGCTTGTTTTCTACTCTTCCTTAAAGTTGATTTCCTCAGCACCTGTATGATCTGTAGCCGTACTTGGCTTTATTAATTTAAAGCTGAGCGTTATCGCCTGTTATCTAAAAAACAAGAATTCAAATAAAACAGAGATGTTATCTAAATAGAGCCAATTTTTTTGTATGTTTGGTTAAGGAAAAAGGAAAGGAAAAAAAGAATGAAGACATTAAATGATCATAGCACATAAATTGTTATGTTGTTCTGATAGCACGTAGTTTCTTTAGTAACTCAATACGACCCTAAATTCTACTATATATAAAGGACGGTTTGCTTGATCTGCGTCTGTAGTTGAGTTCTAGATCACCACGCAACAAGAAATAGACAGAAAAAACATACCTTGATATTATTAACATGATTCGATGATTCCAAAGATCTACCCCCTAGTTTTATTAGTGTCGGGGGACGACCCCCGGATAGGGTTAAGATAATGAATTATGTACAGTCCTGGAGTTGACCAGGTCAAGGTTGACCGACATAAGGTGGACCGGCATGGCCGAGATAGCCCTGCTGGTATAAACCGAGATATATGAACCGAGCTATATGAACCGACATATCTGGACCGACATACAAAGGTATGTTGGATGGTCTTCACGGTTCCTTGTATGTGCAGGGGGAGCGAACCGAGTCAAGTGTATCTGGCATGGCTATGCCGGATAAAGAAGAGGCACCGTATCTCGGCCAAGGGTCAAGGCAAGTGTCCAGTCCCTCCAATCACGGAGCATGGTCAAGCGTCAGCAAGTACGATGTGATATGTCTCCACCATACAGCTGACCAGGGCGGTACGGGGCGCAGTGCGCAGGCATGGAGGGAGTGTCCTGCCCAGGACAGAGGAGACCGGGCGACCAGGGGCTGACGCAGGCCAGGGATGGCCACAGTAGTTCGTGTTACACTGTAACCTGGGCACCATTATATAAGGTGCCCGAGGCCCTCGTAGAAAAGGGAGACGAGAAGAAAGACGGGAGGAGAGACGAGAGTTGAGACTGAAGAGAGAGCTTCTGCTGCGAGAGCTTGAGAGGCCAGAGTTTGTAAGAGAGGAAAGAGCCCGAGTCATCTTAGTGCTTTACATACAGCTCGAGGAGCACCCCTGTAACCCGGGTTGTGACTCTTATACACTCAGACAAGCAGGAGTAGGGGTTTTACCTCCTCACGAGGGCCCTGAACCTGGGTAAACCGCGTGTGTGTTTGTGTTTCTGTGTGTGTAATTCTACGCACCATCCCTGCCCGGTGCCAACAACGTCCATCGGCCCCAACATAAGCCATCCCATGGCATCTGTCCGTTCACCACGACGACAATTAGCAAAACAAAAAAGGTACGTTCGAGCTCCTCAATCTGTTCTTGCCTAGTCCCCATTATATACTAGGGTTTCTCTTATCTGACTGTAGTACGGTCGCTACTACCAAACCGTGTCGTTTTGGTGGTCGTGGTGGCCGTCTCCATCTGTTCCTGCCCGATTGTTTTTTTAGAGCTGGGCAGGTAGCCTCTCGAGCTAAAAGGATATAGAGTCTAATTGACCGAAAACATTATCATTCATGTTTGTATATGATTTCCATATACAAGTTCTGATGACCACCGAGAACAGAAAAAAATGCTAGCATCAAAGTTTAATAACAATGGACTTTCAAAACATAATCGAATTTTCAAAGCTTCAGACAACATGTTTAACAAACATCCACATCATAGCATTTAAGTTCCACAAACAAAGGAAGCTAATTATAAGAGCAAATATTTGCTATTGCTGGAAAACAAAATAAAGAAACAGTACACACAGCAAAATGCGTACTCAGGGTAATTACTTCCCATCCTCGGACACCCAAGCCGTGTGAGATGTACAAACTGACTCCCTACTATCAATTGGCTTGTTAACTCTCTAGGTAATCACTCCCTTCACGGAGCCAACAAGCAAGTGGGGCCGACCGTGGCTTGACGGCAAGTGGGGCCAGCCGTGGTCGGACGACAAGCGGGGCCGTCCAGGGCCGTTCCAAAAAAATTTTTGGGCCCGAGGCATATAAAAATACAATTTGTAATTAACTTTTATACTTTTCTATACCTTATTTTTAGCATGTTACAGTATTACAAGTATAATTTTCTATTTGTTATCATTGTTTAACCACATAATTGGTAATACTATTATATATTTGTTGGTGTGTTTTTTAGTTGTACTAAATAAAATTAAAATGTATTAAATCATAATACTATTTTTTACAATGTATAATCCTATAATGTATCATAATTATGGTAAAGATCTGCATAGAGTGATATCTAATAGATATTTCAACAGTAGTTCTGGAGTATGACTAAGTAAGCATATTTATATAAATGTTTAGAGTTAAGCTAAACCACATACTTTCTACTCTCCTAGTTTTTTATGGTCATAATTAATTAAACATGGAAATACGGTAACATAGATTTTCGTGAAAATCGCATGAGACTTTCCACCAGAAAGAGAATAGCATGCTAAATAAACTTTTTCTCACCGGTCTCATTGGATTTGTTCTTACGTGGCTAGCGGCCAGTAGTATGTTTTTATTTCAAAAATTATCTAATTTCTTATATTAAGATACTCCCCCGGTCATAAAATGTAAGGCCCATATGATTTTTAATCATGTTTAGTTCACATCTTTGACCACTAGTAATACTAAGTGTATGTATTGATATTGTATAGATATAATCATTACATTTTGCCTTGTGGGTTACTTTTATTTACATGCATTTATACTATTTTCTATAGATAATATAAGTGCGAATTATAATTAAAATTAACGAGAAAAGGTCATTCACATTTTATTTTTTTCAAAGAGGGAGTATTAAAATAGATTCTTGAGTGTAGTGGAAAATAGCATAGAGATCACTATCATTTTGGGCCTTCGCTTCCTAGGGCCCTGGGCGGTCGCACTTCTTGCCCGGCCTATAGGCCGGCCATGGCCAGACAACGAGCAAAGACGGTCATGGCCGGACGACGAGTGGTGCTGGCCGTCGCAAGACGGCGAGTGAAGCGGCTAAGGATGGTCATCTCGCTTCAGATTCGAACGCTATCGGCTTCGGCGGCGCAGTGCGGAGAGTAAGTGAAACCCTAAAGGATGGAGAGAGGTGCGGGGTCTTGATGGGGTCGCAGCATAGAAAACAAAAATTTCCTACGCAACAAGCGGAATAACCCCAAGGATCTAGATCTATTAGATGGAGGTAGCGAAGATGAGATCCAATCTCTTACCCTTGAAGATCAACAAACGCGTTTTGTCGGTGCAGGGGTTGGCTAGTCGATCCCCGCAACTAGACTCATCTAGTCGCGAGGAGATGTATTTCCTCGAAGTCCAATCCGACGAAGTGCCACAAGGGGGTAGCACCTCCGCGGTATCCACACGTACGGCTCGATGTAGATCTCCTCCTTCTTGATCCCGCAAGCAAGGTGGAGATGGCTAGATGGATCTCGGCACCACGACGGTTGTGGTGGCGTTGATGATGATGATCTCCACGAGCATGGCTTCGCCAAGCCAAGCAAGAGGAGAGGGAGAGGAGGAGGTGCAGCAGCAGCCCTACATCTAGGGGTGGTGCGGCAAGGCCATGGAGGTGGTGGTGGCGGCAGCCCTCCGGGGAGAGAGGTGGCGCCATGGGAGAGGTGAAGGAGGCGGCGGCTAGGGCACCAAGGGAGGGGTGCGGCTTGGGCAGCCAAAAAGGTGTGCCGCACCCCCTCCCCTCTCCTCCTTATATAGTGGGGCGGCTAGGGTTTGGGGAGGGCTGGCCGGCCCCCCCTTTCCTTGGCCCCCAAGTTGGGGCGCCCCCACTTGGGCCCCTTGGCCTTTGCTTGGCCGGCTAGGCCCATGTGGGCTTTAGGGTGGTGCGCACCCCACAAGGTTGCAGCACCCCCTTTGGCCCATGTGGGTCCATACGATATGGGCTCCACTTCTAGACTCTTCTAGAACCTTCCGGAACCTTCCGGTACCCCGCTGAAATATTCCGGAACTTTTCCGATACCTCCGGAAACCACTTTCCTTATATGAATCTTATTCTCCGGACCACTCCGGAACTCCTCGTGATGTCCGGGATCCTATCCGAGACTCCGAATCACCATTCGTTCATTCCATCAAAATATCTCATCACTAACCCTAGCTACATCGGAGCGTTAAGTGTGTGACCCTACGGGTTCGAGAACATGCAGACATGATCAAATCAATAATCAATAGCGGGACCGGGATGCCCATATTGACTCCTACATATTCAACGAAGTTCTTTATCGATTGAACCACGATGCCGGAGATTCTTAATCTCATATACGATTCCCTTTGTCTCACCGATATTTAATTTGCCCGAGATTTGATCGTCGATATCTCTATATCTAGTTCTATCTCGTTACCTGGCAAATTCTCTTTACTCGTCCATAATATAGGATCTCCGTGATTACTACTTAATCACATGGTTGCAACCTTTCCGATGCTATATTACCGAGAGGGCCCAGAGATATCTTTTCCGTCACAAGGAAGGACAAATCCCAGTCTTTGATTCATGTCACCCAACAAATACCATCGGAGATACCTGAAAGCCACCTTTATAATCACCCAGTTACGAAGTGACGTTTGATGTCCACAAAGCATTCCTCCGGTAAACGGGAGTGACATAATCTCATGGTCTAAGGAAACTATACTTGGCATACTAAAAGTGTTGGCAATAAAACTGTTGTGACACGATCAATTGCAACTCTTTATTATTTGGGTCTTGTCCATCACATCATTACTCCTAATGATATGACTCCGTTATCAAGTGACTATAACAAGTCCATGGTTAGGAAACTCTAACCATCTCTTGACTAACGAACCAGTCCGGTAGAGGCTTACTAGGGACACCTGTTTGTTTATATTCCACACATGTATTATGTTTCCGATTAATACAATTATAGCATGGAGAATAAACTATTATCATAACATGAATATGCTAATAAACCATTTTATTATTGCCTCTAGGGCATATTCCCAACAGGTCTTTATATAGGGACGATGTTGCACCCAGACCGAAACAGCTTACTTACTCGCGAGTGACGGGTCGCGCGAGCCCGCATCAACGCGCGACGTGCGTGTGGGGCCCGCCCACCTTATCCCCCACCTCCTCTCCTCTCCACCTTATCCCCTCCCGCGATGCACATGACGGAGCCCCTTCCTCTCCTCTCTCCTCTCTCCCCTCCCACCGTCCATGCTCCCCTCCCGCCATCCATGCTACCCTCCCTCTCCTCTCTCTCCTCTCCTCTCTCCCCTCTCCCCTCCCGTGCGCGACGGAGCTGAAAGGACAAACGTTGCCGAGATGTCGCCTAGAGGGGGGGTGAATAGGCGATAACACTTTTTCAATTTAAGGCTTGATAATTGCGGAATAAAACTATGTGTTTAAATTAACAAGCCAACAACCTAATTACTAGGCTCACCTATGTGCACCAACAACTTATGATAAGCAAGGCAAGCAACAAGGTGATAGCTAGATATAGAACTTCAAGCACGAAGGCTATCACAATGTAAATTGCATAAGTAAAAGCACGGGTATAGAAATAACCGAGGCACGCGGAGACGAGGATGTATTCCCGAGTTCCTCCTTGTTAAGGGAGTACGTCTCGTTGGAGGGGTGTGAGCTCGCCACAAAAGGCCTACTCAAGATGCCACAAAGGCCTCACCCTATTCTCCGATGAACCGTACCCAAAGGTTTGGTTCACCTTCCACTATCGGAGTCCTTCTAGGCGGAGTCCGGAGACTTTACACCAATAAGCTTGGGGCACGCATCCACAACCGAATTGGAGGCTCCCAAGAATCACCACAACACCGTCTAGGGTCCAATGACCCAAGAGTAACAAGCTCTCAACCTTCAATCCCACGAATCACCGTGGGAAGTATAACCCGATGCAACTAATGCAAAAGGCAAGAACACACCAAGTGGTCAAATCCTTCTCCCCAAAATCCAACCAAAGCAACTAATGCTATGGAGGGATTTAGGAGGAAGAACAAAGGAGAAACACCAAGAACTCCAAAATCTAGATCCAACGAGTTCCCCTCACTTAGAGGAGATTTTGTTTGGTGGAGTAGTGGATCTAGATCTCCTCTCTTGTTTCCCTAATTTTGGGCAATAATCATCGGAGGGAAGTGGGGGAATCGAGCTCTCAAAGATGTGCAACAATAGAGGAGAGAGGAAAAAGAGCTCTCTGAAAAATTGGGGAAGAAACCCCTTTTATAGGGGGCTCCAAAAAGGAGCCGTTGGGGCAAAAAAAAACAGCTGCAGGCAACCCGGCCTGGGGCCGGCCGGCCGGGAAACAGGAGCAGCGATCGAAGGAAACGGTCGGCAGCAGGCAGCCCGGCCTGGCACCGGCCTTGGGCCGGCCCGGCGCGCGCTGGGCCGGGCAGGAGCCCGAGCCGGCCGGCCTGCCCCTGGGCCGGGCCGGCCAGGCAGAGCAGCGAGGCCGGCGGCCCACCCGAGCCTCCCGTCCTGAGGCCGGCCTCGGGCCCGGCCAGGCCGGCCTGCCTCCCCTTTTTTTTCTTTCTTTTACTAATTTCTGTCTAAAAAGAGACCGACGGTAAAAAAGCAATAACTTTCACCCACGAACTCCGTTTTCGATAATCTTGGACTCATTGGAATTGTCACAACGAGCACAACAAGAATATTCAGAGAAACATCATAGTCCAACAAAATATTATAAAAACAAATGGGAAAGGTTAAATGCTCCTTTTCGCAAACCGAAAAAGCCATATCTTTTGCAACTGAAGTCCGAATGACATGAAACCAATTTTGTTGAAAAGAGGACTACAAATGCTACCCTTAGAAATGGCAAACAAGAAATGGAGATTTTTCAAAGAAATGGAAGAGATAAATCTTCCGCATGGATGAACCGGCAAAATCTCCAATACCGAAAACGCAATAGGGGACGCATATGAAACCCGTTTTCGGTGAACTTAGCCTTGTCATGACAAGCACGACAAGCACCAAGACCACACCACGATAAGATACAAATAAGAACCAATAAAGATGATTACAAGGATGCAAAGGTTTGTTCTCTCTACTACGATACGAACAAGATACTCGGTCGAGAGCCCCTCTTGATAGTACGGCTATCTATCCTATAATAAGGTCTCTCAACTAACATCATGAAACCGGTAAAATAGAAACCCTATCAAGATCATACATTTGCCTTGCGCATTAATCCAATTGAGGTCGATGAAGACGATCTTTATCTCCTCAACACGCACCACCTTTCTCGATTGCGCTTCGCTTGGTGAAGATTCACATGTTGCTCCCCCATACACCAATATGGGAGAGGCACCTCTTCGGCACATCTTCACTTGGACTTGAGCCTTGATCAACACGCACTTAGCCTTGATCAACACATAATTTTCTTCCCTTAGCCTTGACTCCAACAAATGGAGATCAAGCAACGCAATGGACACACCTACAGATATAGCTCAATACAAACATTAGTCCATAGAGATTGTCATTAATTACCAAAACCACACATGGGGCAACCATGCACTTTCAGGAGCCGCCGTTGTTCGAGCTCTATTCTTCCCCATCCCCAAGACGTCGGGCCGACCGCCAGGGAGGCGCGAAGGAGAAGGCGCCGGCGTGTCTGGACCGGCGAGGCGAAGCCGAGCTACACTTAAAGAGAGGGGGGTGTGGGGTGCTCACCGGCGACGAGATCCAGCCGGTAGGAGGTTAGAGGGATGGTCGGGGGCGGGGGTGGACCGGCTAAGGTGGCGATTCGAGGAGGGCGGGGCGGTTAGGCGGGCACAGGAGTGCCACCGGCCGCAGGTGGCGGTGGCGGTGGCAGGCAGTTAGGCCGGCGACGGTGGGGGCGTGTTCCTCTTCTTCCTCCCGCCTTTGTCGTTTAGCTGCCGGAAATCCCCCCCCCCCCTCCCTTCGCGGTCGGAAACTGAGCGACGGGTCCCGAGCGCGCAAGCTAGACGCCCCCCACCCAGACTCGGCCCATCGCCCGTACCTCTCTTCGCATGGGCCGGCCCACAAGCTGCGTTTAGTTCTCTGTTGTAGAATAGGAATGATATATATAGCCATTTATTTGTTTCTTTAAAAGTCTGCATAATAATATTCCAATTTCTTTGTTGTTAATTTTGTAATGTGATCTCCATTACCTTATTTTATTATTACTAAATGTTTCATCTTGATCAGACGTCTGATTTAATTTGCAACTTATTTACCTGCATAATTTTATGTTTTAGTTCCAAAGATCAAAATGCAATTACAATCATGTAGCATGTGTCGTGCTGTTAGGTTGCTAAGCTTTCGATCTGCAAGTTAGATTTTATTTATTCTTACATGATCTGCTGGTTAAATAGTATTGAACTTATCAATTGATAGCCTTTTGAATCATGGATGTGGTAAATGTGTCGTTAGTGTTGTTTAACCAAAGGGCAAAAGTGAAGTGACTTTTCAGTCTGACTCTCTTAGGTCGAGCGTCACCAATCTAAATAGATGAATTGTGGGGACTACTTTTTGACTCTTTTGAAAAAAAATTATCAACTTATTTGTTTGTGGTTCTTATTTTGTAATATTTTTTGAAATCCAATCATTTATTCTTTATGCGCTTTTTTTGGTGAGTGCTCATGCCTAGGTACTAATTTGTTTTAATGGCTCGGGAGAACCGAGCACTCAAGTATTTTGGTGTTAGAATTTAGATTTCTATAACGTTGATAAGATTTAGTCGGTTCAGTTTTCTAATAGCGTAGCTAATTTGTGTTTTGGTAAGATAGAAGAACTTAGCAATCTCAAAGTAAGAAGAACTTAGCATGATCCCTCTTTTGAGTGGTTATTTTCTGCTTGCATCCAAGACTTGAATTTTTTTGCATCCAAGACTTGATTTGCAGGAGTAGATATGTAGTCAGGTCTGTCTACATTATGCATTCTTTGTTTTTTACTATGATTGTAACTGATTCTTCAATAAAGGATAGATAATCCATCCCGACCTCTTATTCTGAATTCTAACATATTCAATTCTGAGAAATTTCTTTTTTTACTCACTAACTGATGTTATCATAGACAAGAAATATTTGATGAGTTGACAAATTAACCTGAGAACCTGCTACTCCTATAGTTGATGTTCGAAAAATAGTCGATGTTTAAGCTACCTGGATGACAACCAGGACACAGATGATGCAGACGGCAAGGCGGAGCTATGACTATGAGCCTATGATGACCGTGGCAGCAGAGGAAACCCACATCGAGATCATAGCCCGGTCTTTCTCATTCGGTTGTTCAACACATGGATAACTTGCACTATTGTGGCACCCCCCTCTGACACATGTCGCCAGAGAGGTGGTCGCCCCGTGCGCCAGCCCAGGATATCTGGTCGCACGTTACGACAATGCAATATAGCGAAAATATCATTACACAATCAGGCCCAAAGGGCTACAAAGGTTTTACATGGCCATCAAGGCATGAACAATTATCATGGCCAAGTATGGCACGGGACAGAGTTTAACTGGCAGCGGAAGACACGATACAGCAACGGCTTGGTGCGGCTCCAATCCACAGGCATCTGGCTGGGCTACTGATCCTAGCACGCTCCTGCTCGATTTCCTTGCTATGGTAGGAGATGGATCCTCTCAAGGTCTGGCCACATGAAAAGCCAGTCTGAGTACAATAATGTACTCGCAAGAAAATAACCACAAGACATGAACGGTCAAGCAATCAGGCAACAGATAACCAGCGACAGAAAATAATCTAAACATGGCAAGTGACTACTTACGACAGTCCGAGGGGGTAGCAACATGGCATCATAATAAAACATGGTATAAGCAGACAATGGAAGTACCACCAGTACCGAGTCCAAGCCAGGTGGGGTTGGATCGAGTACCGGGGGTCACACAAAGAGCTTACCTGTGACGAATAACGGGGTACCAGTTGATACCAAGTAACACAATTAATCCTATTACCATAGCTAGGCTCACTGGCCTCTAGCCTCCCAAGGCTAATCTCATCTGTCACCACTGCTAGGCCCACTGGCCTTATCATATTCCCTTATCTCAAGTAACGTTCCCTGCATCATCTCATTGTTTACTTAGTGAAATCAGGTTGTTCATAAATTGTTTCAAACAGATCTTAAGTTTAACCTCCGGACACGACAAAGACACACAGTGTGACTGACACTGAACTGTTGTTCCATATCCCAGGAACGGGGCTAGCTGGCTAGGTTGATGCTCTCGAGAGTTTGCTTTACCACCTATCAGAATGCACTCCACTCAGCCGACACCTCAGGTTCATCACGCCCAAAGCCGTACCAAGGAAAATACACTCTCGCGACGGTCCACTTGCTAAGACAACCTCCTGCCCCACCCTATACGCATGGTACAACGGGCAAGTAAGCCCGGCACATCCCCGGCGCTACCGGGTATGCCTAGCTCCGGACTCCTTATCGCAGTCGAACCCGTGCCTGTCGACCTCTCCCCTCGGACAGCATAACCGAACGACTGCGCCCAACGGATGGCACAAAAGGGGCTCAACAACCTACTAGGTCACGGTTTCCATGGGACAACGGTGGTATCGCGTTCAAGGGTTCAGATTAGTGGCACTATGAATAGACCTTATCGCTGTTTGGAGGGGTGTTTCATTTAATCAAGTTTCAGCATTCACATGTCCAAGCAACAAAAGATTAGTTCAACACAATAATCACAACCAACAAGGCATTAGCAACACAAACAAGCACAAACAAACACAGCCTAGAACATGCCTAACACTTGCATGAATAAATAACCACATCACAATAATAATACCCGGGTGACGGTGGCGGGCAACCCGGCCGGTGTCACACGGGGGTTAGTGTCACAGAATCACAAGAATACCCGGGTGACGGTGGCGGGAGACCCGGCCGGTGTCACACGGGGGTTAGTGTCACAGAAGAACAAGAATAACCCGGGTGACGGTGGCGGGAGACCCGGCCGGTGTCACACGGGGGTTAGTGTCACAGAAGAACAAGAATACCCGGGTGACGGTGGCGGGAGACCCGGCCGGTGTCACACGGGGGTGGGTGTAATAATATAGCACATGCGGAGTCTGTTACGCATCCGTTCCTCCACGCGCAAGTCTTTGGCGGCGTATTCGTCCGACCGTTGACCAGGAAGTGGGGAGTTGGGCATATAGTCTCCAAAACTAACCGAAAAGCAATCATAAGAATGAGAGAGCATCCATTCCACTCGAGGGTTCCCTCGACGTGGTGTCAGCAATCTCGGCAAAAGAACCAAATGGAAAGTCAGCTCCCAAGCGTCGCAGTCCGGGTGGTCTATGCCAACCATATTTGACGGAGGGACAAGAAGCAAATAACTCTTTTGGCAAATGCCCCCAACTCCGAGGATCACGGGCCGACATTTGTCCGCACCTAGCCTCGGCGTTGAAGAAGAAGCAAACAATCAACGCATGTTTTTGTTATTTAGTTGTCAAAGCCACGCAAGTGCGAGGCGCACAGATAATTCATACATCAATCTAATGCATACACGGATGATGAATAAAACATGGCAGGAGTAATATCATCAGTCTCACGTTAAATAAGAACAACAAACAGTCATGCATAAATAAACAGACAAGCATATAATACTGGGCAAGACAATAAACAAATAGTAAACGATATTGCGGGACGGCTCATAGCAAGGGGTTAGCTTGCCTTCGACGATCGACGCCATTTGGCTTGGAGGTCACGGGCACGTCGCGGGATAGGGTTTCGATTCGCCGGTACCGCGAAACACCTATACATGCACACGGGGGTGCTGAGCATCTAAGCATCTCACAAAAATATACAACATATACCACTGGATAGATCTCTTAAAACTAGGAATTTACAAATTTGAATCACCTGAATCGGAGTCACGGTTCGAAAGATACGGAGGTTCGAAAAATCTGTCCAGCAGGAAAAGAAAAAAAAAAACAGATCCGCGAAAAAACTTCACGGGCCGCTGCTGGGCCGCTACTGCGCGCCACTGCGCTGCACTGGCTGGGCCGCGGCCTGCTGCGCTGCTGCCACTGCACTGGCTGGGCTGGAAAGAAAACGATTCGGAAGAAAAAAAACAGAAGAACAGGAGGGATCGATCCCGGTCGTCTTCCTCCGTGCTCCACGCACTGGAGCGACCAAGGTTCGGCCGGGATGGCCAAGGAGGGCGCCGGGAGGCTGGCCGGCGGCAGGGAGGGGCACGGCATGGCCCACCGCGGTCGGGGGAGGGTGGAGGCGAGGACCGGGGCGGCTTCCACGCGCGGCACCCGCGAGTTCCAGGAGCGTGCTCCACGGACACGGCGGACGCGTCGACGAACGCGACGCCCTTGACGACCACAGGATGCTCTGGTTGCACGGGGAGGTAGAGGAGGGTGGTAGGAGGCTCTGGGTACGTTTAAACGGGGAACGGCTCCGGGTCGAGCTCGCCACGGTCGGAAACCCGACGGCGACGGTTTCGGCCGGAACGGAGCAGGGCTCCGCCGTTGTCCACCTAAACAAGCCGAGAGGTCCAGGGAGAGAGGGGAGTGAGGTGTGCCTGCGAGGGAGGGCTCAGGATGCTCTTTTAAAGGCCGGGGGGGGGGGGGGGAGTTAGGTGCTGGCCGGTGCTGCCATCAATGGCCGCCGAGGTCATTGCTTACGTCTCCGGCCACAGGGAGGAGATAAGGAGGGGGAGGGGGTGAGGCTGCCGTGCTGGATGCACAGTGAAGCACGAGGCACACTGCTGCAGGCGGATTAGGCACCGACCATAGCAGTAACGGGAGTTTAGGTCTTACCAAAGCGCGCGTCCCGGACGTTCAGAGCGCGACGCGAGCGGCATCGTCGCGTTCCCGGTGACTCGGAGCTCTAAACTGAGAAAGGCTTGTACCACTGGGTTCACAAGGACAAGACCAAGGCAACCAAACTGGCCACACTCAAAATCTCCACACTTCGCAACACAAGATTTTCAGAAAACCGAGGGTGCGCCAGGTGTTCGATGAAATGACAGGGGCTTTGCACATCTCAGAAAAATCCCCAAAATTAACAGTAGGTTAGGACAGGGGTATGTAGTATGTATGTGGAGTTTTAGATCAAATGGAGGCATGGAGCTTGGTCAAATAAATTGGTGTCCAAAAATGCCCAAATGGCATGGGCATGCCAATTGTTTTTATTCAAATGATCTTGACCTGATATTCTGGATATGTGGTTATATAAGGGAGTTGGTCAATCTGGCAAAGTGGCAATGCCAAATGAATTTTGTAGCTAGGGGTTGCTTTGGAAATCACAATTAGGCATAATTAGGGCATTACAAAGGAAGTACCTCAAATATTGCTCAATGAGGTTGGGCCAATGGAGTGAAATGATCAGGAGGTCAAACCATGCACCTCACCAAAATTGCAGAATTTTTGGATGAGTGGAAGGTGTCTAGACAATTTCTGGATTGAAAATGGCATAATGGAGAATATGGATAAACTTGGAAATATTGCATTGAAGTATGCAATATTTTTGGATGGATTGCCTTTGTATGAGGAGGGGAGTCTCTGGTATTTTTGGGGGAATTTTTTTCCAGCTTTGGAAACAGGCTTTTCTTTGGTAGGTGGAGTAAAGGGTTTTAGAGGTTCGATAATCAGGGCTAGGGTTTTCGAGAGAAAACCTAAGCATAAAAATTACCACGGGTGCTGGAGTGGTTCGGGGACACCGGGGAAATTTTGAGAGAGCAATTCCCAAGTCAAATCATTCTCAAAGTTTTGGAGGAACACTTAGGAAAAATTAATTCAGGTGTCGAAAAACACCACTAAAAATCATAGTGTAGTGGATGAAAATATGGAAACGGACCAACGAGCAAGTGATTATGGGAAGCAAGTAAACGGTGTTGTAAAGAATGTAAAAAGATGGACCGGGGGCCATGGGCTCAATAGTGGTGTCTCTCCATAAAATCAAACACTCATATGATGGGTAAACAAATTACAGCTAGGCAATTGACAGGATTGTGACACAAACTTAATCTAGTTAAATCAAAGTGTACAAGGTAATATTCATGTAGGCATCACAACAAATAACAAAGACCGTTGAGTCCAACTGCATATTTTGTCTAAAAAGTCCACCTAGAGATCGCTATCCAGTCTGTCACCCAGTAAAAGATGGTTCGTTGGTAAGTAGCACCTCACCGTGCTATTGCTATAAACGTGTACGTCGATCGATCGGAAAAAAGATCTGGACGGACCAGCGCGTGCCATCGTACGTGATCTGAACGGAAACATCAAACTCCTCCTTGGCTGGGCTCCGTCTTGTGGCCTGGTAAAGCTTTTTTTCTTTAGGGGATATAGTTTTTTTAGGGGATATAGTTGCGTTGCGTAGCTATTTCTCTTGGTTCGTTGTGTTGCTTTTCTAAATCCAGTCCGTTCGGCGTAACAGCCCAGCCCAGGAGGAGGCCCAGGAGGAGCTTTACCTAGCCACAAGACGGAGCCCAGCCAAGGGAGTTAAGTTTGTTTAACCCCCCAAAGTATCAGTCTTGGGACAAATTTCCCTCTGACCTATTTTTTGATATATGTAACCCCCTAATCTAATTGTACCGGTTGCTTATATCCCCTAATACCGGTTTCCGTCCGGTCGACACGGTTCAATGATTTTTATTTGCCACGTCGGACTGTGACGAGGTTGCGTTTTATTTTCTGTGGAAAAACTGAAACATTATCTCTCTCCCACTCTCTGTCTGAACACCGAGCCTCTAGACAATGGAGATAAGAACAAGTCTATACTCCGGCAATGCCTCCTCGAGATCCGGTGGCGGTTCTAGTAGGTCCGTCGGCGTGCCCTTCAGCTGCGACGATGACTCCCTAATCCCCGGCGGTGCCTCATCAAGCCCGCACTTCCCTCTGGTGCGTGCGGACGGGGAGATTGACCTGAACGACGACGAATTTCGACCGGGCCGTGGCGGAGATCTTCAACGAGAGAGAGAGATGGTGGGGGAGAGCAGAGATTGGACAGAGAGGGCCACGCGGTGGAGTTCTACCGGACTAGGACGAGGAGGTGGGGTGCAATCTTATTGTACACGGTCTGCACGCACACGGAGGCGGCAGCGGCGTGACGGCTGCCGTGCACAATGGAGCAGGCGCCAGCTACTCCATTGTCCAACGTGGCAAATAAAAATAGTTGAACCATGTCGACCGGACGGAAACCAGTATTAGGGGATACAAGCAACTAGTTCAATTAGATTAGGGGGTTACATATACCAAAAAAAATAGGTCAGGGGGAAATTTGTCCCAAGAGTGATACTTTGGGGGGGTTAAACAAACTTAACTCCCTTGGCTGGGCTCCGTCTTGTGGCCTGGTAAAGCTCCTCCTGGGCCTCCTCCGGGGCTGGGCTGTTACGCCGAACAGACTGGATTTAGAAAAGCAACGCAACGAACAAAGAGAAATAGCTACGCAACGCAACTATATCCCCTAAAAAAACTATATCCGCTAAGGAAAAAAAAAGCTACGCAACTAAAAATCGTGATTTTGTTTTGAACTGATGCATAGTACGTTATGTAGGCACACAACTATGCATCGTGATTGTTTTCATAAACTGATGTATTGTTTTTTTTGGCGGGTTAAACTGATGTATTGTTATGCAACGTTTACACATGCACTTACGCACGTAATTTCGTGAATTAATTACTTCGTGTGAAAGATGAAAATATCTACTTGGAAGTCCACATATTCAATTATATTCGTGTATTACAATTGATTGGAGAATTATATTTGAACTATGCATCTGTCGGGATCTATGCATTTGCTCGACCTGCTCGACTCTCTCGTTATCAACGCCGGTGAGACGCGTCGGCATAAGAGATCCGACTAGGAGCAGCGAGATCGGCAGTAATAGAGTGCACGCCTTGTAAGTTTGCTACCATGAAAAATGATGAGAAAACATGGCAATGGGATGCTTGATCTCACGTCGCACACCATGCCACACCACCGACCACCGCGTTGTGCTCACCGTCGAGGGAGTGGCTCTCCAGCGCGGTGAAATCGGGGATGTATTCTGTTAGGACACTGGATAAAAGGCGTCACGCCGAAAGGAGGTGGCATAGATGACAAGATCTAGAGTGAGAAGTTTGACAAGGGGGTTGGCTTAATAATTGTGTGCATTTTATGTTTACACGTGAGACATGCATGGCGATGGTGATTTTTTTAAGATCATGTTGTAACGTACGCGCATTCAACTAAAAACAAAATAATCCTAGATCTAGAGTAGGGTGGTCGCCTCGGGACATCCTGCCGGATGCTGCCTCACCTCCTGTCGGTCTCCGCCGCTTAGAATAGGAGTGAGGAGGTGGATGTATATGGCTGAGGGGCTAAATGCAAAAGTGTTGTTTTTAGGGGGTAAAATTCTACAACGTCTAGCCTTTTACCGTAGCAACGCACAGGCATTGTGCTAGTATATTGTATTTTAGAAATTATTTTTCATGCTTTTATTATTCATAATTATTTATATGTTATTATCAAAGTTGGAAAATTCTAAGGAAAAAGAATTTGCAAGTGGTTTCCCACATAAAGAGCTATGTAATGATTTTTTAAAGTATATATTATCATAATATCACACTAACTATTGGCATGAGAACAAAATTGTAGGATATAACTTATTATAATGCCTAACAACACGAGTTCAAGTGGCATGGCCCATAGTAATATGATGCTCTCGCCAAAAAACATAATTGTATGTACTCATTCAGCCCAACAAATCAAAGACTAATAATATGTTCCCAACCTAATTGTGTTAGAAACATCTGAACGAGATTGGTACCGGTGTTCACCACTGCAACATGACCTTCCTAAAGCATATGCAGAAATCGTTCTTCCTAAAGCAATCTTAATTAATATTTTAGTTAAACCCTTTATTCATGATGCGACAAAATTAATCTTTATGCATGTACATTATATTATCTGTGAAGCTTAACAATCTCAGTTGTGATGCAATTTCTTCATATAAAATATTTTTCGATTTTTATCCAGCCCTCAATCAACTCAACCACAGCAGACAAATCTCCACATGGCCATACATCATCATAACTGCAACTGATCAGATCATAAAGGATAGTTTGACTGAGAAAGCACAACGCAACACAAAAAAGGATGGATATGACTGAAATTCTTACAGAAAAGCAAGAAACCACACATATGATGATTATATGGTGTTTTGGAAAATCACGTAATAATTATTTTAGTTGCATAAGGGTCATAGTTTATTCAACAAAACTTTACATGGTCGTATTGAACCGTACATTTCGTATAGCATAATATGAACATGAAGTGTTGCCCTCGCATTTGCGAGGGCCACCGTGCTAGTTAAGACAGCGTTAAGAAACCTAAATGTTACATGCGGCAATCTTGTTTTTCTACCACGGGTCATGTTGTGCAAGAACGAAATGCAGACGGCGCGGGGAAGCACGTCTCTTCACCTAGTATATACTCCGTATAATGGTAAGACAATGGTAGGGTCTTAGATGCGTGTGTTCAATTCATGCTGATCTAAAAATTCAGTAATTCTTTTGCTCGTTAAGCAAGTTTACCGTGGTGGGCAGGAAACCCCAGTAAACAAAATCAAACCATCCTCAGCTAAGTGGGATCACACTTCTAGTTCATCCGTAGACATTAGTATAGGCGCTTGACTCAAAATTATAACAAGAAATCCAAAAAAAAAACTAAATGTAAGAAGATATTTGTGGGATCCCAGCCTACATCTGCATCAACAAATCCCTCACTCTTTCGATATTTGGACGTTGATGTGGATCTGGCAGGACGCACATGAGCCCGACCTCCAAAACAGTTTCGATTTCCTCGTCAAACTGGCCCCTCAGGCTTGTGTCGGCAGCATCAAGTATTCTGTTGTTCTGACTACATTTCCGAACCCTCTCAACCAGGCTGTTCTTGTAATCGGTGGGCAGGATAAATGCTTTCTCGCCGCACACAACCTCAAGCAACATCACACCCAAGCTGTAGGCGTGAGACTGACAGCCTGCTGCCTTGCCGCTCTCCATGTATGCTGGGTCGATGTATGCCGGAGTCACCGTTACATTGTCCGAGGATTGGGGCATCACCAGCCAAATGTTGGCCAGTTTCGCGTTCAAGTTCCTGTCCAGCATTACATTACGGGTCCTCATAATGTTATGCATCTGCCCATCCTCACATTCAGTTTGAATGTACGCAAGACCGGAGACTATTCCAGTTAGTATATTGCACCTGAATAAACACGTAGAAAATGGCGATTAACACTTGTCTTTCGCATATAAATTGGACATATTCTCATATTCAGAGGTAGTGCATGTGCTTACCTTGTCGGCCAACCAAGCTCTGCAGACGTGCGATTTTCAATCTTGCCGTAAAGATGGGTCTCAAGGTTACCGTTCTCTACCAATTCGTATATTAGAAATAGATCGGCGTTTGCATTGCACCAACCCACAAGACTTATGATGTTCCGATGGTGCAGCCGTCTCATAATCTCAATCTCGTTACGGAAATACTTCTTTGCTTTATCTGACGACGTATCTAGAATCTTTTTTATTGCAACGGGCTGCTCTATGCCCCGTAGTCTACCTTCATACACAACACCAAACGTGTCGTGCCCAATTATCGTCACGAATCCTCTTGTCGCACGTACCAACTCCTCATAAGTGAATGGTCTAGGAGCATTCGCTGAAAAGAGAAAAGCAAGGTACCATGTGAGCGCCTAAGACAAAGCAACAATTAATACCATGAAACCAGCAATGCGATTCGAAATATAGAAAATAAAAATAAAATGTTATGCTTGCGGTCGCTTCAGTTACGCCTGTAAGCTCTAGATCCGCCACCTGAAACTTTGACACTGGAAGATATTTGTTCAGACCCAGTTTGAATCACAGAGAAAGATTTCAAATCCGTCCAGGACTATATTTGCGTGTACCAATTGGATGTATTAACTGTCTTTCTTTCATTGACCGGAATAGTAGGATTTGGTAGTCAAGGTGGCCATTACTTAGAACTACATGTAGTCTTGGACCGTAGGTAGTAATTGCCAAGATATAGTAGTCTCTCTATTTGGGAATACATGTATAGTTATAGTATTATAGACATTTGAATTGTCTCTAATAACAATCTTTGACCAGCACTACTTTGTATGTGATTATTAAAAAAACGATGAAATCAAACTACAGGAATCCTGTTAATGGTAAATGTAATGATTTTATTTCCAAAATTTCTAAAACAGGTAGATGTACAATGCTTGTAGTGCAAAGAATCGAATTCAGAAGGGCACCAAAAATGGAAAAAATAAGACGATATGGCTGAGAATTCCACACAAGTCCAAATAGGGTGGGAAAGGAACAATTTGTAGACAAAAGGCAAGTGAAAAAAATGTGTGTTGGAGCACTTACCATAATCATCTTCACTAACCGATAATCCCATCGCATTCGATCTGCAAAGGATATGACTTGAAGTGAGAGAGAAGATAATGGAACAGTTGGCTGGATTAGGAAATTCAACACTCTTCTGATATCTAGCCGGTCATGGCGATCTGGGCGGACACACATGAGCCCGATCTCCAACACACGTTTGATTTCCTCGTCAAACTGCCCCTCAGCCGTGTGTCAGCTGCATCAAGAATCCTACTATTCTCGGCACATTCCCAGACCTTCTCAATTGGTATTTTTCCGCAGACAATCTCAAGCAACAGCACACCAAAGCTGTAGACGAATGCTGGGCTAATATACGATCGGGTGCCAATGCCATTGTTTGTCAGCTGGAGCAGGGTTTGGGTATGGTTGAATTGAATCCCCACACGAAAGTCACATAATTTTGCATTGAACCACCTGTCCCAGCATTATGTTATCTACCTTGATGTCAATGCTCACCATGGCCTTCGGACATTCAGTATGGAGGTACAGAAGACCAGAGGCTATTCCAATCAGTATTTTGTGCCTGAAACACATAAGAGACATTTATAATTTATTTTGAAGGAATCAATTAATATTGTGCCTGCATTGTGTACCTTTTCCGCCAATCTAGATGAGAAGATGTGTCATCAAACTTTACACCGAGATGGTCTGCATCCATGGCGACATTCATAGGGTAAAGATGGTTCTGAAGACTACCCTTCTCTGTTCTTTCGTATATTAACAATAGATTGTCGTCTTCCTTGCACCAACCCAGAAGATTTATGATGTTCCGATGGTGCAGCTGACTCATAATGCTAATCTCATTCGCGAAGTACCTTTCTGCTTCATCTGACGACGTATCTATAATCCTTTTTACTGCCACAGGCTCTTCTATGCCCGCTAGTCTACCTTCATACGCAACACTAAAAGAACTCTGTCCAAGTTTATTTTTCACTGCGAAGTTGCTTGTTGCATGGAGCAATTCCTCATAAGTAAATAACCTTGAAAAATCACTGAAAGAAGAGAGAGGTACCTTGTAAACGTCTAAGCCTAAGCTGTACCGTGGAAAACTATGTAACTAATACAACCAAACATGGAATAAATATTATGCTTGCGTCGGATGATGTCGCTTGTGCTGTTGTATTTCCTTTTCCATTTGCTCCTCTTCGAGGCTCATTAAATTCAGAAATCTTGGAAGAAGTTTCGAGAAATTCAAAGAACTACTTGCTGACATGGAGCCTACGTACAGTAACATCAGAGGATTTTAGTGGCAATTTGCGTATCCTTTGTAGCCCATCGTTTGCATTTGTTTCTCTAGTGATTGTAGTGGGACTCACATTTCAGAGCAGAAAATGGACTTAAAAGTTGAGAGATTTAGAGTTGAACCTTGGAATTCATTTATCTCTACAGGGTAAGTGTATTTACCGCCAAAAAATCTTCTTGTAACAGTACTTACCCCAAGTAAAAAAATTGTCATATTTTAACCCCAAACATCACATTTGTGAGACTGCCTACTCCATTTAATTTTTTTTCCACATTACCCCTAACTTTATATCCGTGACACTACATACCCCTTTATAACACCAAAGTTTTTTGGTGTTACTTCAATTTTTCCTCAGCTCAAACACATGTTTAGTAAACATATTCATAAAAAAAATAGTGAATTACACCCAAAATATCCACAATAGATGCATAATTTTTGGATAGATACTTATTGTTCTATGAAATTTAAGGGTTTCTGATTTTTTTGGTTCAACTTGTCGGCGCTGCATCTCGCAGTGCCGCTTCTACTACCTCTAGAACTCTCACTTGTATCTCACAAGAACACACGGTGGAAGAAACTCACACGCACACACACTTCACCAAGGAGAAATCTAGCTTTGCCGTTGCTCCCGGTGAAAACACATATGCTACATTGTTCTCCCCAGCCCTCACGGCCTCACTTTTCCATTAACTCAATGCTGGTATTTATACA
Organism: Puccinellia tenuiflora; assembly: GCA_012064385.1. Classification (NCBI taxonomy): domain Eukaryota; kingdom Viridiplantae; phylum Streptophyta; class Magnoliopsida; order Poales; family Poaceae; genus Puccinellia; species Puccinellia tenuiflora. The sequence continues at coordinate 101,101 of QRDG01000446.1, read as the reverse complement.
GGGTAGGCAACTCACACCACTAGCCACTAAACACACACGTACTCCACTTCCTGGAATCACTCCAGTCCACTACTCACGACCTGGCACTGCATGCTGCATGCAACCAATTAACTTGACCATACACTACGACCTTTCTCAAGGAACTAACTAACTCACCTATTAAGGCTAACACACATGCAAGATCCACCATGCGTGCTGACCAAATCACTCGGTCTAGTGACTCAACTAACCTGGCATACGTGACACGCCACATATTGTGTCAACTAACATGCACATGTCAGGATTAGTTCTAACATTTCCCCCCCTAATCTTGACATGGCGACTCACCAAATCCTCGAGCAGATCACCTGCAACTTCTTGCCGTGAACGACACCTTCGCAGTGCCGTACACACCATCTTGCCGCACGCAGCGGCCTCCCTAGACGTGGACGGCGCCTTCGCGACGCCGATCACCACGACCTCTTGCCGCACGCAGCGGCCACCTCTTGACGTGGACGACGCCTTCGCGACGCCGATCACCACGCCATCTCCATCTAGCGGCATCGCGCCGCCACCAGCCTCCTCCTTGCGACGTCGGCGTCCACCTCACATGGAGTCCGCCACGCCTCCGCCTCGCCTCGGATCTTGAGGCTCTGATACCAATTGTCGGCGCTGCATCTCGCAGTGCCGCTTCTACTACCTCTAGAACTCTCACTTGTATCTCACAGAACAACACGGTGGAAGAAACTCACACGCACACACACTTCACCAAGGAGAAATCTAGCTTTGCCGTTGCTCCCGGTGAAAACACATATGCTACATTGTTTCTCCCCAGCCCTCACGGCCTCTCTTTTCCATTAACTCAATGCTGGTATTATACAGGGTAGCCAACTCACACCACTAGCCACTAAACACACACGTACCCCACTTCCTGGAATTACTCCAGTCCACTACTCACGACCTGGCACTGCATGCTGCATGCAACCAATTAACTTGACCATACACTACGACCTTTTCTCAAGGAACTAACTAACTACTCACCTATTAAGGCTAACACACATGCAAGATCCACCATGCGTGCTGACCAAATCACTCAGTCTAGTGACTCAACTAACCTGGCATACGTGACACGCCACATATTGTGTCAACTAACATGCAATGTCAAGATTAGTTCTAACACAACTATAGCTCTTATGCAACCAAGAACAAACTGAAATCTTGGTCGACTCAACTCACCATGGATGTTTTAATAAGAAACTTTCAGTTGCACCTAGTATGCATCTAATGTTCAATCAATTAAATCCAGGTATATTGTGCAAGATAATAAAACATTCAGTTGCAACCAATATGCAACTAAAGACCATGTCTACATCTAAGACAACATCGACTTCATGTTTGCGGGAGTTGATAGATATAAATAATTGGATGTCTCAATCTTTTTTAGTTCATCGATAATTTTGTTATAGTGGGCCTTTTGTTTCTGTCAGTGTCCACACATCTCAACGCTATCTCTATACATGTCTAACTTCATGAGATGTATGTGACGACATTCGTGGCCCTATCCGCTTTCCCCAGTTCTCATGCACCTGTAAAGCATAAATCAAAAGGTTGGCACGCGTGCACGGACTAAATGCCGGATAATATTGACATGGGCTGCCCATAGGATTATTTTTCCTTACCTGGTCAGTAATTCCCCGGGAGGGATGTGTGCTAATTTAGAGTAGCCACCCTTTCCTGCCAATATTTCTATGATGATGACACCCAGACTAAATACATCGAATTTTGGTGTAATTTGTCGCTTGTCGATGTATTCTTTTTGGCATGTATCCACTGCATTATATCGAATAGTATGAATACAATTAGTTCTAGAAACATAAACAATATTTAATCATTTGTCCTGAGTTTTCACAACAACTTACAGTGTTCCTCGAGGATGAGAACCTGTGACATAGGTCTCGAATGATTCAAAGAGTCTGGACATGCCGAAATCTCCAATTCTTGGTGTCATGTACTTGTCTAAAAATATATTGGCGGGTTTTTAAATCCAAATGGTAAATAGGAGGTTTAGATCCATTATGAAGATAATTTAAACCCTCACACACCCCCTTAATTATTTTATAACATATGTGCCATTCAAATTTGCAGGATTCGTCTGTAAAAGTAGATAAAAAATATATTAGACATACGTCAAATTAGAGACCTACTTTTTAATTACGAGCAACAGTGGTTGTGTTAGTAGAGCACAATCATACCAGAAATATGCTTGTCAAGGCTTCCCGCCTCCAAGTATTCCAGACAAAGCGCTCTTTCTTCTACTTCAGCAGAAACAAATTTTCCTTCGTGCTCTACAATACCGTTGCTCGATGATGACAGTAGCCAAGTAACCGAACGATATTTTCATGTTTGGCCCTCGTAAGGTTGTCAAGCTCACTCTCAATTCTGGTTTTGAAGCCATGGCATCTGATGGAGCTCTTAACAGCAATCTCTCTCCCGTCATCTAGTACTCCCTGTTCAAAATGTTTGTGAATATGGCGCAAGGAGCCAAGGAGTCATTAATGGGTAGTGTGATTTTCTAAATAAATTAAGTAACATATTACCTTATAAACTGTTCCGAACCCACCACGACCAACTTCACGCTCCTCAGAAAAATTATTTGTAATCCGTCTTAACAACGTGAGTGTAAACTCCCTTGATGTCCCACTTGCACACTGTAACTCATTCTCCATGGTATCGTCTATCAAACAAAACAAAACACCTTTCACATAAGATAAGGGCATGTCAAAGAAGAAATCAAGCTGCTAATAGTCAGGGCAACTAGGAAGGCTTATTCAGATTTAGCCATATGTGATAACTTTACATTTTTAGATTTAGTGGCTTCTAGGAGGCTTGGAGCTCCTTTTTAATTGCTCTGAACCCCTGTATTAGCTTTTAGTTGTTTCTTTCACGTCTCCTTTTTCTTCGTACAGACTTTATATTGAGAAAATACACAAAATATAAGCATTAGGAAAACATACCGTACAACTTCAAAATAACAAGGGCATGCCATGTATGAATAACTCTAAGAAAAAAAGGACAATTACGCGATTAAGCACTTACATCCGTATCTAGACAACATATTCACCATGTTATTGACGTGTATACTACCAGCAAAAACTTTTTCGGTTGGGAACATGTTGAAACTAGCTAGACCACTACAACAACCACCATAAATACTTATGATAGTACCTCCGATCCATAATAAGTCGTAGTTTTGAATTAACCCCGGTTCAAAACTACGACACTTATTTTGAATTGGAAAAAGTAACTTATTCTCCTAGCAGAATAAATATTATCTACGAAAACATACAGAAAAAAGGAAGCAGCTTCTGAAAAGGATAAGACAGTGCAGGCCAAACCTGGAGAGGGCCTCTTGAAGCGAGAACAGAGTGTAGTACTCGGTCAGCGCTTACTAGTTCTTCACGGGAAGGATATATGCATGGAGGTCATGGAGCTTATAAGCTGACTAGGGTATGATGACAAGACAAATCTACACAAGGGTACCGTTGTGTTAACTAGGACGGCTTGGTACACTGTATGTGCATTGAAATATTTCAATTTGGTACATCAACAAAATGCAACTTGTTTCAGTTGAGCCGAACCATGCATGTCAGGAGTCCTGACACTTCACTAAAATAAGGTCCTCTAGCTTGGTAAGTTTTTGTCAGACTGACACTCCATTAACTGGCAACTTGGTTAATGTGGGTCAGTTCTATGATTTTAATCTAACGTGTGGCTAACTTATGCGCAGCTTCCCCTCCCAGATGAGAAGCTTCCTGTTTTACGGAGTCAACGGTGGAGTTGTCCAGAAAAGCTAGTTGCAACTAGCTCATACAAATTAGGGCAACTTGTTTTGGTTACGAACAAATTGCACCGAGTTAATGCAATCTGCAACTAGCTCATATATATAAGGAGGCGCATATTGGCTGACGTGCTGAAGCTTAGTCACTGGCTGATTTAGAGCATCGCTAGCATATCCGTATAACCCCGCATTCAGAAAATTCCGGCCGATATGCAGTTTCTGGCCATTTTGGTTGACTGAGCGGATATCTCATTCCGGCCGATAATTTTTCCGACACGCACTATATGTAACTTTAACGATCACAAAGTAAATGCACAAGTAAAAAGCTCGGTATAGAGATAACCGATACAAATGGATACAGTAATTTTATCCCGAAGTTCACTTACAAAAGAAAGCTAGTCTCTGTTGGAGAGAGGTGTGAAGCCATCAAGTTACTCCAACACACCATGTGCTCACCTTATTCTTCTTCGGCCTCTCCCGCAAGGGAAACATCCAATCCACTAATAAGGTCTTCTTGAGAGCGTTGACTAAATCTGTACAAATTGCTCGGGGCTATCTTCACGACTTAATTGGAGGCTCTCATAGCTTGCCCGAAGCTTCACACCAAGAAGAGCTTCGCGACAACACCAGCCGTGTAGGGTACACATTGCACCCAAGACGAACAAGCTCTCGAAAAAACAATGCACCCAAGAGTAATGACCTTCTCGAACTTTATTTCCACGTATCACCATCTAGAGCACAAACTGATGCACCAAATGCAATGGCAAGACCACACGAGGTGGTCAAATTTCCTCACTCTCAAATCCCACCAAGCCAACTAATGGTTTGGAGGAACAAGGAAGAACACAACAAATAAATCTCCAATATCTAGATCCAAAGCTTCCCCTCACTAAGAGGAGAAATTGATTGGTGGAATTCGTAGATCCAGATCTCCTATCTCTTTCCCTAAAAATGAGCAAAAATCATTGAAAGGATTGAGACAAATCCAAGCTTTGGAGGTCAATAATGGAGGAGAGTGAGAGTCACCAAAATTTGGGAACCATTGGGAAAGAAGACCTCTTAAATAGGTTTCCAACAAATTCAGCCATTGGGGGCAATTTTTCCGCACGTGTCGGAAGTTTTGGAACTCACCCCAGAACTTTCGGACCCCCGGAGCGACCTGGGCGCTTCGACACGTGTTGTGCTCCTCTCTGGACAGGGGCCTGATATTTGGCGGCATATATGGTTATCTATCATATAATCTAGTCTATCAACTAACATTATGAGACCGGTAAATATAAAAGCCTATCAAGATCATACATTTGCCTTTCACATAATCCACTTGAGCTAGATGATGAAGATCTTGACCTACTCAAGTTGGACCACCTTTCTTGATGTGCTCGGCTCGATGTGGACTCGCATATTGCTCCATATACACCAATATGGGAGAGCTACTCATCAACACATATTCACTTTTATCATTTATTCACTCTTTTAAAATGATGATGCCTTGAACAAAGACATGAATGCTCATGACATCATCTTCTTTAATACATGCTTGCATATAGGTTCAACATCATGACCATTCCTTCAGATAACCCCTTAAATAGCACCATGGTCATCACATAACTTCTTCTTCCAACCTTGAAACCAACATACGGTATTCAAGCATTGCCTATGGAATCCCTACAAATATAAATTAATGCAAAACAGTCCATAGAGATCTTGCCTTCTCAAGTTGGTCACCATGCTCTTTCAGTCTCCCAATTTTGGTAATTGCTGACAATAACTTTAAGAGGTTTTTATAAGTAATATGAAGAACCAGAAAAGAAAAAAGAGAGGGTGCAAGAGCATGAAGGAAAATGCTTGCGAATAAAACCCAAGCATAAAACCAAAATCCTTTAATCCATCTAAACTTCTCCCCATTGGCATCCATTTTCGAATTGGGCGAAACAATTAGAAGGGAAATATAGTATGAGTTCCTCCACAAAGTGTGCATTTATCATAATATGAGTGAAATCAAATGCACATATCCAACTATGAAACATTGGAGGAAATCAAACTATAACTTTTCTTGACAACTTTACCATAGGGAAAGCCCCTGCGTTTAATTTACATTAAAGGTCAAAACATTGTACAAGATGTTGTGACCTTTAATATAAAATGATATCCCTCTAAACTTCTCCCAAAAAAGGCAAGCAATCACAAAATATCTGAAAGACCAATTGAACAAAATATTGTATGATTTGCATAAACGGGTATTCTAGAGAGAATGGAGTATCTCCGAATGTTTATGCACAACTTAGAATTTTTTGCATTTGTATACAAAGTGCACAACTATGGAATCATCACTCCACCAAATCCTCTAAATCACAAAACAAGTGCAAGAGTGCATAAATATAAAGCACATATCAGTTGCAACAAAGATATGGTTGAGCTATATGAATATACCAATTGACAAGATACAAATAAGAAAGGTCCAACCAAAATATGTGTGTGACAAGATAATTAATTTGATAAGACAAATACAAGGATGAGCACATATCATCAACCTAGTCTTAACCAAATGATGATATCTTGAAGAAATACATGAATGCTCATGCAATCATATTTTTAAGACAAGCTTTCTTATAGGCTCAACATCATCAAGACATTCTTTGGATAACGCCTTAAATAGCACCATGGTCATCACATAACCATGGTCAAAACAATGTAGAGGAGCTCACTGCCATCATCGATGACAAAGAGCTAATGGTGCACATCCACGGCAAGTAATTGCCCTTTGAGCGCCGCGGAGAAGCGGTGTCGTGTGAACGACTGGCTGATCAATGCGTTGAATGCCGAACATCTAAAGTGCGGCCTCCGGCGGGACGCCGAGCATGCCGCATGCGCGGTGATAACTCAAACACGTATCTATAATTTTTGATTGATTTGTGTTGATATTATGTCAATGTTATACATTTGTGCATGATTTATATCATTTTTATTGGACTAAGATAATGACCCATGCCAAGTGTGAGTTTTTTTGCCTGTTTTTGCATAGTAGAAAATACCAGATTCCCATCACGAAATAAAATCGGGGAAATAGGAAAGTTGGGTAACTATGCGAAATGAAGTCAGTGCAAGAAAGTGGTGGACCAGGATGGCCATAGAGGCAAGGAGCGGCCCCACGATGTAGACAGGGACTAGGGGGCACGCCGCCTCCTGGTTCCTCCTATTGTGTCGCCCTTTGCCTATTTAAGTCCCCGTCCTAAATTTACCCGAGAGAGAGCCCTTACGAGAAAATACGATACAGAGCCGCCACCGTTCGCGATCCAATATGAAACCATATTTGATAGTCTGCCGGAGGGCGAATTCATCATCGGAGGCTTCTACATCTCCATTGTCGCCTCCATGATGATGTTTGAGTAGTCCATCCTTGGACTATGAGTCCATAGTAGTAGCTAGATGACACCTTCCTCTCCCTTATTTAGCAATTAATACAATGTTTTAATGAGTTGTCTAACATGATTCAGATTTATCAGATGTAATTGTTGTTGTGTTGTTGGGATATGATGAAGTGTAACTTTATGATCAGATTTATTCATGTTATAATATGAACTGTTGGTTTTGCTATCTTAGATTGCTTAATTATAGTTTATATGCTTTCCGATATTTATGTTCTCTGGGCAAGCATAGGTTTATCTCCAAGAAAGAGTGATATGTATGCTAGTGGGTTCACAACCTTGTATAGTCTTCTGATGAGTGACAGAATACGGATTCGACTTGCCATGTGTTGTTGTCACTAAGGATAAAATAACAATTTTTATGTCACATTTGGATTAAGTTTACATTATTTCATCATGTTTATGGTAGTTTTTTTTGTTTGGATCCCCATTTGCTTAGTTTTTCCATGCTTTTGCCCCACTTCCTTAGTTCTCCTTTCTTTTTGCCCCACCTCATCGAAAGCAACATCGAGAATGTCCAAACAGTTGTTTCTCGAGTCAAGCCTCGTTGACCGTTACCTGGCTGAGTTCTGACAAGTGGGACTGGCGGAGGAGAGTACATGCACCCTCGTGCGCATCCGTGTTGCTCGCCCGGTCAAGCCTCGTTGACTGTTACTTGACTGAGTTTTGACGAGTGGGAGCAGCTTGAGGAGGTGTACACTAGAAGAAAAAGTGGAATCTGCCACGAATTAGTATGTCGTCCGTGGTAGATGGCTACCACGTATTTGGGCGATTTTCGTGTTTTCATGGTCGATGCGCATCATCCACCACGAACAGCCCAATTCGTGATCTATGAGCGGACAGACTCCACTTCCATGTGTCTACGCAAGTTATTCGTGGTCATAGCTGATGTGTCTAAATTATACGCATCTTTATTCATTGTTGTATCCTTGTCAATTATTTGACAAGATATTGACTCTACACTTGCCACTAATTGCTAATGTGTAATCAATTGCAAATCTCTCTGTCATGATTTTTACATGTAGTTTTGGACGTGGAAATCACTGGAAATCTGGACTAAAGGAAGGAAATGATCAAGAGAGAAAATGCCAAGTCATGTTGCCTTCGCAGCACGCGTAATGACCAGTGGTACGGTGGCAAGTGAACGTACCCGCCACCGTACCACACGGTGTTGCGACCGTAAAATCAAACCAACCAAAAGTCATCAAAGGACTGAGATCTAATTCGCATCAGAAGTCCTCCGAAAACCTAAAACCATCCGCTGCTATTATAAGGAGAGGAAACAGCTACCAGAATAGAGACCGCAACCATCACCATGCCGCCATCACGCCGCCGCTCCATCCATCGACGTCTCCACGAAGTGCTACCGCATCACCACACAACCATCATAGACATAGCCATACTACTTTGTAATCCAAATCTCATCGCGATTGGCAGTAGTAGTTGATACGTGTACTATATACATTGTAAAAACTATCATTATTTCAATACAAGTACTATATACAACAATGTTTTCTATTGCTGATATGATTGCGATGTGTGAGTAGTTGATACGTGTCAAACGTATCTATAATTTTTGATTGATCCATGCTAGTTTTGTGATATTGTCACATGTTTCTATTATCATATTACATCATTTTTATGCATTTTGTCGGACTAACCTATTGACAAGATGCCTAGTGCTAGTTTCCTGTTTTTGTATTTCAGAAAATTTACTTCTGGAAATATTCTCGGAATTGGACGAAAATTTATGGGGAATTTTTATTCGACGGAAGGCACCAGGAGACCAAAGGGCGACCTGGGGGGCCACCCATAGGCCAGGGGCGGCCCCTGCCACGGCCCTAGGGCAACCCGCGGGTGGGACCCGCCCCTGCCCTGTGGGCACCCCCTCGGCCCCTCCGATGCCTATAAAATCACATTAACCCTAAAAACGTCGAGGCGGCCATTATTTTCTAGAGAAGTCACCCCGACGCGCCGTCACCGTAAACCCTAGTTCGGGGGTGATTCTGAAGCTGATCCCGGCACCCTGCCGGAGGGGAGATCGATCCCGGAGGGCTATTCATCGCCATGCCTTCCTCCGGGATGATTTGTGAGTAGTCCCACCTTGGACCACGGGTCCATGGCAGTAGCTAGATGGTAGTCTCTCCCTCTTGTGCTTCATGTCTTATGATCTTGTGAGCTGCCTAACATGATCAAGATCGACTATTGTAATGCTATGTGATGTGTTTACTGGGATCCGATGGATTATGAAGTTATGATCAGATTGTGCATGATTCTTATAGGTTGATTTATGTTCTTGCATGCTCTCCGATGTGCGTAGTTACTTTGGCCAAGTGATTGTGCGTATCTCCAAGAGGGAGTATTTATGCTAGATAGTGGGTTCATGCCCCCTTTGTTCCTGGGCACGAGTGACAGAAAACGTCTAAGGGCGAGGGGTGTGTGTTGTTGCTACTAAGGGTAAAACAGCGGTGTTAATGTCTCTTTTGATATTATTACTTACTTCATGCGCTTTACTTAATACAATTGTCTGTTGCTTGCAACTTAATACCATTGGGTAACAGGCTGGATAGCGNGCCTGGGATTGGTAACCCCAGTAACCTTCGATTGTGTAGCATGACCGGTTGCACATAGCGTCATTGTATAGTTCTGGGGTCGGGGCACTACAGTAGCGGGTGGAGCAATTGGAGAGCATATGAAATCATTGTTATTAGTGCTAGTAAAGTCACACAACTTGGTGTTTTCAGTGGAAGACATAATGATAAAATAAATAACAAGACAGGAATAAAGATTACGCTAATTTTTTTTAGTTTTAAAATTTTGTAACAGAAAAAAAATAAGCTAACAAGAAATAAAACAAGCAAGGCAAAAACAAAGTAAAGTGATTGAGAGTGTGAGACTCCCCTTGCTGTAGCTCCAAGATCCCTGGCAACAGCGCCAGAAAAGAGCTTGATTGCTACTGATGAAGAGTTGGGTGGTGCCCCAAGCGAAGGCGGAGATGTAGCAAGCAGCAGTTTTCCCTCGATAACGAACCGAGGTTTATCGAACTAGTAGGACCTTGAAATCAACAACAAAGTGAATATTGAAGATCTCTGGCGCTTAATCTTCAATAGGCGAGGACCTGCACACACTCAACCAAAATACTTTGCCCGCAATGGCGGAAAGGTTGTCAATCTTTCCGGTCTCGCAGAAAACAAAGCGGTTAATTGTATAGTGAAATAGATGAATTATGAAAATGGAATAGTGGAGTAATGATGGTGAAAGTGATGAATAAAGGTTGCAATCAATGTAAAAGATGGACCAGGGGCTATGGGTTCACTAGTGGAGTCTCTCGAGTAAATAGAACATTCATATGATGGGTAAACAAATTACAGCTTGGCAATTGACAAGATTATAACACAAACTTAATCTAGATATGACAAAGAGAACATGATAATATTTAAGTAGGCATCACGACAATGAACAAAGACCGTTGAGTCCAACTGTATCTTGTCTAAAAAGTCCACCGTGGGATCGCTATCCAGCCTGTCACCCATCGGTATTAAGTTGAACCAACAGACATTTGCATTAAGTAAAGCGCATGAAGTAAGAAATATTAAATATCAAAATAGACTTTAACACCGCTGTTTTACCCTTAGTAGCAATAGCACACCCTCGCCCTTAGACGTTTCTGTCATTCGTGCCCAGGAACAAAAGGGGGCATGAACCCACTATCTAGCATAAATACTCTCTCTTGGAGATACACACAATCACTTTGCCAAAGTAACTACGCACATCAGAGAGCATGCAAGAACATAAATCAACATATAAGAATCATGCACAATCTGATCATAACTTATAATCCATCGGATCCCAGCAAACACATCACATAGCATTACAATAATCGATCTTGATCATATTAGGCAGCTCACAAGATCATAAGACATGAAGCACAAGAGAGAGAGAGAGACTACCATCTAGCTATTGCCATGGACCCAAGGTCCAAGGTGGGACTACTCACAAATCATCCCGGAGAAAGGCATGGCGATGAAGAGCCCTTTGGGATCGATCTCCCCTCCGGCAGAGTGCCAGGATCTGCTTCAGAATCACCCCCGAACTAGGGTTTGAGTTGACGGCGCCTCGGGATGAATTTTCTGGAAAATAATGGCCGCTTCGTCGTTTTTAGGTTAAGAGGGATTTTGTAGGCTTCGGAGGGGCCGAGGGGACGCCCCAGGAGTAGG